>CM060193.1:54330182-54930182 GCA_030549335.1 Pontederia crassipes | reverse complement strand
CAAGCCAATAAATGCCCACGAGTCGTTTGGGAATCTGTCAGATCCCGCCCGACAGGCGCCGCGCCGAGATGCAATGAAATTGGCACTGCCCTCGGCCTCTCCGCCCGCGGCCACCACCGTCGCCCACCTCCATCCGCTCTCCTTGTCATTTCTGCAAACACATTAACTTCTGCCGCCCCAACTCCCCCCCGCCCGTCGTCATCGTCCTTCCCCCCCCCCCACGACACATCTTTAACTCAGTTCGCTCATCTGCTCCAACCACCACGCGGATCCCTCATCCTCCTCCCTCTTTTTAGCGCGCGCCCTCGCCTCGCAACATCTCCATCGAGTCGACAATGGAGCTCTGCTCTTTCTTCCAGAGCCAACTCCAGAACACGCCGCCCTGGCTCGTCTTCGTCGCGACCGTGGGCTTCCTCGCCTCCCTCCGCCTCGCCTTCGCCGTCCTCCGTTGGGTCTTCGTCACATTCCTCCGCCCCGGCAAGGACCTCCGCAAGTACGGCTCCTGGGCCGTGATCACCGGATCCACGGACGGCATCGGCAAGGCCTTCGCCTTCCAGCTCGCGCGAAGGGGCCTCAGTCTCGTTCTCGTGGGCCGCAGTCCGGGCAAGCTCCGGGAGGTCTCCGAAGCCGTCCGCGCGAAGCACGAGAGCGTCCGGGTCGAGACGGTGGTCGTTGACCTCGCTGGCGACGTCGAGGACGGGATCCGCAGGTTTAAGAAGGCGATCGAAGGGCTGGATGTTGGGGTGCTGGTGAACAACGCTGGGATCTCGTACCCGTACGCCCGGTACTTCCACGAGGTGGATGAGGAATTGATGAGGAGCATCGTCAAGGTGAACGTGGAGGGGGTGACGAGGGTCACTCAGGCCGTGCTCCCAGGGATGTTAGAGAGGAAGAAGGGAGCGGTGGTCAACATCGGCTCTGGCGCTGCCATCGTCATTCCCTCTGATCCGCTCTACGCTGTCTACGCCGCCTCTAAATCGTAAGATTTTATGTCCAGGTTTCTCGCTTTGATAAAGAGATCATTACACGAAATTGTCTACCTGCAATTTTTTTGTTTATTCTTCGGGGATTCTCCTCCTTACTTACGGATTTAGGTAAATGAAAGTTTGTAGAATGGCACATAGATGAGATGAAAACTAGAAGGATTCGCGCGTGCGTTTGTGTAGGGGGTGGGGGTTGGGCTGGGGCTGTGGAAGGCGATTGCTGTTTAAATAGTTAAGTTCCATCCTTTTGGCAATCGGTAAATGACAGAATTAGGTATGAGGTCAATTCTAAACTGAATATTGCGTCGATTGGTAGTGACAGAGTTAATAACGGGTTCACTTTTTATTCCAGATCAAATACTATGCATTAGGTAAGTTAACTGGTTAGATTTAGGTCATGGTTAGAGTGCAGTTGCTTTTTCCTTCATCACTCAGTCGCATGGTATTGAAAATCCACAACAACTTGATGAACTTTTAGAGTTTAAAACTTGTCACAGATGTTTCTCTTTGCATTTGACCTTAAATGACAAGGGCTTCTAGTAGATGAGGAGCATATTTGTTCTCACTCTATGCAATTAATATGGAGTAATATGTTTTTAGGTACGTGGATCAGTTCTCAAGGTGCCTGTATGTTGAGTACAAGAACAAGGGAATAGACGTGCAATGCCAGGTAATACTTTTGTCACTTGATCATATATCATTGTCAATGTGGTTGTGCCTTTTAAACAACTCTACATGCAAGCATCACATGACTCTTGTTCATTGTTGTATATACCTATTTGCCTCAAATTGTTGCTTGAGAGTACAAAGATTCTCGCTCAAGAGGGAAAAAAAAAGAGAATAGGCTAAAAGTAGCAAGATTACAACTCTGTACTTCATTAACCACTTGAACACAATTCTTTCCCAAGCTTCACACAAGAGCTTATTGAATTTGGCTGCTGCAAAAGTACAATTACTATAACTGGTGGTGGTGGTAGCAAGATCAAATCTGTCTTGTCTTATTTTATTTAATTATAATAGGCTAAAAGTAGCATAATTACAACTCCATACTTCACAAACCACTTTAACAAATTTGGCGGTTGCCATTAAGTGTAAAGTGCAACTACTATAACTGACAGTGGCAGTAGGAAGTTTTCTTCCCTAAAAAAATTAGTAAGTTTCCTTTGTAGACAAGGTTAGAAAACAAGTATTCTTTGAGGAGCAGAAGAAATTGTAGTCTAATCTCAAGTAGGAGAGGTATATGATAGAGTATATTGAAAAAATGAGGTTCAGTATGACACAGTCCATGAAATTTAGGCATGAGGTTAAGTTGTGTTGAAGCATTGTAGAGCACAAATCACTGTGCTACACCTAACTTTAGTATTCCCCGATCAGATTTCGCTTAAATGTCTTGCTCAGTTTAAATTTCTTTTGTACAATCTGCATTCAATTAAAGGTTTATACGAGTCTTTCAAGAAGGGGTTTCATTGCCTATGGGCATGCTACTACAAAGGCTATGTAACTCAAGATGCATGTTAAAAACTACAAAGTTTTAGACTGTTAGCTCGTTTGCATTTAGAAAGATAAAATATTCTAATTGGGTGGTACCAAGTGTTGATCGTAGACTTCTAAAAAAAAAAAGTGTTGATCGTAGAAAAGAATAATTTTGTATCTAGAAGTAAGAACAAAGATGTTATAAACTATCCGGCCATTTGTTTTCTGCGTTTAATCCTTTTTGTTATACTATTCTTTATTTTCCCGACAGGTTTTCCATTGTTATACCTCTACTGATTATGTTGATACTTTTCCTCTTGTCTAGCCTCTGGGACCATATAAATGGATAGCCGGAGATGCTTGATTGAGTATTATGCATAGAGGATTTAAACACGTTAGCATTGCTATTTATGTTGCATGGATACTTCAAATTTGATGAAGTACGCACACCCAGCATGTTGGCTACATGCCTAGTACTCTTGGGTCATACTCACACTTCGCAAAAAAAAAAATATAAATAAATTAGTATTTTAACTTGGCTGTGTGTTTTACGGCCTGTTTGGTTGTCAAAGGAAGGGAAAGAAGGGGAAAGAAAAAGACGGCAAAGGAATGGAAGCGAATAATTTATCTTATTTGGATGACATGAATAATGGGAAGGAAGAGAATGGAGATTTCTTTGTAATTTTACTTAGACGATTTTAACCTTTATATACCCAATTTGGGGTTGAAAGAAAGGGAGGGGAAAGGAGACTTTACCCTCCTTTCGCCTTCATTATAAGTTCAACTAAATGGAGTAAATTCCTTCCCCCTCTTTCCCTTCCCCTCCTTTTAACTTCCTTTCACTCCAACCAAACAGGCCCTTAGGGTATGTGCAGCTGTGGTGATGGGTGATAGAAGCACAGGACTGGTGAGGTTTATAAGACAAAAACCAAAGCAAACAAATAATTACAGGACTTAGAATATGAGCCTTTCTCTCCTTTGAATGTGAGTATAAGAAGAGAAAAAAAATCTCTGTTGCTGCACTTGGAACATCCAAATTCCAAAATGAAGAAGGGAGCTGCCTCTCAGATTTTCTTTTGGTTGCCCTCTAATGATGAGAAGATGAGAGGACAGGTGGTAACCAAAAAGTTAAAAGAGAATAGAAATTTTACAATCATTGTTCACTTATTTTTTTTATAGATATTATCTGTTGACTTGATTCTTAATAATGATTTCAGAATTTATCTTTTATTAATATTTTCATCCTTCATTATCTCATTTTAAGTGTTTTAAATGCTTTTAATTGCATTATGACATAATTATGTTATTAATCGTGATAGGGGTGGCCGGGTGAGCATTCAGAATTTTCGATTTTTGTAATATGGCACCTTGAGACCGAGCCGGGACCGGGTCAGAACTAGGTCCAGGTCATGAAAACCCAGATTGTGTCCATTCCCGGTCATATATATTATGTTAATAAATCATATTATCTAAAAAATAGTACATTTATATTTATGTTAATTAATTTTTTTATATCTTATCATATATAATTTAAACATTCATTATACTATATTATATTATTATCTTATAACTTAATTGATAGTCATTACATTTATTTCATATCAATAAATTTTTTGTTATTGTATTTTGAAATTTTTTATTTATTATAGTTGAATCGAGACAACCAGGACCATCCTGGTTTTTATCCCAATTCATCCTAGATGTCCCGGTCTCAGTACCAGTCCGTTTGCTCACTCCTAATCGTGATATTTAATTTATTAGATTCTAGTTTTTCTAAGTATATTTGTGTAATTATCCTAGATTTTTTTAAAATTGGTCTCATGCCTATACCCATACCGGGTACGGGTAACTAAGCGACATAAACTGCAAGATACCACCTCGAAGAATTTTTCCTTGTAATTGTAGTGTGCTAAAAGAACTCCGCCTATGTTTTATAGCCGGTCCCAAGCCCGGATAAAGGATGAGGGTTGTGTTAGGCCCCGACAGCCAGCGTAAAATCCTGTCGAATCTTATGAATATGGATCAACGAATAGAATGGCGTCGTATGATCCATGTAGCCGACCCCACCTAGTGGGATAAGGCTTTGTTGTTGTTGTTGTAATTGTAGTGTGCTAAAAGATGATTTTTAATGAGGTTATTCTTCAACATTACGTTCGAGTAGTTGGGAGTCTAGAACTTCTCATTTCATTTCCTTCTCGAAAAGGCACCATTTCCTTTGACTTCATATTGGTAAGATGCTACAATGAAGGTTCGGCTTGAACTTCAAAGTGAAGATAGCCTTAGGTGTCATTTACACGATCTAGAGACGACGACAACAACAACAACAAAGCCTTATCCCACTAGGTGGGGTCGGCTACGTGGATCATACGACGCCTCGTTGATCCATGTTCATGAGATTCGACAGGGTTTTACGCTGGTTGTCAGGGCCTAACACAACCCTTCTCCTTTATCCGGACTTGGGACCGGCTATAAAACATAGGCGGAGTTTCTATGGGTCACACCTTGGTAGATATTACTTAAAACATTATTCAGAGGGGCACAACTGGGTTTTGCAGCGATTTGGTATGCTTAGTCATTTCTTCTTCCACCTGAGTCTCCATTGAAACTTTGACCCACAGCGATTTGGTATTCTGATATCAAGTGTGACTTCTAAAGCTGGAAGAGGAGCATAACGCTAAAACTTTTAATGAACCACCCCTCAAAAAATAAATAAATAAACCTTTTTAATTCCCACCATCATATGCGGCTTTAAAAGTTCTTATTCATGTTTGCGGGCTCTTGCATGCAGGTACCGTTGTATGTGGCAACCAAGATGGCATCTATCAGGAGGTCTTCTTTCTTTGTCCCTTCAGCGGACACTTACGCTCGTGCTGGCTTAAGGTGGATAGGGTATGAACCAAGATGCACTCCCTACTGGCCACATTCTTTCTTATGGTGCCTGCTTTCACTCTTGCCGGAGTTTGTTATCGATAATTGGCGCCTGGGCTTCTGTCTTGGCATTCGCAAGAGGGGACAGCTTAAAGATGCCAAGAAGAAAGACTCATAACCTGCATATTCGTCCTACTTCATTTGCCTAGCAGCAACAATGGGTTACACGAGTTTGCTCACCTTTTCAATGAAAAGCTGCCTTTTAGTTGTTAAGACTTGATACATTGTCCTTTTCATCATAGTCGCCAGATGTAATTTGGTTACGTGCCAGGAATAACTGAGTTTTTTTTAATGTTGTGGGTCAATTGCCCTTTTCTAAAATTGAATCAACCTGGATTTCTTGTGCAATTACTTGTTCTGCCGGCGTGTCATTTCTTTCAGTCATGCAACCATAGTTGTCAAACTCTGATTGCATCGGTTGGTTCGACAATGACGCTGGCACCTAATTGATCCACGAGTCATGTCAAATTTGCTCACCCTATTGAATGGGTTTGGTCGGGTCATACTCGTCAAGAATCGAGTTAGATCGGCCGACTTGATCCACGGATGCCACCCTATTGAATGGGTTTGGTCGGGTCAAATTCGTCAAGAATTGAATCAAAGCTTGGTTCATCTTCAATTAAGAAGAAATACGTGTAGACATCAAAATTTGAACCTTTAACCATTTAAACAAAAGTAATGTATAGAAACTACTGTGCTACATTTTAACCATTGGAATAATAAAATGTTTTATATTACACAATTCTTTTTAGAAATTATTTATCAAAGTATTTTCTTTAATATATTTTTTAAATTGTTGATATAATTTTTAAATGTTAAAACTTAAATATGAAAAAATAATGCACTACTTAAATGAAAAAAAAAAGATACTATAATGATCATTCAAGTGTAAGTGCATTTTAATAGTTAAAATTGAGATTTATGAATTTATAAATTATAATTGAATATATTAAAATTAAATAAAACTTATTCATGTTTGATCTTTTATTTTTATTGAAACTTCTTAATCATATTGTTGAACTTTGATATAGAAATATAATTGTTGATAAATATATATTAAATAACTATTATAGTTTATATCTTTAAATTGATCCAAACAGTCGGATTAATAAGGTTCGATGGATCCAACCTTGGTCTTACAACATTGCATCAAATGGAATTCTAATGCAGCAAGCAAGGCTCGTCAAATAGGTCATGATCTATCTGTGTGTTGTCATCATAATATCTTCTTGCAGTTGTGATTCTTCTTTTTTTTTAAGCAAAAAAGAAAATAGAGGTCCATCATGGGAAATCAAATCCTTGAGTCATTGATGCACAAAACAAATTTTGCAGCTTTTAGTGTTACATTATTGCATGCTGTAATTGAACGTGGTCATATTCGTAGGAAAGGCCAACTCCAATAATGTATCAATGACATCGTATTTTTGACATTTTTTTCAGTACTTCAAGAAGCGCTTGGCATGGCATTTCAATTCGTTGAGTAGGCAAGAACATATTCGTAGGTAAAAGTAATTAAATTCAAATGTTCAATGAACATGGTCATCCTTCTATTTGCCAATATACGCAAGAACTTTATGATACAATTCTACTGAAACTGATGCAAATAAAGATCAATGGATACATCAGAGGACATGCCTGAATTGAAAAATAAAAAAGGACTGAATTGGATTAGAAATTCAAGAGGCAAATTTGTCTTCAGTTGAACCTTTATCATACAACCCCATTGTTTGTGATTTGCCCTTCTTCGCCATTTACTTCTGTGCTTCTGCCAATTCCAAAGGACTTCTGGCTTAAGAAACGAATGATGCCACTTCTTGCTCGACGAATGGATCGAGATCCATTCATAGATTGATTTCCTCCAATTTTGCTCTCAAGATCTTCAGAGAGAGATTTTACAAGGTCTTCATAACGCCGTCTGACAGTTGGATACCTGGAGATCGACTTGGTGATTCCTTGCAACCTTGTGGCACAATAATAGGAATTAATACACAGCGAATAACATGGAAAGTCAAGCTCATTGTTGTAGAAAACTTGATACCTGCGAGAAAATGCTTCAATCTCAGCTTTTCTCCGTTCACCTGTCGAGGGTAATCCAGCGTTCAAAAGTTTAAGTCTCTTGGTGTCACCATGTAACAAGACTAGTTTGGACAAATAATCCTCTTCCTCCTCGCTGAAATTTTCGGTTTTCATTTGCTCCTTGATTATCATCAGAGGTTCAAAGAACCAGTCGAAAACAGCATCTTTGGGTTGATTCCTTGAAGTGATCTCGGTGTTGTCAGCTATAATAAGAACGATGAATCAAACTGCTCAAATATAAAACATCAATGCACCAACAAATCTTCTCTTCTTTTCCTTTTACAACAATCAAATAAATTGAGCTTGGTTTTTTTGACTCACTTAAGAGTAATCCATCTGAATTAGACTTGGCAGAGCGTAGAAGTGCCTGGAGTACAGAGTACGCAGGTAAACCGACATCCAAAATCCTGCTTCCAGTACTGTTGGACCTAGATTCTTGAATGTCCTCAATCGTTATAACTCCTTCGGCAAGCAATGCTTCAGCATGACGCTTACATTCTGCAAACAGGTGCTCAAGTAACTATGAAGAAAAAATGACATATCAGTCTGAGTTCATTCTGTAACTTAAAAAGGAAAAAGGTAGATTTGCAAAAGTACATGAGAAAGGTCAAATGAAAGCCATATTTTTCTCTTCTTTTGAGGAAAATCACTTAGACATCTCAATACTCAAGTGGTTGCTTCTATGTAGTATATATCCGTCATCAGATAATTACTATGGAAACAATTCAGTAGTGTATATTTGTTATCATAGTGACACACGTTAAGAATGGTGAGAAGTTACCTTAATTGGCTTCAAGTCAAGAATTACATCTTTAAATGATGTTGTGCGTGAAGGGGGCCTCTTCACGTCCTGTGTTTCTCGGTTAAAAGAGGCAGCCCTTGAGAAAGAACTAGCACGTGATGATTGTCCAGTCTTCCGATATCGGTACCTAGGATGTCAAGGAACAACGTTTTTATTACAAAATACTGCCATAACACTATACTTAATGATTCATTTGCATACTGGTCAATGATATCATTCAAGTTTGCACGCGAACAGTTTTTTTTACCATATCACTATATCAGAATATTTTTGTTTTCTTTTTCGAGAAGGATCTCAGCTCATCTTGAGCAGTACGTGGCCTAGCACCTATGGATCCAAATTCTTGTGCTGGTCAAAATCTAGTAAAGCATTTTTATTATCCTCTTGTTCAACTCATGTCATCCAGCTCCTTGGTCTATTCTCCAGAATCCAGAGATAAATGATGAAACTACTGGTGCTACTATTTGCTAAAGCACTGTTAGAATATAGCTTTAAGACCCCACAAAAAGTTTTCTTCCATTGTATCAGGATAACATATTTGACCATGTATTAAAGGAGAAGAAAGATGAAATATACTGACAATATGTTTCCAGCAGATATGTTGGAGATCAACAAATCCTGGATCTATCATCTTTACCAATTTCATTCCTCTCTAATTCATTTAAGAACAAAGAGGATGTCTAAGGCCAAGTTACCTAGACTTTTGGTTAGATATGCAGTTAGCACAAACTTCTGAAATAAGTGGAGCTGGCATATAGAAGGACCTCATAGAAGACTGTATGGCCTATTTCAATAATTCGTATGCACAATGTTAATACTGCAATAATTCATTTATTGAAATTTATTCTACAAACATAAAGTAGCACGGGAAGAAATATTTAGCCCACAAAATATATCTGAAAAGTAAAGGATGTTGAATGGTTTATGTGGGCTCAGAATTTTATCTATCAAATTTAGTATTTATAGTGTCAACTAAGAAAGTTCATGCAATCATCTTTCTAGAAATTGGATCCAGAAAGTAGAACAATTGAAGCGCGTCAGCTCTGAAAATGCATCTAGAACATACCTAGGAAAGCAAGATCCTTCTGGCATGTCAATCATATCATTACTGTATTCATCAAACATTGACAGGGAAGTGATGATATATGCAAGTCCCATCTGAAGAGAGGTCTCCTGGAGTATGAATTTCAGACTATGTGAGATTTTGAGTACAAAAAAATTATCTGAAATCTGCACACGCGAGGCTTTAGACAGTTCAAGGGGCAAAAGTATCGTAATCACATGAAGTAAACAGCAATCATATACCAGATGATGTATTTGGTCACAAGAAATGCATACCTGATAAGCAATAAAAGCAGCATATGCACCTAAAGGTACGCTGGAGATGACTGAAGCAACAAAAGCTCCAGCAACTGCAAGTGGCCACAGAATAATAGCAAGACCAGCAAGTGGGACACATGCAGTCTCCAAAAAAGGCCCTTCTCGACCTATAAGATCATGAAACAGCCTATTCCATCCCTTGAAAAGCATATATGGGCTCTTGTATAAAGCAATTAATGTGATCATTGGCATGTCAACCATGATCCCAGTTATGCCAGCCACTAGTGCACCTGGAATATAACCTATTCTGCAAGACAAGTATTCTGTCTCAGAAGCGTAACTATTTTGTTCAACAAAGAACATATTAATTTCAAGATAACGGATGAAGTGACACAATAAAAAGGAAGAGCTATCATTATACGTAAGACCACTGGTCTAATAACAAAATCGCCAATAATCTAATCCATATTTGGTTGAATGGGTGGCAAATAGGTCTAAGATTTGAAAATCAAATCTGCACTGGTCTTCTGGTAAGTTATAACATTATATTTTGATCCTGAGTCAAAATAAAATAAAATAAGTTTGATGTCAATTCAGCCTCATTTGTGAAAAAAGTTGGAGATTGGTATATTGATCCTTCTATCCTCTTCCTCGTATCATGAGAAACAATTCCATTCGTTTGTTCCAAGACCATCAAAACCTAAATGGTTACGTTTAAAGAAGCCACATGCAAGAGAAAATAAGAACACAAAATATCAGGGTCAGAAATCCATAAAAATGGAACCACAAACCCAACAAAGTATCCAAAAAGGGTTGACTTTTCAACCTCAAACCTACCCCAATATCCTATTCAGAACATTATCAGATAAAAACTCTATTTTTATCCTTATACCAAAAGAGTGGACTTTGATCTAGCTGTATGCATTAGATAAAGAAAACAATAAGTGACAAATGAGAGATGTTCAAAACCCAACCAACATATTGGTAAACAGTTTATAATATCTTCAGAAATGTCCGAATCGTGATTCCAAGTAAATAATATAACTTTTTCAGTCTCTTTCAAAAATAAATAAATATTTTTTTTCCACACAACTTATAAGTGCAGTAGCCTACTTTGTATTGGCAGAAATAGTGCTGAGGTACTAAGCCATGAGAAAGATGCAAGTTCTGTTAAATATACATATGTACAAGAACCTGTAACAGTGAAAATCTTTTTCCTTAAATTTCCAATAAATCAAATAAACAAGTTGGACCTTTAAAATGCAAAAGCATATTTAATCATTATAATAATACTGAGAGAAAATACCCTTGATTGCATAAACCAAAGAAATGGTTTTGTTGTGTACTTTAACACCTGTCTTAGATACTGCTCTACTATTTTAGCATATAACCTGCATTTGCTCTTCTTGTGATGTCAAATTCCAAGGAAGGTAGAATTTTCTACAATACCATATTGGACACTAGAACACCCAAGAGTAGCCAAACAACAAATACAGAAAAAAACTTTAAAAACCATAACTTGAAATAATTGAACCTAACTAAAACATAGCTCTATTTACAGGAAAATGAACTGTGTATTTTATTTTTTTTATTTTAATTTTTTCAAAGGATAATGAACCCTAAATTATGGATTGTCAACAATGTAGGCAACCTACACTTGACATGTGAAAAATACCTCCTTACTGTCAATGACTTTCTGATCATCGTCAAATGAACATTTAGATGCATTTTGATTTGATGAAAAAAGAATGAGCTTATTCGTGAAAGCTCTGACTAGTGTAGTTTATGTCTTTTATCATTTGTTGAATGACCAGACAAAGAAAAAATTAAAATGAACGTAATGAATGCTTCAGCCGGAAGTTTTTAATCTTTATTCATTCTTCTTTTATACAGAAAATTCCAAGGAAAATAAATTGTGCAATACCTAACTTGTCACTTTTAAGGCTACACAAGATCGCCAAACAAACTCTCAAGATATAAAACAAACCTAAAAAGGCATACTTCACAAAGAATTGAACCCAACTAACCCATTTCTCTAACTGTATGATGATGAGCCCTTTTTTGAGGAGATATGAAGCTTGTTAAGATGGTTCATTAAAGAATAGGTAACCTACACATCACATGTGAAAAATAGTTCTAAACTCTCAGTGGCTTTCCACCCTCATCAAATAACCATGCACATTTTGCTGACAAAAAGAAGCATTCTACTCTTGAAGTCTCCGACCAGTGTAGTCTTTGTCTTATTGTCTTTTGTTGGATGACAAAAATGAAAGGCAATGGATGGCAAAAATGGATGATTCAGCCTCAAATTCACAAGAAAAATTAAAGAAAAAAAGCTATATATACCTAGATAAATATCACTTGAAACACATTCACCATTAATCAACAAAAATCGGTTATTCTTAGCATGACAGTAAATTTGTTTCCTCTAGGATTCATTAAACACAAATGTTTCATCAATTGTTATAACCTTCATCCATCAATATGTTTAACCATGAAGAATGACTAAAAATCAACAAGATCACGATGATTATAATGGCCTTTTTCGCATTTTCCATACACAACAACAAAGCCTTATCCCACTAGGTGGGGTCGGCTACATGGATCATACGACACCATTCCGCTCTATTAGTAACCAAACCTTTCGGTATATTATTCACTAACAAAATTTGTGACATAATTTGTGACATAATTTGTGCTTATTATTATTCGCATTTTCCATACACATGTGACATAATTTGTGCTTATTAATAAATTTGAATGGTATCCTTTGCTTTCTCACAAAACAAAGAACGTAAAAAAAGCATAAGAGATTAATATAGGAAACAGGTTCTTCAATACTAAATTTATAAATCACCATCATCTAAGAACCACTAGACAAGTGATCTGGAATCTCATATATTTTTTATAAATGATATCACATGGACTTATCATACTATGAAACTAGATCAATAAAGATAAGAAACAAACCTGATTTCATATGGGGTCCCATTTGGTGGATTCTGGTGACGAAAGTCATCCATGATTGATAAATAAGAATGGAAGCATACATCTTTGAAGTCCCTGACCACTGTAAAACTACCTTCAATTGTGCTCCATGTTCCATCCTACATATGTGTAGATCAAATGGTTTTTAGAAATTTGAATACTTAAAAAGGTATGTGATGTAGAAAAACATTTTGTTATATCCGGTGGCATATAAGTATTACCATAAAGCAATGCAAAAATTCGTTTGTTTTGCCTTCTCCAACAGCATCAAATGTAGCAATAACTGGAGCGAGAAAACCATAACCTGCTCCTGCAAGGATGCTTCCTAAAATGCCGAGAACTGGCCACAAAACTAAGGCACCAGGAAGACCAATGGCAAGAACAGTCTTTATGATAGGTCCAATTTGTTTAGCTCTGGCTTTACAAAACCAATGAAAAAAATAAAAAAAATAATAATAATCAGAACTAGTTCTCAGACTTTATTAAGCATTTAGTGCTGGTGTGTATAAACACATAAATGACACAGGGGTGCGTGATGTCAGTGTGTATTAGAGATGGAGGAAAGACTATTTACCTACCTATACAGTAACAAGTCCAGGTCACATGCATCGGCCAGAGACCCAGAATGACAGCAGAATTTCCAATGGTCATGATGAGGCATATGAAAGGGAAAAGTAAACAACCTGGAACATCTCACAAAAAAGAAAACAGATAAATGTATCACAGATGAAAATAGCAACCAGTTATCTAGCTTAATTCAAATTTCGAAAACATACATTAAAAATAATACATTTTAGCTAACATCCAAATTGTCTTTAATCTCGATTACACAATGTATATCATATTCTAAAAGTAAGGCTAATTTTAAGTAGTTAGTAGGTTTAGAACAGAAAAGCTCACCTACAGGCTCTGACAATCAATTTTATCAAAGTTGCTTGTGCTTGCTTACAAATTTTTTTTCTACAGATGCTTTGTAACACCTCAAGATTTCATCAAGGGCAATATAATAATTTCATAAGTTAATTAGAATCCTTGATGAATTCAAGATGATCAAAAGGGGAATTTGAGAAGGAATAAGAATATAATTAAAAATGAAATATGAATAGAAGGAAAAAGTACTCCTACTTGAAGAAGGAATTAGAATTAGAGTAGGATTAAAAGTATGATTAGAAAGAAAAAAAAAGGAAAAGAAAGAAAGTTAAATCCTAATAGGAGTAGGAATTGTAATTAGATTGAGATTAGGGATTTTAATTTTGATTTGAGATCTAAAAGATTTATTAATGGACATAGGACTCCCACATAAGATAGGATTGAGAGTTTTATGGCTTAAAAATATTTCAGCCATTAAAATAATATTTGTTGTTTGTTGTTGTATTTTAATCCGAAAATTAAATGATAAATTATTATGGAATTAAATAATTCCGAAAATTATAGAAAAGGAAGAAATAAAAAGATAAAATAAAGATATAGTTTGGTTAACATAAGTTATTGAATAAAGATAAGATAGAGTTTGATTGAGAGAAGTTATGGAGGAGATAAAAAGGAATTTGGGTAGAGATGGATTTTTGATAAATATGGTTATGGAATAATTATTGAAATTCGGATTTAATTAAATATGAATATTTAAAATATGATAACTAATGATGGATGGTCATGATTGATGGAGAAATAGCCTAAGGTTCAATAGAAGTCAAAAACTCTAGTTGAGATCTATAAATAGGGCCTAAAGGGTGGCTAGAAAGTATAATTTGCCTCCACCAAAATTCTGCACAAGAGCCCTTCTTTCTCCTTTGTTTTCTCACAAACCGAGCCACGCGAGAGCGCGTGCGATATACCGTTTCGAAGCCCCGACAGAGGAGAACAAGATTCAAATGGTATCCGATAGTTTCTGAACATCTATAGGGTGGAATTGTCGGCCAAAGTCGTAACATACGTGCTGTCCACATATAACAGGAACATAGTTGGTTTTTCAACCAACTTAAGGTACGTAGGGGGATCCCCATGACGTCGGTTTTCCGCGACATGGACCCTGAACTCTTCTCCGTTTTTTTTAGAGATTACATTATATATTGTTTGCATATATTAGATATTGTATGGCACAGATAGGATGACCGGAAGTTGTCGGAAACATAATTTCCTAATAGCGATAGAACTCGGCTCGAGTTCTGTTCTGTCCGGCCCGAGTTCAACAGAATTCGGACCGAATTGTAGTAGGAACCGGACCGAGTTCATGCTCGGCCCAAGTTCCCATAGGCACGACTCGGGTTCTTTTACCCGACTGCGACACAAGATTAGATCAATAGAACCGGATCGGGTTCCGGTTTATCTGGCCCGATTTTGAAGATTCATTTATAATGGATTGAAACTGAGCCGATCCGGCCCGGGTATTGAATGACTGATATGGAATTTGACAAAGACAGACCCGACCTAGGTTTTACCAGACCCGACTCGGGTTCTGATATAAAAATTGGAAAAAGTGAAATAGATAAACCGGCCCGAGTTTGTCCTAGTGCGGGCCAAATTCCGAGGACTTACAATATATTATTAAATAATTATTTAAGTTTAATTGCATTGATTGCTCATGACCATGCATTGATATGTATTGGTCTAGCGATTGTGATTGTTATGTTGATTAATGTTAATCAACTATAATTGTAATATGCTAATTCATAATAATTTGATTATGGATTCATGACATATAATTCAATTTGCATAAATTGATAACTAATGGGATTATTGATATTGATTGCGCATCGTCCAAGTGACGATATGGAAAATTGCTACATTTGAATTGTTAAATTGATAATTGAGACCGTCATGGTCGATGGAGGCCGTTATGGTCGATGGAGGCTCTCGTGGTCGATAGAGATCTTTGTGATCGATTGAGGCCCATTGGGTCGATAGAGGCTCATGGAGTCGATTGTTGATGCATCATGGAGGCCCTTGTGGTCGATTGAGGCCTTTATGGTCGATGGAGACTCATGGAGTCGATTGTTAATGCATAATAGTTAATTGAGACCCTCGAGGTCGATTGAGACCTTTACGGTCGATGGAGACCCTCGTGGTTGATTGAGGCCTTTATGGTCGATGGAGGCCCTCGTGGTCGATGGAGATCCTTGTGATCGATGGAGGCCCATTGTGGTCGATGGAGACCAATGGTCGATGGATGTGTTCTTAATTGAATTGGATTGTTAATTGAATTGGATTGTTAGTTGAATTGGATTGTTAATTGAATTGCGCCCTAGTGGCTGATTGATAATTGAATTGCTCCCTAGTGGATGATGGAAAATTGAATAGATAAATTGTTAATAGAAATGATAATTGATAATTGTTTATTGTGGCCTTCACCGACCTATGGCCAATTAATAGTTGATTCAAGATAATTGAATCGAATGGAATGGATATTGGTCATCAATAATTGATGACATGGATAATTATTATCATTGGTCGAATTGCTTATGATTTATTGATTATTGTTAAATGTTATATATTCTGACCAATTATATATTATTGTTTATTGATAGTATTGATATTGATATTGACCATGGTTCATATAGTTATTTTTATGGGTGACCCTACGTACTGAGTTATCTCATTGGGCTTTGCCCTTGTATTTGGATCCATACAGATGATCGTGATGGCGATGGTGAGACGGTTGGTGGCTTCTCTAACGAGTGGCATGCACATGGATATAAGGTCCATTATTATATAGGCGTGGGCCCTAACCCACAGGTTATTGGACATTGTATAAATAGTTTTCGCATATTGTAATAGAATATTATAAATTAGTCTTCCGCTTATGTAAGCCAGTTTGTTGACTGGTTAAAGTCAATGTATAGAATTGAGCAGTGTCGCTGAGATAGCCTTCTGGGCAGGCAAAAGAAAAAAAATCCCGGGGCGTTACATGCTTACTTGCAGAACTCAAAGGCACAGGATTTTGCTAAACGAAAGAACATAAATTGAATGATCAAAAGGTTTGTAATCCATAAACTTACAAGCAAATCTATTAGGAAAATATGAACACATAAGAGCAAAACAATTAGTTTCAATAAGGTAAAGATAAAATATTGGCTCAGTAAAGCCTTCCATTATTATATGTAAATAAACTGTGATCAAATTGCCACAATTTCAAAAACTGGTAGAAGTAAACCCTCATTTTACCATGAAAGGGAATTACATCTAGAAAATAGTATCATTTCGTATTTTTAGGTTGCTCACAGGACAACCAGCTTTCACAAAAACATGGTCCTACATCCTGCAGAGTAATGGAAAATCCTATATCCTGTAGAGTGACTTTATATTATCCTGCATTATGAGAAATATTCACATAACTCATAAAACTTTTGTAAAACATTCACAAGATAGGAATACAGGTTCTTGTTCATTTGTTCTCCTGTATAATCACCATCAAACACTTAAGTGAAAAGAATGATATCTGTGACAGATACAGAACAAAATCACAATAAATCATGAAAAGTATCTTCACTAAGGATCCCACCTAAGAGATCTGACTTGGCTATACTTGAATAATTCACAAAGGGTGTGTCAACACACCAAATTAAAAAGCTTTCTCCTAAGTCCTAATTAATGTTATGTTTCCCGAAGCAGAAACTTCTTAAGACTAATGGTAAAGGCAGTAAAAAGTTAATACTAAGAAATGATGTTAACTTAGATGAGGTCTTGCACAATAGTCTTCAGCTGTCATGTTCATATCTTACTTTCTTTGTAAGCGGAGTCCTAATCTTGCTGCAACCCCAGATGGAAGAGACCACTTAGAAGTCGCATTCTTTTACTGCAATCCATCAGTTACTTGACCTACCTAATTGAAGTTGTCTGGCATATCATAGAACCATAGAACCCAAACGAAAGAAACATGCCCGTTTAGTTCAGACGCTAGAAAGAAATCGAACTGGGGTGTCCAATTGCACATGCAAAGAAGCTAAGCGCGACGGAAGATACCAAAATGGGAAAGATGTAAAGAAGGAATACAAATGAAAGAGAAAAAAGAAAACCCACCTTTAATGATGCCCAGAAGAAGCAAGCCAAGAAAATAAGGTAAGAAGCAAATAAAGCTCCAAATGGTTGCCCAGAACCCATTCGGAGGCTCCATCGAGAACAATTTTGAATCAAGCTGAAAACGGCAACAGCAATCTGGAAAAAGCCACCACAAGCCTAGTGCTCCAGAGGACCAGAACCCAAATGTTGCAGTCTCCACCGAAGTGCTCCCAAAATAATGGAATCTGCTCCTAGAACCACTCAAACAGACGACAGAAGAGAATTTCTCTTAGTTATCTGCAGACACCCACTCAAAAATCGAAACAGTGGTAGCTTGCCGGAACAGAACAAACCACTAAGACTACACAAAGAAAAATCGGATCTTTCCTCCTGACGTCGCACGGCAACACGGCTTTCTGAAGATAATCCACCCAAAAAACAGTGAAGTTTGCCGAAGAGGAGAGAAAAAGATCACTCAAAACTGCATGAAAACTGGATCTTTCCTCCCGAAATCCGCTAAACAATGAGGTTGGCAAGAAAAGATCTGAACTAACAGAGTGAACCACTGCGCTCAAGTTCCGGGAATGCGGTTTGGTTGGGGTTCCGAATGCGTGCAGAAGACAGTCGGCAGTTAAATGACACAAAACTGATCTTTTTTTTCGAGGGAAAAATGGGCTTTTTAAGGAAACTCTTATTCCACACGATAATTCATCGTTTAATACATTTTTATTGTCCCTAATGATTGCGTTTGACACGGAAACATTGAGAGAACTTTTGTTTTTGAGAATTAATTGATGTGAAGAAAAGTTTGGATTGATGTTTGGATGAAAAAGTGTAACGATGATGATTTAAAAAGTTGATGTGATGAATAAGTTATAGTGGGTGTTTGGATAAAAAGTAAGAACTAAGAATATAATTTATTATTTTATAAGGTATAAAATTATAGTAAATAAGAATATATTATTAATATTATAAATCATTATATTATTAATATTATTTTTATTTATTTTGATTAAATATTTTAAATATTATTAATACTACAATTTACGTATATTTTAAGATCCAAATATAATATATTTTTTAAAAAAATAAATGTATATTTTAATTAATAAAATATTTATTAATTATTAGAACTAATTATTTTATAGTTTTAAATTAATAACATTTAATAAATAATTTTATAATATCCTTAATAATGTATTAATATATTATAAATTATATATACATATAAACTAAAATAATTAAAAAAATAGATGAAATTTGAAAAAAAAAAAAGATTACGACTCGAGAACAAAAAAAAAGGCAAATGTTCTCGCCTTAGGCGAGAACATTGGACGAGAACATTTTGAAAAATGTTCTCGTCCAAGATCACATTTTTGTTCTCGTCACGGGGTGCGTTTGGAAACATTTCGCGAAGTTCTCGCGAAATATTCCCATCTAAACGCACCCAATGAGTAAGAATTCTAACACAATATTTTTTCTGAAGAATTAAAATCCGAGATCTAACGTTTGTTTGCATCTAATCAACAGATTAATTTTGTCAACAATTATTTGAATGCATACAAATAGATTTAATAATGTATATAAAAAATGGGACAGGAGATATATCTTACCTTGATTTTTTTTATTTTTTATTTTTGCATTTCAGGTGATATTATTTTTTTAGTCAGGTTAATAATGTCTTGAATATTTCAACTGAAAATTTGAAGTAAAAGGCGTCTTCGCACTACGGAAGTTTCGTTGTTCGATCAGCGAGTCTATAGAGAGTATAGGGGAATCCTGCGGAGAGTGGGGAAGGTGGACGGAACCGTCTGAACGAAAATTTTATGAGGTATTCTGTATGTAATTCGAAATTAATTTATTTTTTTATCACGAGATAGGTGTCCTATTTTTTAAGATTAATCCAGAGTCTCAGTTTGTTTGTAATTCTTATTAAAAGAGAGTATTTATATAAATTTCCTAATGTATAAAATTTATTCCATCTAATAAAACTTTGCTTCATTTTAATTTTTTCGAATTTTTCATAATTTCTTTCGTGCAAAAATCCTAACAAGTCAATTGAAAATTATTTTTCGAAGTTTTTTTTAAACTAGAGTACGAAAATGGAATTCAAATAAACTAATATAAAAAATACACTCGCGCTATTTTTTTTAAGTTTAATTGAAGAGAATAAATTCCTTGCTTGATATCTCTATTTGTTCACCCTTTCTTCCGATGTTAATTCAAATCCAAAGGAAGAACAAAACCGATTTGCAAAATTAAAAACATCCTGAGACGAACGGAAGAGTAAAATCAAAATTTAAATGGATACAAAACATTTTTTATGTGAAGAGAACCCTTGCACTCCAATTAAACCGGAAGAGTAAAATTTAACCACACGATTCTCCCCTAAAATGTGGAAGAATGCCTTGTTCTTGTTGACGAAAAAGACACATAATTATTGTGGTTTCTTACACATGGATTCATTGTTTTTGTATAATTAGATCAAATATTAGTGATTCCGGATTCCATGGAGTAAAAAAAAAAGTGGTACAAATGATCAAATATCAAATTCATATATAAGAAAAAAACATCAATGAGCATAGACCCAAAAATAATATTTCATATTTTATTAAACTCATTAACTATTTACCTGTAGACCTAAATATGGAGTAGGTGGATGACTAGAGACGGATAATTAGAAGTAAGATATTATAACGACCCAAATTGTAATAAGGTCAAGATTTGAAAATAGTAAAAAAAACAACTTTTTTTATTAAAAAAAGCTAAAAGATTTGTTATCTTCCCTCTCCCAAAACTATCCATCTTTTCAAAATATTTTTTTAACTAATGTTCTTAGTTAATTAAAATCATTAGCACTATTAATGATTTATTATCTTATATGATTTATTTATTAAATTACATTTTTATCTTTAGAAATAAATTAACGAACGAATAGGAAAAACATTACAAGATTGAGCTTCAAGTCTTCAACTGAGGAGACAAAATTTTCAATTTTTTTATTTTTCTACATTCATATTGCTTGAGGAAAAAGTAATTTAGTAAAATATAAAATAATTGAAATTTTTATTAACTGATCCGAGTTAAGCGGTGATTTTTTTTAAAAAAAATAAATGTTGAATACGAAAGTTTAGATATAATATGGAAATTCTGATTTAGGCTCTGCTTAGAAAAGTTAGTAATTTGATTAGAGGATAGTGATTTGACTAGAGTACATAGGTTAAACTATTAGAGGATAGCGATTTTTTTTTTTGAGAAGATAGCGATTTGTTTATAGATTAAATAAAATCTATTTAGTAAACAAAGTACTTAAATTAGCGTATCATATAAAATAATAAAAATAGACATAACATATAATTTATGATCATTTTTATATACATCATATTCATTAAATTTAATTAAATATTTATTAGAATATTAATACTTTTTAAAATATTATTTTAATATAAAATATTGATTAATTCAAAATAAAAAAATGGGTTGTAAGTAAAATTAAAGATGTGATATATAAAATAAAAATAATATATGATGTTTAATGAGTAAATGAATTTTTATTTTAAAAATGAGGTATAATAGGAAGAAAATATGAAAAGGCTACCTCTATACTCTATAAGCTAGTAGGAGCAGCTTATACCGTTTTGTATTCAAACTTCTAAACGCTACTGAGAAAGAACATTAACAAAACGTTATCAGCTACTAAATATTTTACTTTTTTACATGTCAAACAGTCCTTAGTTTATGTTGAAAATGACAGCTTAATTACGTCGTTAAAATTGAAGCCCAAATAAAACTCGGATTAAGACAGCCGGCCCAATCTAAGGGCCTCTCACTTCAAGGCCCATTTAGAGTTTGGACCGCCTCCAGGAATAGATTAAAAATTGGCCTGCCATCTTCGGGTGTCCTTTTCCTTTTTGAAGATACTCAATGCTCTTCTCAAGTGTTGTATTGTGAAGAAAAAAGAATGAATTTGTTGAGTTAAAAAATGTAAGATAATTAAAAAAATATCTATCTCCAGGATTTTTTAATAAGATAATTCCAAAATGTAAAATTCGATAAAAATTTGGCCTTGCCATCTTTGGGTGTGAAAAATTCATCTTACAAAATTTGGGGTCCGAATATATGACTAAAAAAAAAATCATCCCAAAAAATTGACTCATTGGAGGATAGTTTTTATTTTTTTCAAAACGGTTTTAGGGTGATTTTTTAAATTTTAAAAACCGATTCTAAAAAGTAGTGATTGATTTTTTTAGTCCAAAAACCCGATCCCACCCAATCTACTTTCACCCCTTTTGTGGAAGGAATTTGTTGAGTTAAAAATGCAAGATTAAAAATATCTATCTACAAGGTGTACAATGAATGTTTTTTTCAAACGAATCCAAATAGAGGTACCAAGACACCTTAGCTACATTTAAATGTTTCTCTCACTTCTCCCTTTCTAGCAACAAGGTTAAGAACAACTATGGGGTTATATTTTTTTCTTTATCGAAGTCCAATTTGTTAAACTTCTCATGGAAGCAAGAATGGCTTGTTCATCAAAGATCCGTGGCAATGTCAACCAACCAACATGTAATTTTTATATTGCGTCCACTCTCCACCATGTTCAAGAGGAATCCAAACATGATGAAACTAAACTAATGATGCAAACACAGAAGCACGCCAACACAGGAGAAGCTGAGAACAGTGCCGTGATAAGTTTACATTCCATTACTAAAAAAAATGCCCAGGAATGCAACTGCGCTGAAGCTTCCCAACGCCCAGTCTAAACTAAAAGTACAAGAAAACATTGCAGCATGAAGAAGAACATGCAGAGTGCAGATATATGTTCCTCTTTCCTTAGCTACCTACTAATATGTAACATACATTATATGTTGTTGTCAGTACGTGGTGTGGTACTGCCAGAAATCTGACTACACCTCAATAATGGTGTGACATGGATTGACTTGGCTTCTTCCGACTGCCGCCATGGCCCTCAGGCGCAGCTTCCTCTCTTTGACGGCAGGATCCTCCAGTAGCAGCACCTTGTCCTTGTCCCTTACGCCCACCATGTGGAGGTGATCCCCGTCGTCCCTCTCCTTCCCCCTGAACAGAAGCCTCTGCTCCTCGGGTTCCAGTCCGGTCGCCATGGAAACCACCGCCTTCAGCTCTCCTGCGCGCAGGCAATGCCATGCATGGAAAGACTTCACTACTTAGTGTTCAATTAAAAAGCGCCAGCCATAGACATGATCATACGGATACCGATTCGCGCGCGTTGCTTACCGAAAGTACAAGTGGCTCCAATGGACATGTCGTGCCAGCTCGAACCGGTGGAGACCCTCACCGTGATGACATCGCCAACGCCCTTCCCGGACTCCCTCTTCTGCACCAGCATGCCTCCCGGCCGCAGCTCCCACTCGATCTCCCCGCTGCTGCCGCCGCCGCCGCCTCCGTTATTGCCAGCGGCTCCATTAACCTTGGAGCTCCTCTTGAACAGCTTCTTCGACCTCAACTTGATCATCTCCTCCCTCCCTCCCTCCCTCCCTCTCTGAACTGCTGGTCAATTACATGGACAGCTTTGGAGTCTTTCTAGGATGGTATTTATAGACTACAGAAGAGAGAGAGAAAGAGGGACCCTGCGGGCAGGTGGTACTATGGTAGGGCATACATGCATGCTTTAAGAGCGTGCAATAGGATAAAGAGAGAACGAGAGAGAGAGAGAGAGAAAGAAAGAGGGATGCTTTGGTGGACAAGGGGCGTGCTTTATGTCTAAAGAAAGAAAGGACAGGGCGCCATGGACATCGACAATGAGGTCTTCCCCGAGAAAAGGTCCCCGGCCCCCTTTGTTGGAGATGATGGAAAGAAATGGGGCACTTTAGTGGCTTTTGGTGAGATTGCAGGTAAAGTTGAATTGCCATGCATGCTGTACATGACTGATTCCTTCTTTCTTTCCTTCCTTCCTTCCTTCCGTGCTCCATCGAACGGAGGTTGTCACATGAAATTTAAAAATTTAATGAGTGCATCGGTTGGAGCTTCTCATGGCGGGTTTTGGGGTGGTCAGGTCAGGCGCAGCACATGGATGCATCCACGGCTCGCTTTTATTTTAATGTTGCAGTTTGCTCCATTATTAATTGAAGGGCCAACAACATCAATTTAATTTTATAATGTGATTTTGTTACGTGCATGGTCTATCACTTCGGACTAAAAGCCGGTGCAATTTTATAATTGGAACGGTTGGCAAAAGAAAAGATGCAAACTATGCATCTAATGTATTCATTAATGTGTTACATACCAAACACAATGCATATAAAAATCATCCCAAGCATGGTTGAGAAATCACTCATATCTTCATCTTTTAAAATTTAGATTTTTTTTTACCAACAAGGGTTGGGACGAAGTGGTAAGCGACTCCTCCCCGCTTAAACAAGATCTCGAGTTCGAGTTTCTTGTTGGGAGCTCCACATGCCACTGTTCGAGACGATACTAATCGAATTAATTAGGCTCGATGGTGGACCGACTTCCAACTTGTGAACAGTTACTTTTAGTAGCGTCGCACGAGTTAGGCTGTAGATTCCGCTTCCCACGCACCGGGGGCTGCCCACCCAAAAAAAGAAATTTAGATTTTTTCTTCATCTCTTTGGTGTCTTTGATCAAGTCACTCTACATGCAAAAACACGTACTTTGTATGGTAATGAAAAAGAGAGCATCGATTCTATTATTTTGTCGCAACGAGAAAACGAAGCTTCACAAAAGAAAAGCTTCATTAGTTTATTAATTAGTTTAAATCTATTTAATTAATTGTGGTCGTTTCCTTAAAACTCTCATAGTTTGTTCCTTGTCTCACGTCCCGGTCATTAGCATCTTTGCCTAACTAGTAGAGGATACATAAATGCACATGTCCTACACAAGAAGAAGCCGACCTATGTTAAGAATTTGATTTAATAATATGTAGATATAACTAATTATATATATAGCAATCTTATCATGTTTCGGATCGTAATGGACGCATGTGCATATATGTTCCGGCGAATATATATGGTGTGTTCAGAAGAGGACAAAGATCAATTTCCTGTAAAAATATTGGAACCTTGTTATAATGGAGAACACGTAACTTTAGCAATTAATTTAATTTGTTATCTATTAAACACTAGGGTTTCCTTTGCTGTTTCACGTTGATGTATAAAAAAAATTATCATGATCAAGTCGTGACTTGTTAAAGTATATACTAAAGAATATTTTTGAACCAAAAATTGTACAAATGAGAACATAATCCTACGCTAGAATTTGATCTATTTACAGGACTAAAAATATTGGTAGATTTTGCTTAATATGAAGTAATTGCCAAATCTTCATAAACGATGCACTCCTTAATTCGAATTAGTAAATAGTAATACACGGTTTCGAATTAATTAGTAGATAGTAAATAGTATATAATACATGAATGCACTCCTTAATTTGGATTGTTGATTGTTATAAATTATTAATTATTTTGTAAAAAAAGTTATTGAAATGCATAGTCACCGCGGATGATCCATGGAGATGAGGGCGGGCAACGGGGTTGATGCAAGGGTTAATTTAGTTATGGACAATTGGTTAATTCTTTTTTCTACCGATTTATTCAATGAGTGAAACCAAGATATTATTTAGTTATAGTTCAAGTTGCGAGACTATTATAGTTTGAAATATGAGTTTGTTAAAAATGAAAAAGTATTATTTAAAATTGGTTTTAGAGATCGTTGAAAATTATTTTAAATATCCAAAAAATTAAGTGGTGCCAGTTTTCATAAATAATGAAACTAGATCAGATTATGATGATTAATAAATTTAATGTGAAACTTACAGTTATTCATCATCTTATTTTGATTATGAACAAATTATTCATCGACTTCTTAGGTTGATGAACACTTAATGAAATGGACTTTCAAAACGACATTGAACTTTTCGTCAAATAGATCTCTTTCAAGTTTTGTGCGTTTTGAGGATTATGACAATCTATTTATAGTAGGCATAAAGGATTTGAAGTTATATGTACCCGTTAATCTTCATATATGTCTTTTGACATTGATGCACATTTTGATCATGTATACTCTTTCATCTTCATGCATCTTTGAGTATATGAGTACATATACATCTTTAAACTTTGTACACCTCTTGGTATATATAATCTCTTAAACTTTATACATCTTTTGCTATATACACTCTTTGGTCTCTACACATATAATTTTGTATTAATCAATATGTCCATAAAATACTTTGATCACTTTGTATGAGACTTAATATATTTTGATAATTCTTAATTGTATAATTATTATTCATATTAAACTCAATCTTGAATTTATAATCCAACATTTTTTGCTTTGAAATTACATGTATTTATGTTTTAAATGAAAGAATTTTGACCCAATCTACAGACTTAATATTTGAATTAAGATTGCAGCATTTGTCCAAAGGTTACAATTATTGAATAAATGTACAATATTTAAGTTGAATGCACTACATAAAATTTATCAAATTCATTCATTTGATATTCATTACATCTTTTCCATTTTGGAATAAGAATTTATTTTTCTCCCTTGCTTCCTTCTCCTTCAAGTTCCAGTGTCTTAATTTTTGCTGAAGAATAAAAATTTGGACATGCTAATTTTCTATCTCGTCATCATTGTACTTATGGCTATAGTGTAAGATAATCTTTATATATTTGAGGTGGTACGACTTAATAAGTTAGTTTTCCCATAAAATTTTAATTAATTCACATGTCATTGGATCTTATCCGATGTGCATGTTCCTCGTACCGTCACGGATCGATATTTTTTTCCTTAATTTTATATATAAAAGCATTGCAAACTCTTGTAATGTAAAAAAATGTCTTCAAATTTGGCTTCTTTTTTTTTTCGGTCCGAGAGGTTTTCAATGCTTCAAAATTATTAGCGTTCACTAATTTGAAATCGAAAAGATACGAAAATAATAACTTATTCTCTAATTAACTCATGATTTCAAAATTCGAATTAAAAAAATTATTAGTATTCGTGGAGAGTTTAAAATTTAACCTACGTTTGATCCTGAAGTCACGTTTAAAATTTAGTGTCGACATGTACAGCATCCATAAATCATAACATGTTCTTTTCTTGTTACATTTGCGTATCTAATTGTAATGATGACTTCCCAAACTCCATTATTAAGATCTTGGACATTAATGATTGCGATATCTACGCCCCTCACATGCATCGATCTCACGTGCACCACCCTCCCGTGCGTGCACCCATCACAAGATGGACACTGCAGGCCTCTTGCTCAAATCATGGTTCATTAGTGTCTTATAAGGTGGCTCATCAAATTTGGTATGATAGGATCACTTCGGGTCAAATATCTTCTAAGAAATAGTTTCGACTTAGTTCATATCGACTGCGTTTGGATAAGAATTTTTTGCCAGAACTTTGTAAAATTCTGACAAACGTCCTTTGTGGCGAAAACTTTCTAAATTCCCATCACGTTACACGGGGTAGAACTTTTTGAGCAAAAAATTTGCCCAAAAAGTTCTCACCCTACGTGAGAACTTGGCTGTGACCCCGAACTTCCTCGTTTCTCTTTCCCCCCACAAATTGGCTGCTCCTCTTCCTTCCCTAGTTTTTCTCTCATTCTCACTTTCCCTCTTTTCTCTCTCCCTCTCGACATGTTCTGCCCAGAGATCTGCCTCCTCTCCTTTCTTGATTTTTTTTCTCTCTCTCTCCCCCTCATCCCTTTCCCTCTCGTCTTGTTCCCCCCTAGATCTGCCTCCTCCTCCCCCCCACAGATCTTCCATTGCTCCCACCATCGCTCCCTCCTAGAATCCCAGCAGCTGCCGCTGACATCCCCCTCCCAGGGCTCTGATCCCTCCATGAGCGGTGCGAGGCTTCCGGATCTCGCGCGGCAATGCCAAATCCCCCACCACCATCTCCGCTGCGATGACAGGAACTCTCCCATGGGCGATGCTGTAACGCTCCAAAATCAGCTCTCCCGTCACGCTGGCGGTCAGACAGACCAAAGGAGCGCTACACTAGCTACGACTATTTTGATCATGACTTTGATTTTGACCGGTCAACATATGACCCACGTGGTAATAGAAATGACAAAGAAATAACAATGAAATGGGAATGCGAAAGAAATATCATTTGGGAAAACAAAAGGTGTCACATCTAAGGAATAGTTCAAAAAAAGAAATACAGGTAGATCAAATTGTTCAAGCAAATATTTACATAAGCATGGTTAAAAGCAGAAATGCAGATGTCTTTGGAGTATAAGATTATAAATAAACTATTAAGAAATAACAGAGCGGAAAGCCGTAGTGTCTTGTAAGTCATGTGCTGCTATCCTCGAGTTCTGCATCTTCCACAACCTCCCTAAGCAGGGTTCTCACCTGTAAAATTCCAAAGCAGGGGCATGGAATGCCCGTGAGATAACGCCCAGTACACATAGGGTCATAGACGATGAAATGATAATCAATAATCAGTTACTTTGTTCATTGATTCCAATACCTTGATCTCTATAGATTATGGACCATACATATACAGTTTTGTACTTTATCATTTACCTTAACAATACCTTGTACAATACCATACCTTACAATACCTTAATCTGTCTATTACCATACTCTGTTATTCAATACTGTACTCTGTTATGCTCTGTGTGGTACTACACCTTTTACATTACTATAAGGTTCTTGATGTTCGTTATCCTATGCGAGTTCGATTTTAATTAATTGAGAAGCAAGAGGTGTCTCTACACTGTATGTTGTCAGAGTGCCCATGAAAGGGAAGGTGTATGCTCAGACATAACCCTTTCGGAATACAAGTGGGAGAGGACCTGCATCCCAGGAACAGTGATAGTTAATACCAGTAGATACACTGTCTCCTCAGTGCAGCTACCTGTCCCTCCACTATACAATACTCTGTTCTGTACTCTGAACACATAGCTATCCCATTATTTTATCTTTATTTTACTTATCTTCTTTACAAGAGTGAGGTTTGAAATCATGATTCAGAGAAGGGGTAAGGTCTGGTCCCCTTCCTGCGGACAAAGGGTCCGTTACTTGTTCCACTATACTGGACATGGCCTATAGTGGGCCAGTTGAAGGTTTAGCATCAATTATAGGTATTCTGACCCCTCAAGGGCATTTCGGTCATTTCACGTTGAAGTTTAATATTTTCCCTTTTTGGACCGATCGACCGTCCTAATGGACCGGTCGACCGATATGGCCGAATCGATCGACCGCCCCGGGGCCGGTCGACCAATAATGTCCTCGGCCGTATACTTCCTCTTGATGAACCGGTCGACCGTTCGATGTGAATCGGTTAGCCGGTCGTTTATGCGACCGGACTCGGCGACTTCCGCCGGATCGACCGACCGATCGCGTGAGATCGGTCGGCATGGCTTTCGGCCAACCGGTCGACCGATCTGACTGAATCGGTCGACCGATCTGACTGAATCGGTCGACCGATTCTGCAGACGGAACATAGTCGCCGGTCAACTTTTGTGATTTCGGCCGACTTTCGATCGTCGAATCCTGATAGTTTTAATACGAAAAACATTGCTAAATATCTCTATGTCATAATGGAATCAAAATTTACGACATTTGATCTACATTTCTTCGTCTAAAGGATTTTACGTCTACAATACCTTTTTCGAACAAATTCTGTTCGCGGGAGCTGCTGTCGCCGATCTGCTCGTCTCCGGTCGTCCTTGGCCGGCGAGAGTGCGTGTCTAATCCTCGCGAGGGCGTCGAGGAAGGTTTGGATAGTTCGTGCTCATATTGATCGTTCGTTCGTTCGCCGCTGGTTTGCCGATCGCCGGGGAAGAAGCAGACGAAGAAGAAGAGGGACTGGGGGTTCGTAGATATGACGACAGGTGGAGGAAAGGGGGAGGGAGTCCACCTTACTCCCTCCCTTATACTCCTCACAGCACTCCCTCGTGAGGGAGAGAGTTGTGGGGGGAGTGGGGTGAGAGGGAGGGACCGATTCTCTCGTCCCATTTTTTTTTATATTCCGAATTTTAAATTCTTAATTAAAGAGAGAGAGAGAGAGAGAGAGAGAGAGAGAGAGAGAAATAATGAGGGTCATTACAGACGTTGCCGCCTTCCTCCGCGGTTCTTCGACGTCGGCCTCGCCAGCGATAGTCCCCTCACCACTTTCACCTTCAGTGCCGTAAAGAACCCTACTTCTTCTCCATTGCCCCGACTTGAAGGACCAGCACTTTCTTCTGTGTTATATGATTTGTACTATGTTATTGCTTTTTTTTATTTTAGATCTGTGCGTCCACGATGACATCACTTCACCGCTGGTATGCGACTTGGTGTGGTCGAATCCTAGTGCCGATGCTCATTGGCAATTCAACGCCGACGGGGTGTTCATCATGTAGTTTGCGCTAATGCTAGAACTTCATCCAAAGAGATAGTAGAACTTTACAAGATTTAAACCAATGTTGTAAGACCCGACCCGGCCACCGACCCGGATTGTCTAACGGGTTAGGTCGGACCGGTCGGACCGGGTTGAACCGAACGGTCAGATCGGGTAATATAAATTAATAAAAAATAAAATAAGTTCAAGTGACTATTAGAATATTATTAATATGTAAGATATAATTTAGCAAAAATATAATGTAATATAATAAAATAATTCAGATTAATAATATAATAAAAGTAAGCATAAATTAAATCATCAATTGAATATTTAATTTCTAAATAAAAAATCTTGTGAGTAATTATAAAAAAAATAAAGATATTAATGAAATTTTATATATGTGATAAAGAAGAATATTGAAATATAAATTTCAAGTATATTATATATATATATGATATTCTAAATTTTTTTAATAATTTTTATACATTTTATTTTTTTTTTACATTTTTCAATTTGACCCGGGCCGGGTCGGTCGGTTGCTCGGGTTTTGACCGAGTTTGACTGGGTCAAAGTGGGTCAACTCCGTGGCCGGGTTTTGGACAACCCGCGGGCCGTTTTAATGCCCGGACATCGGTCCGACCGGCCGGCCGGGCCGGGTCTTACAACCATGATTTAAACATCAAAAGTTCTCGTCAACAATAAAACTTCATCCAAACGTCGAACCGAACTTCTCTATTTTGTCACTTTGTTCCGAGAACATTGAGGAACTTTAGTTTCCCAATCCAAACATAGCCATCGAGTCGGATTAGGTCAGATGATCAAGGTATTCGACCGTCAACTCTTTTTCTTTTTTTCTTTTATAATTTCTTATTTTTTATATTATTTAATATAAAAATGTATTATTTATTTTATAGTATAAAATAGGTTTTTCAAATATTTAAATATTATTTTCATACTTAAATTTAATATTTCAAATTAACTATAGAATTAAATTAAATATTTTTTTAAAAAAATAAAAAAAATTCTTTATCCCCTATGTAAAATTATATGTATATATATCATATAGAAATTTGCAAAAAAAATGAAATAAGTATAATAGTTATACATATGATGCCCCTAACATTTTTACTTCGAGGACCCAGATAGAACATTTACATATGATTCCTTGAAATAGAAAAAAAATATAGAAAAAAAGGTGGAGCATATGTAAAGTTATTTATGCTGATTTTGTAGGAAAGTACACATCACATCATATTATTTTGTTTTTTAAAAAATAGAATTTAATGAACATTCTTATTTAAATTGGAAGCACTCTGCTACCTAGTTACACAATCTCACGTTTGGCTAGGGGTGTTCACGAGTCGGGTTTGACCCGACCTATGAACAAACCCGACCCGACCCGACCAAATCTGGTTGGGTCGGGTCGGGTCGGTTCAAGCTTCTCATGGGGGTGAAATCCGATCCAACCCGACCCGGTTCGGGTCGGATCGGGTGGTCGGGTTACCCGACCACCCAATTTTCTTTTTTAAAAATTATTTTTTACTAATTTTATATTTTTAAAATATAAAAATATTACTAATATTTATTTTAAAGCACAAAATAAAGTTTATAACTATTAAAATATTATTTCTGTATTTAAAAAAAATTATTTTATTTTTTAATTTTTTTAAAGCAAATATAGGCCTAGATTTAAATAAAAAATAGAAAATAAATAAAAAATAAATAAAAAATCGGGTCATCAGGTCGGGTCGGGTCGACTGGGTTGGAATTTTCCAACCCGTCGGGTCGGGGTCGGGTCAGACCGGCCTCCAACCCGCTGGGTCGGGTCGGGTCTGGTCGGATCGTCAGGTTCACCAGGTCGACCCGACTCGGGGAACACCCCTACGTTTGGCAATGGATGGAAAATCATTTGAAATGCATTTTAGCAGCAATTAAGAGGCGGCCCAATGATGGTTCAACGCAAAAATCGATCTACGTCTTAAGATCTTGCGATTTTACGATCTTACGAACCTTTTCCGATCTCGATCTTATCTTAAGGATCTTATATGTAAGATCTTAATACGATCTTATCCGATCCTATACGATCTCATATGATTAATATAATCATTTAAATATTAATTTAAAATATATTTATGACAATAAAAACTAATTTATATGAAGTTAAATATATTTTCTTCATTTAAATATGTTTTGATATAATTTAACTTAAGAATCGATAAAAAATATCTTAGTGGAATATAGTTTAAGATTTTAATACGAAAAAATTGTTAAAATATATTTATTATTTTAAAAATATATTATTTTATTAATAGACATGATTACGATCCTTGATTCGATCTTACGATCTTATATAAGATACCAATCTTGACAACCTTGATTTAACGTACTTCTCTGTTTTGGACGCCGAAACACTGAGGTCGCAATCTTTTAAAAATGAACTAGACTCTGCTTGAACCAATGTTGATTGCCCTTTAATCGTTGAACTACCCTTAGTTGCTCCCGAGTCGCAATTCAAATGATTTGCCATCCATCACCAATCGTGCGGTTGTGATTTAAATAGGGAGCACATCAATTAAATAGAAATAATGTGATACCCAAATTATATTTATACTTTTCAGTCGGGAAAAAATGGAGTTAAATACTATGAACCGCTAAACTGCTAAACTATTGATATTGTCACATCTGTCAACCGCAAATGTGTGATGGAAAATGCACAAGAATGAATAATAAAATTATTGAGGTGATCTCAATTAATCTCTTCATGAGAGTTATTTGGTCCAATACAAATAACCTACTATCATATATATTGGGTAAATTTTATAAAGAAAAAGTTTAAACTTTTACGTTTATTACATAGATAATCAATAATTTATTTTTGGCAAAAAAATATTACCTTTAAAATATAATTTTCTCCTTGTGTCATAATTCGTGATTATTGATTGGACAATTTCCACACATACAGTTAAATATGTTATCAACATACTATATTTGTAATCTTTTATATAAAAATATGAAATATTATATTTTACAAGACATTAATATTACTTAATATTTATTATTTATTGGTTTTGATGCTTTAGGATTATTGTAAATTTCTATGTATATGTAATATGATCCATTTTTTTTGAAAAAAAAACAATTTTGTAGGAAAAAGCCACACAAAACTTTATTTCATGAATTATATTAGTTTTTTTTCTAAACAAGAAATCATTAAAGTTGGCTATTTTGGTAACGTCACTTGATGTGCTTAATGTAACAATATGAGGTCTAAGGATTAAGATGGTCTCAACGAATAGTTTCACATGGGCAAAATACGAAGGTGGTCATGAGCTTATATGTAGCTATCCCTTCATCTATCAAGACGCGTTTTAAATTCGTGTAGGCGACCCAAAGCGAACAATATCTTAATTGGATCGGGAGGCGTTACAGAATGATATCAGAGTTGACCTCGCGTGCTCACTTAAACCATGTGAGAAACATGAGTCACGGGCTAACGAACTTCGCTCAACGAGGACGTTGAGCTCTTTATGGAGGGAAGATTGTAACGACATGAAGTCTAATGACCAAGATGATCTCATCGAATAGTCCCACATGAGCAAACACATAGAGGTGGATAGAGGTGGTTGGACCGGGGTTGTTACACTTACTAATAACTGAAGCCAAGATGATTCAAATAATAATTTTTGCAAAAGTCGGATTATACAAAAAATTAAGTTATCATAAAAAATATATATTGAAATGGCCGGCCCAAATGGAAGGCCCAAAGTTTGGACGGGCTTTGAGCCCAATCCATCCGACTCGGAATAACAGCTCTTTTTCCAACGTAAATTATGACATCATAATTTAGTTCAACGACAAACCTCAATTATCCATCACGTAATCTGATAAAATAAACTCAAGTCTTATATTTGTTAAATAAAAAATAGTGTTCAACTATTTTAGTTTGCAAATTAAGGAGAAAAGAAGAAAAAAAACAAATAAGGCAAATCATTGTAATTATGACTACAAATCTTAATATATTTGAGGTATCCCGAAGGAGATTCGTCCAAAATTTTCTGCATCCAATAAAGTTGGGGAGGACGAATTACGTATAAAGAAAAAAATAAAATTGTTGCCAACACTGGTACGAATTAATTAGTTAGTTTTCCCATAAAATTTTAATTAATTCACATGTCATTGGATCTTATCCGATGTGCATGTTCCTCCTACCGTCACGGATCGATATTTTTTTCCTTAATTTTATATATAAAAGCATTGCAAACTCTTGTAATGTAAAAAAATGTCTTCAAATTTGGCTTCTTTTTTTTTTCGGTCCGAGAGGTTTTCAATGCTTCAAAATTATTAGCGTTCACTAATTTGAAATTGAAAAGATACGAAAATAATAACTTATTCTCTAATTAACACGATGATTTCAAAATTCGAATTCAAAAAATTATTAGTATTCGTGGAGAGTTTAAAATTTAACCTACGTTTGATCCTGAAGTCACAGTTTAAAATTTAATGTCGACATGTACAGCATCCATAAATCATAACATGTTCTTTTCTTGTTACATTTGCGTATCTAATTGTAATGATGACTTCCCAAACTCCATTATTAAGATCTTGGACATTAATGATTGCGATATCTACGTCCCTCACATGCATCGCTCTCACGTGGACCACCCTCCCATGCGTGCACCCATCGCAGCAAGATGGAGATTGTGTCTCGGGGGCTTCTCTCCGGGGCACGTCGAGTTATCTTATCAAGTATTTTTCTTTTCAACTCACTTTTGTACTTAGTTTATTTTTTAACTGTAATGGTGGTAGTTTTGTAATTTGCACTCCAGAAAAGTGCACCCCCGAAGATGGTCCTCCACATCACACGTCGCAATTCTACCACCCGAAATGGTAGTATAGTAGGGGAGACCCGCTAGTCCTCTCCCGAAGCGTTGTAATCATTCCTATTTACTCAACAAAGATTTCAAGCTTCCCTAAATCTAGCATCGTGCCTCAAGCGTGGGGTGACAACCCATAAAAGAGCGTCCCAAAACGTCCCAAGCGATCGAGCGTTACGTCGAGGTGCCCGTTTGTTCACAAACGCCTCCACCGAAGAAGCGTCCGCTCGGGACCGTGCGTCCCAAAAGTTATGGCATACGAAAAGTGGCATAAGCAAGCTTCCGCAAAGCGCTCAAAAGAGCTTGCCTAGACGTGTAGGCGCCGCACGGGTCGGTCGAGCGAAAAACGACCCCATGACAAGTTGGTATCAGAGCAGCGTTTCTGGGACCGCTCAAGTTGGCGTTCGACGATCAAGGTGAAATGACGTCGAACTCGGAGATGACGAATGAGCCCGTCGCACTGGAGAAGGGCCGCCCGGATCGAGGGCGCGCCCGCTCGAAGGACACCATGTCCGCCTTCGAGCAACGCCTCGGCCAATTCCAATTGGACGTGGGCGAGATGCAAGACCAACTCGCAACGCACGAGCGGGAGTTAGAGAAGACCGTAGATCTTGCCACGGTGCGGGAAGAGATGGCGCCGTTGTATACGCGTCTCGAGTCCATGGAAGCGACAATCATGAACATGCGGAAGACCTTGGACAATGGTCTCTCAAACATGCGGTTCGAAATGGAGCAAGAGTTCCAGAGCTTCCGGGAGGAGTTCAAGCGACGCTATGGAGACGGGCGGCGCCCCGAGGCGTCCGCCCCGCATGAGGCAAGAATTGATGTGCCAAAGCCGAGGCCCTACAAAGGCGAGCGGTCGGCAAGGGAGATCAACGACTTCCTGTGGAACGTCCGAAGGTACATGGAGGCCTTGGACGTGGCGTCCGAAGTAAGGATGGTGAAAACCGCATCCTTCTACTTGCAAGATGCGGCGAGTCTATGGTGGCGGTGCCATTGCGACGACGTGGAGCGTGGCATTGTGGGTCCCATTGAGAGGTGAGACGACTTCAAGAGGCAGCTTATCAACTACTTCTGTCCTGCCAAGTCGGGACTGGAGGCCAAGATTGCGTTGTTCAACATTTGCCAGAAGGGCACGTTGAAGGAGTACGTGAAAGAGTTCACCGAGCTCCGCCTACAGAATTCCCAAGTGGACGAAGACACGTTGTTGACGGTCTTCGAGAAGGGCTTGAAGCCATGGGCTAGGACGGAGTTGGAGCGACGAGATTGCCCCAACCTCCGCTCGCTGGTCACCGCTGCTGAATCGCTCGTGGAATACGCCAAAGCGAGCACTCCACCACCAAAGCCCTCGGGCAAGGGCAATGGTGGGGGAGAGAAGTCCAAGTCACAAGGAGGCAAGCCGCACTATCAGGACAAAGGCAAGGGACACCAAGACGGGAAGTCCAACAATGGAAGATTCAAAAGGGACGGGAAGCCGCCAAAGCCTTGCTACATTTGCAAGGGTCCACATTGGACGAGCGATTGTTCGCAAAAGACGACAGTCAACGCAATGTATTGCCCCGACGAGAAGGAAAAAGAGAAGGAGGAGGCGTGTCTCAGCTCGATGCACGTCCTCAGCGCCATCAACGCCTCGAAGGGTCCTTCATCGGCTGCGCGACTTTATGCGGATATCGAGTTGAACGGACAAGTCTTCAACGCCCTCATTGACACGGGAGCATCGGAGTTGTTCATGTCAGAAGTGGCCGCCAAGAAGTTAAAGCTGCCACTCCAGAAGACTAACACCACGTTCAAGACGGTGAACGCGAAGTCTATCTCGACCACAGGAATTTCTCCTGGAGTGAAGGTTCGCATCGGCAAGTGATCGGGAAACTTCGACGTGACGGTGACACCAGTGGATGACTATGAAGTGGTGGCGGGCATCTCTTTTCTGCGACACATTGCCGCATGGAGTCCCCTATCGGCTCGCTCCTCCGGAACTCGCAGAACTCCGTAAGCAACTCACCGAACTATTGGATGCAGGATATGTTCGGCCTTCAAAATCTCCATATGGCGCCCCGGTTCTCTTCCAGAAGAAGCATGACGGTTCCCTCCGGATGTGCATCGACTACCGGGCGCTCAACAAGCTTACGGTGAAGAACAAGTACCCCATTCCCTTGGTGGCGGATTTGTTCGACCAACTTGGCGGTGCAAGATGGTTTACCAAGTTGGACCTTCGTTCGGGCTATTGGCAAGTCCGGATCGCGGAGGAGGATGTGCAGAAGACGGCGTGCGTCACAAGATACGGCTCTTACGAGTTCCTCGTGATGCCGTTCGGCCTCACCAACGCCCCGGTGACCTTCTGTACTCTCATGAATAAGGTATTGCAGCCATTCCTTGACAGGTTCGTGGTTGTGTACCTCGACGACATCATGATCTACAGCCGCACCTTGGAGGAGCATATCGAGCACATTCGGTAAGTGTTCGAGGTGTTGCGGCAGAACGAGCTTTACGTCAAGTGGGAGAAGTGTGCCTTCGCTCAACCGGAAGTACACTTCTTGGGACATGTCGTCGGAAGTGGGAAGTTGAAGATGGATGGCGCGAAGATTCGGGCCATCGTGGAGTGGGAACCGCCCAAGCGGGTTCCCGACATGCGTTCGTTCCTTGGCCTGACAAACTACTATAGGCGGTTCGTCAAGGGGTATTCACATGTGACGACCCCTTTGACGAATCTCCTCCGGAAGAATGTGAAGTGGGAGTGGACGCCGACATGCCAGGAAGCGTTCGACACCCTCAAGAGGGCCATGACGGAGGAACCGGTGCTCGTCCTGCCAGACCACACCAAGTCCTACGAGGTACAGACAGATGCTTCTGACTATGCCATTGGAGGAGTTCTTATGCAGGAGGGGCATCCCGTGGCGTTCGAGAGTCGCAAACTCAACGACACGGAGCGGCGCTACGCCGTTCAGGAGAAGGAGATGACCGCGGTAATTCACTGCCTTAGAACATGGCGGCACTACCTTCTTGGGTCGCGATTTCACATCAAGACGGACAACGTCGCGACAAGTTACTTCGAGACACAGAAGAAGCTCTCGCCGAAGCAAGCAAGATGGCAAGATTTCATGGCGGAATTCGACTATGTCCTGGAGTACAAACTTGGCAAGACGAATGTCGTTGCCGACGCCCTCAGCCGACGCGCGGAATTGGTGGCCATGAGCTCCTCTCAGGCCGACCTCATCGAGAGGATCAAGAAGGGATTGGAGTCAGATCCCACGGCAAAGAACTTGTTCAAGCAGGCGAAGGAGGGCAAGACACGCCGCTTTTGGCTGGAAGATGGGCTGATCTTCACCAAGGAACGTCGCATATACGTTCCACTCTTCAACAACTTGCGACGCACTATCATGCAAGAGTGCCATGACTCAAAGTGGGCGAGACATCCGGGCATCCGCCACACTTTGACACTCATCGAAGACACCTACTTCTGGCCAAGGATGGAGGACGACATTGAAGCCTTCGTGAAGACATGCCTTGTTTGCCAGCAAGACAAAGAACCTCAATCAAGCGTCCGACGGACTTCTGGAACCCCTGCCTATCCCAGAGCGTCCATGGAAGGATGTCTCCATGGACTTCATCACGGGCCTGCCCAAGTCTAAAGGGGCAGGTACCATCATGGTGGTCGTCGATCGGTTCTCCAAGTATGCCATCTTCGCCGCCGGCTCCGCAAGTTGTCCTGCTACTGAAGCTGCGGAGTTATTCATGAAGCATGTAGTGAAGTATTGGGGCCTACCACAAAGCATCGTCAGCGATCGGGATGGACGATTCGTTGGCAACTTCTGGAAGGAATTGTTCAAGATGATGGGCTCCAACCTGCATTTCTCGACATCACTTCATCCTCAAACCGACGGCCAAACTGAGAGGGTGAATTGCATTCTGGAGATCTACTTGCGGCACTATGTGAGTGCCAATCAGAAGGACTGGGCGAAGCTACTCGACATCGTGCAATTTTGTAGGCAAGGATCTACTTCATCCTCAAGATCCTGAAGAAGGTAGGCAAGGTGGCCTACAAGTTGGAGCTCCCGCCTCAGATGCAACAACACCTCGTCTTCCATGTCAGCCTGCTCAAGCCCTTCGTTGAAGACACTGAAGATCCCGGGCGTGGGGTTTCAGACCGCGCCCCGCCGGCCATCCGTCAGCAGTTTACTGATCAAGTTGAAGAAGTACTCGCCGTCCGCACGAAGAATCGGAAGAAGGAGTAACTTGTTCGATGGAGCGGAAGACCGGACGCCGACACAAATTGGGAGACAGCCGAAGACTTGTGACAGTTCAAGCAGAAGATTGAAGAATTCTAAGCCACAGCTCCAGGACGTCGCTGACTTGAGTGGGGGAGAATGTCCCGGGGGCTTCTCCCCGGGGCACGTCGAGTTATCTTATCATGTATTTTCCTTTTCAACTCACTTTTGTACTTAGTTTATTTTCTAAGTGTGATGGTGGCAGTTTTGTAATTTGCACTCCAGAAAAGTGCACCCCCGGAGATGGTCCTCCACATCACACGTCGCAATTCTACCACCCGAAACGGTTGTATAGTAGGGGAGACCCGCTAGTCCTCCTCCGAAGCGTTGTAATCATTCCTATTTACTCAACAAAGATTTCAAGCTTCCCTAAATCTAGCATCGTGCCTCAAGCGTGGGGTGACAACCCACAAAAGAGCGTCCCGAAACGTCCCAAGCGATCGAGCGTTACGTCGAGGTGCCCGTTTGTTCACAAACGCCTCCACCGAAGAAGCGTCCGCTCGGGATCGTGCGTCCCAAAAGTTGTGGCATACGAAAAGTGGCATAAGCAAGCTTCCGCAAAGCGCTCAAAAGAGCTTGCCTAGACGTTGGGCACGTCTAGGCGCCGCACGGGTCGGTCGAGCGAAAAATGACCCCGTGACAATTGCAGGCCTCTTGTTCAAATCACGGTTCATTGGTGTCTTGTAGGAGTGGCTCATCAAATTTGGTATGATGGGATCATCTCGAGTCTGAGTCTCTTCTAAGAAATAATTTAGACTTAGTTCATATCGAATCGGATTAGGTCGGATGCAACTTTTTTTTTCTTTTTTTTATAATTTCTTACTTTTTATATTATTTAATATAAAATATATATTATCTATTTTATTTTATAGTATAAAATAGGCTTTCCAAATATGGAAATATTATTTTCATACTTAAATTTAATATTACAACTTAACTATAAAAATTTTAAAAAAATTATCCCCTATGTAAAATTATATATATATGTATGTATATATATCATATAGAAATTTGCAAAAAAATGAAATACGTATAATAATTATACATACGGTGCTCCCTAATTTTTGGGTTGGGTCCGCTTCTACAATTCAAGTTGAGATTTCTTACCTAGTATTCGATTCGACCACCCTTCGAATCATGGTTGAATCATCGAGTTCATTGGGTGGATCCACTTCTTTAAATTTGGAAATATAAAGTTATGGTCTCATAGCATTTGCTAATTTTACCTAATATTTTTACTTTGAGGACCGAGATAGAACATTTACATATGATTCCTTGAAATAGAAAAAAAGTTGGAGCATATGTGAAGTTTGATTTTGGGAGGAAAGTACACATCACTTCATATTATTTTGTTTTTTATTTTAAGAAAAATAGAATTTAATGAACGTTCTTACTTAAATTGGAAACACTTTGCTAATAGTTCCACAGTCTCACGTTTGGCAATGGATGACAAATCATTTGAAATGCAGTTCAGCAGCAACTAAGAGGCGGGTTCAACATACTCCTCTTTAACAACTAAGAGACGGTTCAACAATTAAGTTGGGAGGATGTTTCTCTCTCCGAGTTTTGTTTCCTAGAAATCTTATCATCACTGTGGATTGAACAACCGCTTTCTGAACATTGAGATCGCAACCGAAAAAAATGAACTAGACTCCGCTGAACCAATGTTGATTGCCAATTAATCGTTGAACTACCCCTTAGTTGCTTCAAATTATAATTATACTTTTCAGTCGGGAAAAAATGGAGTTAAATACTATGAACTGCTAAAGTGTTGATATTGTCACATCTGTCAACCGCAAATGTGTGATGGAAAATGCACAAGAATGAATAATAAAATTATTGAGGTGATCTCAATTAATCTCTTCATGAGAGTTATTTGGTCCAATACAAATAACCTTCTATCATATATATATATATATATATATATATATATATATATATATATATATTTACGTTTATTACATAGATAATCAATCATTTATTTTTGACAAAAAAATATTACCTTTAAAATATAATTTTTTCCTTTGTCATAATTCGTGATTATTGATTGGACAACTTTCACATATACAATTAAATATGCTATCAACATACTATATTTTTAATCTTTTATATCAAAATATGAAATATTATATTTTACAATATATTAATATTATTTAATATATTAATTAATATTTGTTATTTATTGGTTTTGATGCTTTAGTATTATTGTAAATTTCTCTGTATATGCAATATGATCCATATTGTTTTGGGAAAAAAATAATTTTGTAGGAAAAAGCCACACAAAACTTTAACTCATGAGTTATATTAGTTTTTTTTCTAAACAAGAAATCATTATTTTTAAAGTTGGCTATTTTGGTAATGTCACTTGATGTGCTTAACTTGACTAATAACTGAAGCCAAGATGATTCAAATAATAATTTTGTAAAAACCGGATTATACAAAACATAAGTTATCATAAAGAATAGGAATTTTTTCGTTGACTTCCTCTGAACTATGAACTTTTTTCACGTCTACCAATGATTTTCAAATTTTTTGCAGACCTCTCCTGAAACTATGCTATTTTTTCACTTAGGTTCATCCGTCAATATCTGTTAACTTTCCCATTATTTTTCATTTTTTTGAATTATAAAATAATCAAAATACTCTCGAAGCTTAAAATAATACATAATAGTAAATATAAAAAATAAAAAATGTTGGCCAACACACGAATGTTGCCCCGCCAATGAGATGGGAGAGGAGGGCAACGTCCGCATGCCGGCCATCATTTTTTATTTTATATTTACTATTATATATTATTTTAAAGTTTGAGGGTATGTTGGTCATTTCATAATAAAAAAATGTACAGATGTTGACGGATAGACATAAGTGAAAAAAGCGATATAGATCATGGGAGGTCTACGAAAAATTTAAAATTCGTTATTAGACGTGAAAAAAATTCATAGTTCAGGAGAGGTCAGCGAAAAAAATACTAAAAAATATATGTATTGAAATGGCCAGCCCAAATGGAAGGCTAAAAGTTTGGACGGGCTTTGAGGGCCAATCCATCCGACTTGAAATAACAATTCTTTTTCCAACGTAAATTATGACATCATAATTTAGTTCAACGACAAACCTCAATTATCCATCACGTAATTTGATAAAATAAACTCATATTTGTTAAATAAAAATAGTGTTCAGCTATTTTAGTTTGCGATGTCACTACTCATAATCCTGAGATGCATTTTAGTTTGCAAATTAAGGAGAAAAGAAGAAAGAAAGAAATAAGGCGACCCAAAATATATTCTATTTTTCATGTTTGATCCTCCTATTAATCCACTTTAGTCATCCATATAATAAATAGTCCTGATATTAATTTGTTTCATCATCTTCACTTTGGGGGAAAAAGGTTAAAAAAATTAATGAATAAGTGATAATTTAAATAGGAGGTAAAGTCTGTCCATTGACGCAAATGCTATATGAACATCCAACTCGAATCAATTATTATTTTTCAATATGAAATATATGTTTAATAATATGTAAAATATATAATTTCATAAGAGAACGCCACTCTCATTTTAATTTTATGTATTAATATTTATTACTCTAGTATGTATTAATTAATGTAAAAGTAATATATGTTTGAAATCAGCAAATGATCAATTTGGTTATTGTTGAAAAAAAATGAGGAATTGTACACCTGAATCGACTATTAATTTGCACTTTATGAAAATTATATCTTATGTGATTAAAGTTAGTCATGTAAAAAATTACACTATTGATAACTAGTAAATTTTTTTAAAAAATACAAATTGGAAGATAATTATATTATGAATGAAAAACGAAAGAAAAATTAGAATATTCAGTTTGATAGTCGTTCATATACTAAATTCATTACTATACTGAGAGGGAGAGTAAAATTGTAAAAAATTGGTTGGTTGGAGGTTAAACTATGAAATAGAGCGATATTTGGTAGAAGGGTTTAATGGAGCTCCTACCCGGTCAATTAGGTAGGAGCCTCCTACTTAAATTCTCGGCCATCTGATTTGATCATACGGCTAGGATGTTGAGCACAATTTAATGAAGAAGAAAGTTGCCGGCGACTTTTGCTACAACGGTGCTTGTAACGATTTGCGATTGGCGACCCCATGCTCGTCGACATTCACTTCCTCATCGCCGCCCTCGACCTCACCGATCCTTGTCGTTGTTGATATCGTCGATTCCCGACGTTGTCGATGCTCGCACCCTTGCCGCTATCCTCGCCATCGTTGCTCATGTCGCCATACATGCTTGTGCCCCTTGTCCTTGTCGCCCTCGCCACCGTTGCTCGCGCCTCCGGTGATCCTCGCCCTCGCCACCATCGATCCTTGCCCTCATCGATCCTCGTCGTCGTCGATCTTGTCGATTTCACCGCCGTTGATGCTTGTGCCCTCGTCGCTGTCCCTCGCCACCATCGATCCTTGTCCTCACCGCCGCTCATGTCCTCGCCGTCGTTCGTCACTCTTGCCACTGTCTCTCACACTCTCACCGTCATCACCCCCGCCGACGTCTGCTCGATCCTCATCGGCCAATTTTTTTCATTCATTGAAGTATGCTCCATGTCCCAACCATATGATCATATCGGATGATTGGAACCTAGGTAGAGGCTCCTATCTAATTGACTAGGTAGGAGTCCCATTAAACCGTTGGTAGAATATGGTCAAACATGGCAAACTTGTCATTTAAAAATCTTGTAAATAATTTTGAAAGAAAATGTACTTTTTAAAAAGTAGAATATAGATATTATGAAGTGCAAACTTTAAAAATCTATTAATTTGACTGAATAATTATCTTTATCCCATGCATTTTTTACCCTCAACCAAAAATACAAATTTTAAAACTATTAATCCCTATCTTTATTCCATGAGTTTCTAACCCTGATCGGAATAGAATCAAACATGAATTGGAATAATATTATTATAACAAATATCTAATAAACTATGCTTTAATAGTAATCATAAAATTTATGAATTTTATCTTTTTATCGTTTAATACTATAAATTCAAACAAATATCAAAATCTATTTTCTGCATAGTATTTTGGCAGAAAACACTAAAATATTAATAACTTATTCTATACATGTTATTTTTAGATGATTCTAAATTTCACAGAAAGCTATAACCAACCTTTAACCTATAAATAAATTTCATAATTTATGACATGTTTTACAATTTCATCTCACTATTACTCGAGACATCATGATATCAGTTTGCTTTTCTGATTATAAATATTTTTATAGACCTTGAAATAGAATGAAGCAAATCTATATGAAAATTAGACTTCGAGAGATTTCCATCCATATATTATTTTTAATTGTTGGACAAGTAAAATCTATCCGAATAATTATTACAAAGACAATCACAAATTTAGGCAGATTAAGATGTAATCCTCAATCATGCAATACACAAACATCTATAAAATTTTAAGCATGAAAACCAAATCAAATTTAGAGGGGCACATGAAATTCTTCAATCATAATTCCTACCAAGAACTAGGGTGTTCTTGGATCTCCCAATCCAATCATGCAAACTTTGAGAAAGAAGAGAGGAGTTTGGATCTCCTTTACATACCTTTCAATCCTTATTTACTATTCTACTATTTCTTCTTCTCCCCTTCTCTCATATATCTTAACATTTAAAAGATTAAATCATATATAAAAAACAAAGAACTCATGTTTTAATAAAAAAAAATAAAGAACACATTCTTCGCTTCGATGTGCCCGACCATCACTGCATGTTCCTAGAGTTCAAGTGCCTCCTAGAGTGCTCAGTTCCAACCGGAGGTCATGGCAGAGCTCTTGGAATGCGTCAAGTAGCCGATCGACACCCACTACCGGTACCCGGACATGGGGAGACCCTACGCCACCTGCGCGGTGGTCGGCAACAGTGGCGTCCTCGTCAACTCAGAGTGCGGGGACCTCATCGACGGCCTGTGTGCAAGGATCGTGAAGCTCATCGCCCCTCCCCCGTGCCTATGACTGGAAAGAAGGGGAGCCGAGCCCCTCTGAGACCCCTCGCCTGCTCGCCAAACACCGCGGTGATCCCCCTCCGCGCGGTGAGACCCCCGCCTGCCCGCCTAGTTAGAGGTGTCGGCATGAGAGAAGACCTCGCGACGAGCACAAATCCTATAACGGCGACACCCAAGATGGCAGTCACCTAGTTCGGATCGCGTCAAGGAGAGTGGCAAACTAGAACGTCTAGGAGCGTGCATTCCTGATGGCGCCGACGAGGGCCTCCAGCAAGATGTTGGCGGCTACGAGGAATGCCACAGTGTCGCCAAGCTCCACTAGAAGGTATGAGAAGAAGTCGTCGACGAAAGGGACCTTGGAGGTGAACTCCATGTAGGCGAGGAAGAGAGCAATGCGGAGAAGCCTGCCACAAGCATTTGGGGGAAATCACTGACGAGGAAGGGGGCAGGGAGTCTCGCTGTCCACGGGGGTGGGGGGTCGCTGGAGCAAGAAGGGGACCCCCTCTATGGTCCGCCGGCACCAAGAAGACCCACCCCTCTACGGTCACCGGCGCAAGGCCCCTTCTTGCACCGGCGACACCCCTTCTTTTTTAAAAAAAAAAAATTATATATGAGAGAAGGGTAATTTGATTATTCAATAATTAAAAAAATGAAAAATAACGGAAAAGTTAATAGATCTTGACGATAAGTGAAAAATGTGACATAGTTCAGAGGAACTCTGCGGAAAATTTGAAAATTGTTGACATGAAAAAAACTTCATTAAGTCAGGATAAAATAAATATGGAATAATGAGATTAGGAGTGTGTAATAATAATGGGGGATAAATTAACTTCCGGCCACAAATTCATGCCCACACGCCTTTCGCTTCGGCCTTCCCTGCCACAATTACCACAAAATCTCTCAAAAAAGAAGGCTGAAATATCTTCGCTCTCTGTGTACTTGTCAGACATGGCCGCGCTGCACTTGGAAGCCGCTTAGCCACACCCTGCTGTCCATCTTCCCCGCGCAGACACCTTCCCGTCCATTGCAAGAGGAGTTGGAAGGCTCCTGACATCAGGGAAGCAATGGCGATGGCCTCCAGCTCGGTTCCTTACTGCAAGGTGCTCGAGTGCTGCCCTCCATGAAATTTGCATATTCTCAGCGGCAATGTGATGTGGTGAGGTTGACAACGCGGTTCTCACTCGGGGCCGTGTGTGCTTTTGCAGGGAGGGTTCCTTGGACAGGTGCGTTGCAGGAAGAAGGAGAAGGATGGCGATCACCAGTATCCGTTCAAGGTCATCGAGATTACGCCGCCGCCCAAGTGCCTCGGCGTCCGGCGATTTCCCTCGGTACCTTTGTTTGATTCTTTGCATATATATTCTTTTGGCCTGATTATTTATGCAGTTGCTACCAGACTTGCAATCTTAGCTGGATTTTGATATCCTGGTGTTTGTTCTTTTGACCACATTGTAAATTTTCTTCTTAGTTAGCAGGAGAATCTAAGGCAAATTTGAATTTGCGTGCTTTTTTTCTTTTCCGCATAAAGTCTTGATGGATTCCTAATCAATTTGGATGATCGTGCGTTTCAAAGAAAAAAAAGGATGATTGATCTGCTAATCAGTTGAACTAATCAACCAATTGTTGGTTCAATATGTTTTTTGGGGATAAAGCGGAGAAGTTTCTACTTAAAAAAGAAGAAACATATTTGTTAATTAAATAAAAGGAGTCTAAGGATTTATCCCTCGAATTGGACGCCCATAGGCTTCTTTATGGGGTCTGATAATAACCTGAATTTGTTATAGGACGGAATAGCTATATATGCAATGCAAGAAATTGCATTATAATAGTAGGTCTGCTGTCCTATGAATCAAGGATTGGTTTGGATATATAGCTTTAAACAGATGTGGCACACTAGACGGATTCTGATTAGTGTGCATATAGAGACTTCATAGAGAAGATATATGATTTTCAAATTAAAGGATACAAATGAATGCAGGTTACATATGCTTGGTTAAACAGAGTAGTTACTTCTCCCAAAATAAAAAAACTTCACTTTGATACATTGGTGCGGTACGCGATCCCTTATTGTTAGTGTAGGCAAGAAATTGCTTTATCTATGCTATTTTTCAGTTATCCCAGATGGGTTTTCTACTTAGGTTAGTTTCTGGATAATGGATTCTAAGAAGAACATGAGTGTTAAGACATTGATGAGTCCCGTCTTGTTAATTTCCTGCAATCAATAGTCATGTTTTCAGTCGCCTATGGATGAAAGCTTGTGCAGACTAGATTGCATAATGCATACCATGATCAAAACCAATAAATCATGTCTTCAGTCAACACACGTTTGTTATCGTTAAGGTAAGATTTTGATTCTTTCACTTGATCTATTGCATGAGTATACTCTGCTACCATCTCACCAGTGTCAACCACTAATCAAATCATATTCTTTATCGAAACATACACCAATTACCTTCTGCAATATGTTACAATTTGCATTTGTGAATCTCAAATTGGGCTTCCACAGGCATGTTAAGGTTGAACTTTTATAACAGTCATGTCCTTGTCATGGAATGTCCCTTCACAGTCATGTGATTCATAAAACCCTTTGTTCTCATTGTTGGTGCCAATGAGAACCTGTGTGATGATGCATATATATCTTTTGGTAGACAGGTTGGGCACTAGCCTAATGCAGTTTTTTCTACTCCTTATTTGTTAAGAGAAGGCTGTTTAGAATTTAGCTTTGGGATTTTTACATCTAATCTGAACTGTAGAAAGATTATTCGCTGTCCCAATTGATTTGTAATTACCAGCTCTAGCATTATAGTGTATTTGAATTTCTGACCTTTTCTTGCACCAAACTGTTATTCCCTGAAGCCTGTTTTGGTCCACATCATCGATTAGATGGTACGAATATGATAGTACTTTTTGAATAAATATAAAAGTTAGAAATGATTTCACTGTTCTACTGAAGAAATATTTACTGTTTACAGAAGAGAGGTGACATACCTATTATCTGGAAAGATACTTATTTAGCTATTCAAGTAAACATAAATCATTACTCTCCTTTCATTGGATACCTGCCTTATATTCATAGGCACCTAGCCATTTTCAACTTGCAATTACTCGCTGGTAGTGCAGATTTGATGCGTATTGCTTTTGGTCTGTTAGTGTTACGCTATAAAGCATCATTACAGGTTTATTTAGCTATCATCATCGCTGGTCAGTGATCACTGTATTATTTTCCCACAGATTTGTAAACTGTTTTTATTCTTGTTACAGAATATACATTGCGGTGAGAGTGTCACCATAGAAGGGCAGGCGTATACTGTCTCCGCTGTGACCCACCGGTATCAGCTGCGCAAGGGGAAGTACGAGCCGAGCGAGAAGAGACTTGATGTGCAATCAACCAGTAGATACATTTTGAATTTATATCTTGAAAATTTACTTGAGCAATCATAGGAGGCTGCAAGTCTGTAGATATGCGACTCTCATCACTTACCAGCACTCCTGGTCCATGTAATGTTCCTCATGTGTATCATTTAAATGAATCTAATCCTTATATATAAATTGATTCCCAGAAGCTGAGATTGTCAGAGATTCTGAAACTTGCGTTCAATAAAGATGTTGTTCTTGGTCTACAAATGTTCAGAACGTTGGTGAATGCAAACAAGCTTTTTTCCTTCATGTAATTGGTACAGTTGTCTGATTTTGTTAACTAGTATAGTGTTGCAATGTAATAATTAACCTATCTCGAGGACCATAAATAATTTATATATATGAAATTCCCAAAGATAACCATAAATGTATTTTAATAATTAATTAACAGTTGTCATACAATGTGAGTAGGAATAACAACAACAATAAAGCCTTATCCCATTAGGTGGGGTCGGCTACATGGATCATACGACGCCGTTTCGCTTTATTAGTAACCAAATCTTTCGGATTCGTTGATCCATGTTCATAAAATTTGATATGATTTTATGTTGATTGTCGAAACCTAACACAACCCTCCTTTTTTATCCGAGCTTGGGACCGGCTATAAAATATAGACGGAATTTTAAGAAAAGGAGCAAGAATTCTGGTCATCCCAGACCACGTAGCTACAAAACAATGCATGCATGCATGCAACGCAATGCACTTTTCAGTCGGACCTCATCCTGTTGATCTGGTTCAGCGCCGGCTGCAGTATGTTGAAGAGCACCCACCCGATCGCCGGCGCCACCACGAACAGGAGAAGCAGCCCCCTGCTGTCGCTCGATGACGAGGACGCCTCAGCGACGACCATGACAAGGTCCCCAGCCGATGCGCTTGGCGGCGTCGCGAGCCCCGCAGTCAACAGGCCCCCAGCGCCGAGCCCGATCCCCCCGATCACCCCCTTCTCGCTCCTCATCCTGTTGATCTGGTTGAGCGCCGGCTGCAGGATGTTGTACAGGACCCAGAGGACGGCCGGGATCAAGGGGATGAGGAGCGCGAGGCCACGGTTGTCGCCGCCATCGGCGATGTCTGCGATCTGCTGGGCCGCAAAGGCGGCATCGGAGGTGCTCAGGGTGGCGAAGATGGCCCCGGCAATGGCGGTGGCGCTCAGGGGTGAGGAGACGGAGGCAGGTTGAACGAGACGTTTGGGGAGGTTCTGGAGCGAGAGGAGGGAGATAGGCTTCAGCTGAGCCGTCCTTGAAGGAGTGAAGAGGTTGGCAGCGGGGCACTTGGCATTGAGCATGGCCATGGTCGCCATGGAGGAAGGCTAATGAACAGCTGCAGGAAGAAGAAATTTGCAGAAGACTGAGATGAATCGACTTGGTTGTGTTTGGCGAGGAGCTGGAGATGGTTTTGGGAGGAATGGTGCAGGTGGTTGTGGGGCATAAGGTGGTAAGAGGACGACCAATGAGTGCATGTGGTTTGGATTTGCCTTATCCTTCATGGATGGCAATGGACATATGAAGGCCTCATGTTCACAACCTTGTGCTATCTCTTACTTATCACCTTCTGGTATACTGCAAATTTAGTATGACACCTATGAGCTATGAACCTGTGCTAATTTCCTAGTTACCAGTCATGAAGCCTTAATTAATTACCAGATATCAATGACTAATTAACTGTCAAAAAGATTTAATGAGAGTAGTATATAGATTTATGCTCTGATTTTTATACTTTACTTTATAAAGATAATTTATCAAACATTTAAAGAAGCTATTACAGCCTATTATTAGGATCCCTTCCATTTGACATGTCCAAATAAGTATGACACTTATTTAGTATGACACTTATGAGCTATGAACCTGTACTAATTTCCTAGTTACCAGTCATGAAGCGTTAATTAGATATGAATGACTAAAACTTTTAATGAGAGTAGTATATAGATTTGTGCTCTGAGCTTTATACTTTAATTTAGAAAATTAATTTATCAAACATCTAAATAAGTAGTTACAACTTATTATTAGGTATTAGAATTCCTGTACGAGAGAAATTATGCACCGAACCGAAAATTTAAGGCGACACATAATTTTTTTAGATGAAAACCGAAAAGATTTTTATTTTGGCCTAGGGGCTCTGCACTGCGGTAGGGGGATCCAGGGGACCCCTCTTGAACCTTCGAAGGCTTGTTGAAGCACTAGAGTCTTTTACTTCGGAGTGTGATTGAAGGATCCCCTTCCATTTGACCTGTCCAAATATGTAACAACAAAAAAAAATGAAAACAAAATAAGATAATATGAAACAACCAACTAGGTGGATTAATGCCGACATCCCTAATTATATGGGATTTGATTTAGTTAAGTAATGGGAGGATTATAGTTGTGGTGGGGGAGATAAAAATGAATCCGAAGGAAATCAATGGGATAATGATATCAAAATTTCGCCCATATCGTGTTCATACTAACAGAGGACAATCTTTTAGTCGAGACTTACTGTCCATCCAAGAAAACACACTTGCTCTTCATATGCAGTAAGGACGGCCGAGCATCCTTTCTCTCCCCCTCACATATTTCTAGATTTCTACGTCTCCTCCTCATATTCTTCTCCTTTTCAGATTGCCTGCAGGCGGTGACCAACCAGAGGAGGAAGGAGTACAGAGAGGGGACAGAGGTGGCGGCCGATAGAAATATCAACGAATCAAAGCAAGGACAAACACGTAAAGAGGTTGGTGAATTGAAATCACCTTGCACGATTTGAATAGATATGATCCCTGTCTTTTTTCAAGATTAATCTATGACCAGAACATGATGAACATGAAGATGCGTATGCTATTGGTATGATTGCCCTATTTTTCCTTTTGATTGTATAATTACTTCACCGATTGTTTGTAGGATAAGTAAAGCAAGCATGATTCAAGTATCGATAAGTAAAACAAGTATGAATTCTAATTCAAATTATTATAAGTACTTATGTCATGATTCTCAAGCATGTCTTCGAGTCCAAGTTTATCAAGTATTACATGATTGTATTGATTATCGATGTCTATTTATCATCCACATTATGATTTATGATGATGCTCCACCTTTTGTCAAGATAAGTACTATGATTTACTCATGATTTCTCTATTCAAGTTATGCATTGTATATTTATGTGATTCTCCATTAGGCTGTAAAGCTTACGAAAGAACCTCTTTCCCTGTGTTTGATTTTCACAGGGCCATGTCAGTGGTGGTGTTGAGTTGGTGTGCTAGACGATGCTCGGGCGACTCTAAAGCACATGATAGTCAAAGTCATAGCGTCCGTAGCGTCTCCAGGTTGGTCTTCGCCATATGGCGTGGGTCGATTTGGGGGCATTATATTTATGGTATCAGGGCCTAAAGTTAGGACTCTCTTGTCGTTCTATTGTACCGTATAATAAAGGTTCATGTGCTTTCGTCGAGCAGTCACCACATCCTCCATCGTAAAGTACTAGTAAGATCTTGCTTTGTGTTATTTTTTATTGATGCATTAATGGTTATTTCATATGAGCGGTTGATTCCTAAGAAGGTTACTTGTAAGATAGAAATTAACCTAAATTGTGTTAGTGATTATACAAAAGGTTATGAAAAATAGGAAAGAATAAGTAACAGGCATGTGGATAATCATTATCTACATGAAGAATCAGTCTTATAGATATTTAAAGAATAAAGTATAAAAAACGATTTTGTTTCTTATAATTCATGTTTTTCATCTCTTTCATAATCATCCTATTCATGAACTTCTTCTCCTGATTGCAGCAGTATGAAGAGGAAAATGAGTATGCATGTCAATTGCAAATAGACGTAGATTTAAGAAAGAAATGAGAAAAAATGGAAGAGTAATTTTAAAAAGATTAAACCCACACAACAAATAGGGGTGAGATGGATTCCAAAGAGTAGAAGTAAATTTATGTGAAACCAAGCATGCCTAAGTAACCATTGGTTTAATGAATTATCTTATATGTTTATATTGATAAGTATGGACCTGTAACGCTCGTTGTATCTTAAACTTCATGTGACCTAACATTATGTTAATAAAAGAATTAATAAAATACAAACTAGTTATATGAATTCTTAATTGTGTTACCTCATATTGAGGCTAATGATTAGATTTAATAATTAGGTTCAAATTTTTGGAGGCTTTGATGGGTAAGAATTTAAGTACAATCTGGTTGTCTGAGAATCATATATGTATGGATGGACAAATAGAGAAGTTTAAAGGATTCAAAAGTCACATTGATTTGAATAAATGTTAGAAGAAATTATCAATAAGTAAGTGATTGTCTGACTTAATCAAACATTTAGATTTAACACACTCATACACATATGTACATATAACATAGTATACTAATAATAATAATAATAATAATAATAATAATAATAATAATAATAATAATAATAATAATAATAATAATAATAATAATAATAATAATAATAATAATAATAATAATAATAATAATAATAATAATAATAATAATAATAATTTTAGTTAACTTAGTGTAGTATATAGTAGACTTAAAATTTTACTAATATGAAGTATATTTTTTATAGCCATTATTAAAGAATGAATTCTCTATCATCACAGTGTAAGTATATTTCGAAGATAGACTAATATAGTTGAAAATAATAATAATAAAAGAATTAGATAAGAACAAGCAATGCATGAAAGGGTTAAATGAATGGAAGAAATTTTGAAAAGATTTAAAATTGCTTAATTGAGATATGATTAAGGAAGATATAAGCCCCCCTACCATTAAGTATTAAAAAATCAAAACATCAAGTGAGCAAAAAATTAGTAAGTACGGGGGGTTAAGGTAAAGTATGAGGAATTTTATAAGTCTCCTATAAGATTACTAGAGAAGCAGGTTATGCACTTGAGATGGATATGAGGTAAAGCTATAAGTTTTTAATTGATTTATCTTGGTTGTTGATATATTTATAGTTTGTATTATATTTAATTATATGATAATGATTGATAATTCAAATGGGAAAAGAAGATCTGTAATTATATAAGTCATCAGAGGATATAAATGAGATTCATACAGTGATAGATAAATAAAGGATAAAATGAAATCCTCTCGTGTTTACATATGATGAATAATTTTCTTAGTTTTGCCTCGACCAAATAGATCAAATTACGATCCTAACCATAAGTCTTGTGTATGGATGAATATCCTTATCAGCTTCAAGGTAATGAATAACATCGATAAGGCAAATGGTAATGGAGGGTAATTTTCAAAATTTTGTATTGATCAAATGGACCATTTATGATATGATCATATGTCTTATATATGGACTGTTGCCCCTTAAAACTTTAAGGTTATTTTGAAACCTCTCCCATGTGCTATAAGATATGTTAATGCAAAAGATAATGTGATAATGTGCAAAGGATAAAGATGGTTGTTTGTCTTGTATTTTGATGATTGCTTTGTTTTCCTACCTTATTGCTTGAATTCATTCCATGTGATTGTCTGCATGCATGATGATTGTACTAAGGACTTATGTTTGTAGTGTGCATAAATTGTTGTGTTAATTATAGATTGGATCCTACCATATTTTCATCAAACATCGACTCCTCACCATAGCTATCGTCTAACTTTAACATTGATTCGGAATACTTTAAGATACTCAACTCTAAAAGGAAAGAACTTGTCGTGGTATTATATAACCACTAGTCTCTTATGAAATTGTATGATATGACATTGAAAGAAATAGATCAATGTAAGCCAAGAAGTTAAAATTGAAAGCAACTCCCATGATAAGCATATCGAATAAAGCATTGGTACAATGTGTCGAGACATAGAAATAATAACGAATGACATTGATTAAGAGACCACTCCGTTCCAATGACATAAATTGCCAAGAACGATTCACCCTCAAATAATTTGTCAGACTCTTGAGTGTTTCCAAATATAATTGTCTCAATTGATAATTATCTATCATAGTACTTTGTTATATGCCTCATGATATTTGATCTAAGTCGAAGGTCAAGTGGCCATATTTCCAAACGACCATCATATTACATCACTAGAGCATTGACATTAGACAATGTTAAACGTTGATTTTCATTGAACACAAATAAATTATTGACACTGAAGCCTGAATACTTATGGATGACAGATCAAGGGCTATAGATGTCAAATGTATATGGACTTAGTGGTTATATTGTAATTTAAACTCACCTACACAATGATTTTAAGAGTGTATGAATTTTAAAATAGTGATAAAAGTTTCTTCTAATTTCAATGTTAAACGATTTAGAAATATAAAGATTCCATAGAAAGGGATGCAATGTTGAAAAGTATAAATGACGGTAAGAAAGACCCAAGATAGTGTTGGAGTGATCAATTAATTATATCTAACTACAATTATCATAGATTAAGGATAGAGTGAAAAATAAATAAGTAAATAATAAAAGGAATGATAGTAAGACATGTGATGTCGAAATTATAAGTGAACGTATTTTGAGAAGAGTAAATATGAGTTCTTACTCATTATGTTTAGATATACCTAGGTGATATAATAATAATAATAATAATAATAATAATAATAATAATAATAATAATAATAATAATAATAATAATAATAATAATAATAATAATAATAATAATAATAATAATAATAATAATGTTCAATAACACTCCCTTTTAAGGAGGTTATTGACCCAATTAATTATAATATTATACACCTAGATGATAGTAGAATGTGAAATACAAGGTAATAAAGACGATCGCTTATGTTGATTAAATTTCTTATAATAATAATTATATTGACAACCTTGTGTTCACCCACTCAATTGGGTGAAATAGACAGAGAGAAAACCATGAATGAGGAGGATATGATAAGACAGTTGAATTAATTAAGAAAAGGTTAAAAAAGTAGAAGAGCTACATAGACGAAAGTATACGAAAGCATATCATTAATACTAGTGATCAGATGCAATTGAAAGTTTCCTATATGAAAGAAAGGTAGATAAGTAAGCGAGAAGCAATTAGTCCTCACGGTGATGGACCATTTTAATATTAAAGATAGTCGGCAATGTTTCATATAAGTTGTCACTACCCTCTTCTTCTGGGTAAATGCATGATGCAACCCACGTTTCCAATTTCAAAAAGTATTGCCACTAGGATGCCAAGATTATTGGGATTAAGGGGCCTAATCTAACCTCAAACCTCACTTTTGTCAAGTGTCCGACCAATATTATGGAACGCAAGATACAACGTTGAAAGAATAAGCATGTACCCATGATTTAAGTAGCCTTGTGTTCCACCACGACGAAGAGGTGACATGAAAGCTCGAGTTGGGAATGCGCCACGAGTTCTCGCATCTTTTCAGTTAATCTGCCTCATGCAAAATTTGAGAACGAATTTTCTTTTAAGGAAGTTATAATATAACAATAAAAAAATGAAAACAAAATAAGATAAAATTAAACGGCCAACTAGGTGGATTAATGCCCACATCCCTAATTATATGGGATTTGATTTAGTTAAGTAATGGGAGGATTATAGTTGTGGTGGGGGAGATAAAAATGGATATGAAGGAAATCAATGGGATAATGATATCAAAATTTCCCAACAGAGGTCAATTTTTTCATCGAGACTTGATGTCCATCCAAGAAAACACACCTGCTCTTCATGTGCAATAAGGACGGCCGAGCATCCTTTCTCTCCCCCTCACATATTTCTAGATTTCTATGTCTCCTCCTCATATTCTTCTCCGACTCAGATTGCCTACATGCGGTGACCAACCAGAGGAGGAAGGGCGCAGAGAGGGCACAGAGGTGGCGGCCGATAGAAATCTCAACGAATCAAAGCAAGGACAAACACGTAAAGAGGTGGATGAATTGAAATCACCTTGCACGATTTGAATAGATCTGATCCCCGCCATTTTTCAAGATTAATCTATGACCAGAACATGATGAACATGAAGACGCGTATGCTATTGATATGATTGCCCTATTTTTCCTTTTGATTGTATAATTACTTCACCGATTGTTTGTAGGATTTGATCTTTATCGTTATTGTTCTGCCTTAATGATTGCTAGGATGTAGAAATAAACTCATAGTGAAATCCTATTAGTAAATTAAGTGAATTTCGGATTGAAATCGGTTAGAATCCCCTGCTGTTACTGCTGTTCCACACTTTGGGCACGCCCGTGCCATCGTTCGATAGGCGCTAAGTAAAAGATCGGTCGGCATCGATCGATTGTGCTCCCGACCCGTCACGATCGCGCTGCGCCTCTGGCACGCCCATGCCATGACCTGATTCTCAGCGAAGCACCTAAGTACAGAACCGGTCGACCACCTTACACTTCGTCATGGCCTTGCCCCCTTATGGCATGCCTATGCCATCCACTCTGTGTCCTAACAATTGTGCCACCATTAGCTTGACCGTGCCACTTCCATCGGCACAGCCGTGCCAAGCTGCAGAACAGCCCCATTGATTTCATTTATATATTTCCTTGACTTTGATTTGAACATTGTCGGTTTGCCTTACGATTAATCATGATTATGACTGATTTTAATGTTATGTCCTTATTGAAATCCATACATGATTAAGACATGAATCTTTTGATTAATTTACGTTCCTACTGATCTTATTGTCTTCATTGTATGAAGAACAAAAAATAACAAGACTCTAAAGTGATTAATAAATTAAGATGGAAGATGAATAATAGGTTGCCAGTCCAAGCTAAGTGCCTACAAGGGTCGCTCCCTTGGTCATTGTTTGCTCACTCATTGACCCACACATGACTGTATCATTCGCTCGTTATACCTCAAGAATCTAAAGGCATCTAAAGTCACCCTGATTGTTCTAAACATGATTTTAGATTAAGAAACATGAATAAGTAAAGCAAGCATGATTCAAGTATGGATAAGTAAAGCAAGCATGAATTCCAATTTAAATTATTATCAGTACTTATGTCATGATTCTCAAGCATGTCTTTGAGTCCAAGTTTATCAAGTATTATGTGTTTGTACTGATTGTCGATGTCTATTTAATCCACATTATGATTTATGATGATCTCATGCTCCACCTTTTGTCAAGAGAAGTACTTTGATTTACTCTTGATTTCTCTATTCAAATTATGCATTATATACTTATGTGGTTCTCCACTAGGTCGTAAAATTTACGAGAGAATTTTCTCCCCTGTGTTTAATTTCCAAAGGGCCAGATCAGTGGTGGTGTTGAGTTGATGTGCTGTGACGACGCTTGGGCGACTAAAAAGCACATGAACTACAACGCCTATTTAGTTACTTATTTTTTCTTACGCATTTATGAACCTATAATGTAAACCTTATGATATTTATTTAGAGATGATATAGTCATTCGGGACTTCAACAACTTATGTTATTTTTCTTTATTTTATTATTTTTTTCGCTGATGTGTCTCGATTTTTAACTAAGATTTAGTCAACATGATAGTCAATGTCATAGCGTCCGTAGCGTCTCCAGGGTGGTCTTCGTCACGTGGCGTGAGTCGATTTGGGGGCGTTACAAAATAAAAACAAGTTCTGAAAATCCGTTTGAACTGCAAAGTTCAATGACGAATTATGTTCCCAATATAACTGAACTTTATGGTTATTTTAGGAGAGCCCTGAAGAATGCTTCATTAACAACTACAGACGCCAAGAACAATCTGTATCACTCAATCATATAGGACAATTATGCTTTTAAAAGTACTTTATCATACTTTGCAAGTTTGGAAAGTAGAACCTCAAGCTGCGCAGAAGCAAGCTACTGAGATCAAGAAGCCAAAGATGCCTAGCAAGCAATGCAGCCTAAAGTAAGACATCATGCGTTTAACATCCGCCAATTGCGGTCCGCAACCACTTGAAGAACTCAATAAAAATCGGATTAAATTATATTCTAAACCATTTTGAAACATCAATTAGATGCAGGGGCAGCATCAATGATAAGCCTGTAATTACTCAAGCAATATAATAATCCGATTCTTTGGACTTGGTCTTTACTTTTCTGTGGTTCCTTGTTGGATAAGAACAAGTAACATATAAAAAACCAGAGGGAACAACTGTGGGTTGCGTAAAGGATGATAACTATGACCATTCCCTCATCCCTGTCACTATTATAAATTGGCGCACACACTATAATTATAAAATGGTTCCGTTTATCTAAACATTTCGTTGCACCATCTTTGCAGTCCTCCTTGTCGGCAGGCATGTGTTTGATCCATTAAAGCAGCGTTGCATTGCACCCGCAAGGAACAGTTGATGAACAACTAACATTGCAAGATAAACATGGTCCATAAGCCAAGTAGTTGACCTCATGTGGTGGACTCTTTCTTGCAACCATTCCTAACACTTAAGGGAAGGCAAGTTTACCAAGGCAGGTAAGCTTGAGATTCCTAAAGAGAGATAACTATGTAGGCAAATTGCAATAAATAACTGAAGACACCGAATTAGATCACACCAAAGACCATTATAGCTAACAATGTGCCCAACTTTTTACATGTTGAATAGAACCCAATGCTTCATCTGGATCTTGTTTCTGGCATGATCATTCAACGAACACAAGCTTTGTCATATTTACATGAGAATGTTCTATCGACAGGATGGGTTATCATGGCATATAGACAGGGGAAAGATTTGTGATCAGTCATCATGGTGGAAGACGCCATCAACGTAGATGGCCCAAACTGGAGAATGTAAAGAAACATCCTAAGGAGACCTAACAATGTCACAATGAATCAATAGCATCAATCGAACTAATTGAGATCGATCTCCACGCGCTCTGGAGTTTCCTTCTCGGTCTGCTGTGCAACAAGTTCAATGCCAAGCTGACCCTTGTCTCCAGCTCCGAACGCGTAGAGCTTCCCTGTATCTGTTAAAGCAAATGTGTGCGCGTTCCAGTAGATCGAATTTGTGAGACTGACCTGCACTACCCTCTCATTTATCTTCTTTAGTGAAGTTACTAATTCTGGACTAAGAATATTTGCATGTCTATTACCCTGCACATGCAAAAGAAAAAGTAATTCAGATAATATAATGCAAATATTCTGCTTGACACATCAATACAACCATATCTAGAGACCTGATTCATTTCATAAATCTGATGTCACTTGACCACTTACATTAATATCCAACTGATAATCCAGAATGCTAAGATTATGCGACACAAATATTTTTGTTAAGAATTAACATGAAGCTATATAAGTTTTATGGCAAGAATATTACACTAGGCATAAAAGTTGCACAGGAAAGAGAATGCCTAACCTCTCCATCAACACTAGCAGCATGGCCCAAACTGGACGACTCACCACAGCCAAAGGAGTAAACATCCCCAGTGTCAGAAACCACAAACGTCGTGTAGTCCCCAGTGGCAACATGAACAGCCTTCACTTTGCTCAAAGATTCCACAACCTTAGGGACAGACACGCACTCCTCATTACCATGGCCCAAGCAACCATAACGCCCCCAACCCCAAGTGCAAACCCTTCCATCACGCCCCACTACTGCTGCATGCCAAGCACCTGCTGCAACAACCACAGGTTGGAAATTTAAAACCTGAAACTGTTCAATTAGCCTTGGATACCTCTCATCAGTCCTGGATCCATGCCCCAGTTTGCCTCCTAATCCACAACCAACAGAATACACAGACCTGCATCAAAATGCCACAGAATGGTTAATATATAGGAAGATGTAACCATCACTTGTACTTGACGAACCCCTTCAAATCCTTGCTAAAGATCCCAAGATCACAAATAAAGTAGAACTAGAGATCTTCAGTAACTAATCTGATCTAAACACGCATAAAAACTGGACATCATAAAGCTAATGATAATATTTTTTTAAAATGTTTACTACCACATACTTCTTTATGGAATGATAAAAGCAGATGGGACTTCATACCATGGAGGTAATTCCAGATTCAGTAAAAATAAGTGTTGTCAGTGAATTTGGATTAACATGAAGGGAACACGTAGGAGGAAATCTTACATGCCACTTGGTTGGCATGCCAGTACCAAAAGATAGCAGTATCCTGCAGCAATCTGCACCACTGGAATATTCTCAAGAGGGCCCGATAGAAGATGAGGTTCAAGGTCATTTGGCTCAGTCTGGTGTCCAAGTTTTGTCTCATTACCCCAACAAAAAGTATAAACCCTGCCTTCTCGAGAGAGAATTGCTGTAAAGAAGTTCCCAATCGCTGCCTGGACTACATATATATCTTTCAAGGATTCTACAATATGTGGCACAGTTACAACCTTGGAACCTTGGGCTCCATATTCTGCTTCTCCAAACGTGTCCTTTCCGAAGGCGTAGACCTTCCCAGCGTCACTTATCAGCATTGTTCTTCCAGCTCCAACTGCTGCTTGTATAATCCGAATTCCTTGCAGTGATCTGTCAAGAGCCAAAGGATTCTTGTTCTTGGTATGCAAATTTGCATGTGGAGTGTATAAATCAACAGGAAAATTTAAAAGCACCTTATAAGCCTCGGTCTCCACTCCTCTTCTAAGGTGCCATGTCCAAGCTGGCCAGAGTTATTAGACCCAAAGGAGTATACTGCTCCAGAGGAAGTCACAGCAATGCTGTGACCAGGTCCTGCAATGGCCTGCGTCTTCTCTCTCCGGCAACAAGCCTCACCTGCCAATAGATACCTAAGAACTAGTTTCCAAGAGCCTCCACAGCGTTGTTTGAGAGATTCCCTTTCTTCCAGTGTCATGGGTTTGAAGATGGCCCTTTTCTGGCACATATCGAACGCTGCAAGCTCTGACATAGATAGACTGTGATCAGGAGCATAATTGGCAGGCTTCCTGAAGAATGAGCATGTTGCCTGCCATAAAAACCAGAAGACATCAGCGGCATTATCAATTCTACCACCACGAGGAACAAATGGGAACTACTTGCCTCTAGGCTAGCAAGATCTTCAGATTCCAAATTGCAGGCAGTGAGGATATGGAGAACAATGGTGGGGTTTGCAGCCAAGGGGAATTCCCCCGGTGTTGAATCACCGAAACAATGTCTCTGCAGTCTCTGGAAGGTATGCTGAAATGGGGTAACCAGGGAGAGAGACTGGTCTATGATTGTTTGCAGTGGGACAGAGGGAGTTGTTCCACTAGTGGTGGCTTCCATTGGGCACTGCCTCCTGTTTCTAAAATCACAGTTCTCTGGAATGGAATAGTAAATATTATTGACAAGCTCACAACCAAACGCCGTGGTAAGTGTTCCAAGTCTTATGGACGAGCATTCCCAATGTGGACATAAACTCCATCAAATTCATTCCTACGAACGCAAAACCACGAATTGTCATGGAATTTTGCAAAGCACAAGTGAAACAGCAAAACAAAACAGCATAACAATCCAGAGGGTACTGAACGAAGGAGAGTTCTCAAAAGTGTCATTTGAAGCTTATCAGAGAAATATTGCAGCAGAGCAAGGAAATGTCACCAAACTCCGCAAACCAGTGAGAAACAATTGAAGGAATCCGAGGAGTAGAAAACCATGTGGAACAAGAAAAGAAGGGATGAATATACACAAGAGTCCCAAACAAAGCATATTCCCCGACGGTCCATCGCCAAAGAAAAGCATTCCGCCACCAAAGGGAAAACCTTTCCCCCATCCATGTCACAGACAATAAGTGGTTGCAATTGACGGAAACAAAAGTGACTAATAGCGAAGAACATATGAGTCATCTCATGTAGTAACAGGGAGAAATCATCTCAGAATTGACAAAATCAGAAGTATCATCCATAGACCATAGTCCAACCTGTATTAACACAATCCAACGAAAAAGAAACAACACTTGACACAACCCAAAAACACAAAACAGGTGACCAGAAGAATGCAATTTTAATCGGAATAAAGTACAGAAAGCATCGGAGACCGGATCCCACGCCTCACCCAAAGCCAGAATTTATCAGACGAACAGAAGCAACGCCGGGAAAGTACAAGAAAGAGAAAAAAACGGAAATGGTTGAAAGAAAAAACAAATAACATAAAAAGATCAGTTTTTTTCATGGTCAGATCGGGTCAGATCATGAGAGGTGAGATCGGGAAACTCGCAGTACACATCAAAGGTCTCCGACCTGCCGCCGCGAAGGCGCGCGATCGTTTTGCTGCTGCTCCGGAGTTCTTCTGGACTCTTAACAAATCCGTTCTCTTGGAACTTTGTTTCGGTTTTGGAGCTCAACACGGGAATCAGTGATCGGAGCAAATGAATCTGTCGATGAGATGGTGACGTTTCTGCTGCTCGGATTATAACAGGAGGAATTGCGATGGTGGAAGGGAATCTGCGAAGGGAAGAAGAGGAGAAAGGGAAGAAGAGGAAGATGGTGGAAGGGAGAAAAATAAAAAAGGAGAAATTTTTTTAGAGAAGTGCGAGGCCATTTATTTATATGGGGCGTGGCGATGAGGTGTCCGCACGAGGAAGGAGGAGTCCCCCGTTTATACGCATGCGGGAGAGCCACGTCAGCGCGCCGTAACGTAACGGAGATCAACCGCAGGAGCTCACTCCCGCCTTACCCGACGTCACGGACGGTCGACTGGCGGTTGGACGCGAGTGCTACTGCCTCGTTTCTCTCTCTCTCTCCTCGTTTAATTCCCTCTTTTTATTTTCTTCAATAGTATTTTGTTTTACTAAAGTTTTCCCATCAAATATTATTTTGAAAGAAATATTTTTCGGTGAGTAAATATTATTCGACGAACTAAGTTCTTTAAAAAAGTTTATTATAATAAAACGAGAATGAGGTTATCTCGATATCCATTTAACTTTTATCAAAAAATAAAAATTTTATTGGATCCGGTTGCTCCAATATTTTATTAAAGATAAAATTAAAAAGAGAATAAAATGAGCATATGAAGCGGCGGCCGCTCATCACGCGTGATTTAAACCATCCTATCATAATCTAATGACTCGTAGTCATTTTTCTCACGACCGACTCGTGTGATCATTTTTTTCGTGATCGACTTATGCGACTTTTAGACATGTCCATTGTCTAGACAAGCTCTTTTGTTGCGTTTTACGAAAGATTTGCTTCGCGACTCGTCAAATGTCACTATTTTGGGCGTTAGTCTCGAGTGAACGCTTCGATGGAGGCATTTGTGAACAAACGAGCGCAGAACACTCACTTTAGGACGCTCTTTAGTAAATTGCTACACCATGCTTGAGGATCTATGCTAGAATTACGAAAGCTTTAAAATTTTTATTGTCTAAATAAAATGCTCGAGTACAAATACTGAGGGGAAGATTAATAGGTCTCCCCTAATATACTACCATTTTGGGAGGCATGTTTGCGACATGTGATGTGAAACATAAGATGGAAGGGGTGCACTTTTTAAGAGTGCATATTACAAATTTTCCATCACATGCTAAGCTAAGCCTAACTTACAAATGCAAGTTAAAATAAGGTAAATTATAAGTAAAATAAGATAACTCGACGATGAACATTATGTGAGAGCCCTTGTGATATTGTAAGAGAAATTCTAGATAATGTTTGTTATCCTGAAAATTTCGTGTCTTTCCTTAATGATAAAGAGAAAAACAAGAACACCTACTGATTCTAATAACTTATTGTAGGGGAAGCCTTCCGTCTATGACCTAAAACATTCATAAACCAACTCACTGTAAATTTCACCCAAGGACTTGAATCATCTAGAACTAGAGATTCCATATGTACTTCTAAGAATAAATTGAGCTAAGGTAAAAGCACAATAACTCAAAATCATTTCCTATTCTCCTATTCATTCATTGCAATTCCATACAAATCTTTTGACATCATCTGTTCAACCTTCAGTCGAATTATTGATGATGAGTATGCTAATCATCATGTTGATAATTCTCTTGTTTAGCTGTCACCATTGAGTGTGGACCCTTGAACAGACTACCGGTGATAAGCCGGAGGAAGGTGAGGATGACGTCAAGTCATCGTGCCCCTTATGCCCTGGGCGACACACATGCTACAAAGGTGGGGACAAAGGGTCATGATCTCGTGAGGGTGAGCTAACTCCAAAAACCTAGAGTTCGCTCCCAACATATAGCTATCCCTATCCTATCACGTCAAGCGCACAAGCCTCATATCCATTCTCATTCAGAAAACACTAGACTTCTGGAAGCTTCTTGTTCATATCTCTCATCAAAAGATCTCTTTAGAAGACCCCCACTCAAGGCCAAAATTTCGATGTATGCCTTGAGCAAATTGACATGGAAAATGGGAGGTTGCATCTACGGTGGGGCCTTTATCTTGTAGGGCACCTTATCTACCTTATTTTGAATGAACCCTCGTAATGTCTAACGAGGCACTTATGAAGATTCTTCTCATTTAGTCAAAAATATTGGACCAACTTCATAAGAACCAAATCTTCGACATCAAAATTGGTGTCCCATTGAAAACTATTAGCCCACTTCTTCTTGTTCTTTGATTCCTTGTGCAAACATGTCTGAACTATATCATTCTTCTCATGCGATGAATGATGAGGACTTTTCCACTATAAAAAGTGGTGACGACTTGTGAAGTGAGGGGTTGCTGTCCCATCACTATCTCGAAAGAACTCCGATTGGTCGACTCACTCCTTTATAGATTGTAAGAGAATTGCGCGATGTCGAGTAGTGCTGCAAGTAAATTTTACAATTCACCCTTTCAGTTTGATCATCAATTTGGGGGTGAATTGAGGTGGAAAAATGTAGGTTGGAGCTCATCATCTTGAACAACTCCTTCCAAAAGTTGTCAACGAACTGTTCATCTCGATCACTGACTATGCTTTCGGGAAGGTCCTAATATTTCACCAGATGCTTCATGAACATGGTTTCAGTGGGAGTCAGTTGTCACGCTCCATTCTTCAGTCACGTCCCAGGACATGTCCAGTTTGGCAGCGGCAGTAGAGCAGTGCGGCGCGCACCTAGGCAGCAAAGATGCGATATCATCCCAAGACAAAATGACTCATCCCAAATTGTCCGGAAGGTTGGCAGATGTCAGGCAGGACAGCTGGCTGGCTGTGAGTGATCATCATTGGTTACTCGCAAGATAAAGATGGCAACCAGAAGATATGGTGAGGCGCACCATATTCGCCCGAGATCAAGGAGGATCCGTCCAACCACCTTATCCCAACAAATCAGGAGGATCAGGAGGATCATTCTAGCTGAAGATATTGAGGAGAAGATCTGAAATAATCGTGCGAGCAACAACCTAGTGAGAAGATCAGGAAGATCTTGTGGATATCAAGGAGGACAACCAAGAGATCTCGGAATGATTATGAGGGTCATTCCAGGTGGATTTTGGTGAGGAGATCAGAAGGAATTTTGAAGAGAAGATCCCACGCCAACTCGGGGGGTTTTGCGGATCGAGGGAATATAGGAGGATATCCCAACGAGATCAACTAGAGAATCGAGCAAGAGATCCCATGATATTAGCTGAGAGAATCAAAGAGGAAGATCTCAGGATATCAATAAGAAAATTGAGAGGCTTCCTAGAATCTCGGCCATATCAAGAGGGAGCTTTGTAGCTCTCCTCATACTTGTATACATAGACCCATAGGGTCGGCCTTTGTACTCATCTATCATTCGGCATTCAACATTCAGTCGAGAGTTGTCGATTGAGGTGTCTTGAATCGAATAGATCATCCTAGTGACTTGTCTCATCTTATTTTATCTTCCGCTATGTGTTTATGCGGTCATCGAGAGGATGCCCGGTCAGACTGCTTGAACCTCATGCAAAGAGGTTTTCAAGGCCGGTCGTGCTCAAGGTTCTATATTAGGAACTTCGAGCTGTGACACGATGGTGAAAATGATATACTTGGAGAACCGATTAATAATTTTGTCCCTTCAGACTTAGGCAAGCCTATGACATTTTCATCTCTCTCTAGAATAGGAAGATGTTCTAAAAGTTTGTCGAGAGCTTGATGTATACCTTTATGTTGTTGGCAAATAAGGCATTTCTTCACAAAAGATTCAACATCATACTTCATCCTTGGCCGGAAGTAGTTATCCTCGTTAAGTGCCAAAGTGCGATGGATTTCGGATGTCCCGCCTACTTGGAGTCATGAGACTCTTGCATAATGGCACGTCGTAAATTGTCGAATGTTGAAACATAGATGCGATGTTCCTTGGTAAAGATCATCCATCTTCCACCTAAAATTGACAAATCTTGCCCTCCTTTGCTTGCTCAAGCAAAAGTCTTCATTGTGGAATTTGACTCTAGTCCACTCTTGATCCTCTCGATTTGGTTAGTCTAAAAGGAGCTCATGGCTGCCAATTTCACGCGTTAGTTGAGGTCTTCGGCAACAACATTCGTCTTACAAGGCTTGTACTTCAGGACGTAGTCGAACTTTGCCATAAAATCTTGTCACCTTGCCTGCTTTGGTGAGAGTTTCTTTTGTGTCTCAAAGTAGTTGGTCATAATATTATTTGTCTTGATGTAGAATTGCGACCCGAGAAGGTAGTCCCACCATGTCCTAAGGCAATGGCTCACCATAGTCATCTCTTTGTCTTCAATGGTGTAGTAGAGCTCCGTGTCATTCAGGTTTCGACTCTCGAACGGCACGAGATGTCCCGCCTGCATAAGAACTCCTCTAATAACATAGTCATAAGCATCTATTTGTACCTCGTAAGGCTTGATATAGTATGATAAGATGAGCATCGATTCCTCCGTCATGGCCTGTTTCAAGGTGTTGAACACCTCCTAGCAAGTAGGTGTTCACTCCCACTTCATATTCTTCTGAAGAAGGTTTGGCCGTAACATGGGAATACCTTTTGACAATGAACATAGATCGAGAACCTGCTTGGCCAGCTCCCACTCCATGATGGCTCGAATCTATGCGTCATCCATCTTTAGCTTGCCACTTTCCAATGACATGTCCCAAGAAGAGCCTTTTCGGTTGAACGAAATCACACTTCTCCTGCTTGACATAGAGCTAATTTTGCTGTGACACCTAAAACACTTTCTGGATGTGCTCGATGTGCTCCTCTAAACTACGGCTATAGATCAATGATGTCGTAGAGGTAGATACCCATGAATCTGTCAAGGAAGGGTTGTAATACATTATTCATCAAGGTGCAGAAGGTTGTTTGGACGTTGGTGAGGCCGAAAGGCATCACGAGAAACTCGAAGGAGCAATATCTTATATCACACATCATCTTCTGCACATATTCTCCAGTGATTCAGACTTGCCAATAGTCCGAACGAAGATCCAACTTAGTAAACCATCTTGCATCACCAAGTTTCTCTAACAAGTCCGTCACAAGAGGAATGTGATAAATGTTCTTCACCATAAGCTTGTTCGGCGTCCGATAGTTGATATGCATCCGAAGGGATTCATCATACTTCCTTTGAAAGCGAACTAAGGTTCTATATAGAGATTTTGAAGGTTGAACATATCCTATATCCAATAGTTTGGTTAGTTGCTTACAGAATTTTGCGAGTTTCGGAGGGGCCAGCCGATAAAGAACTCAATGTGATGTATTAAATCCTAGGATCAAGTCAATGACATGGTCCACTTCATGCTTCAGAGGCAACTGCTTTGGAAGCTAGGAGGGTGGGGTGGGGGGATGACGTCTGCAAAGCTCTCAAGGGTCTTGAGAACTTTGGGAAGTGTTGTAGTGGAGGGCACCAAATCTTCCAAAATGGCAGTCGCTAGGAAGACGTGCTCCTATTTTTAAAATATCTGCCTAACATCATAGGAATATTGTAAGGTCCCTTAAGATCGAAGATGACCATCGAGTTTGTGACCGGGATGACGCATGCTGCAATGTGTCACATGAAAGAAATACCCGCCACCACTTCGTAGACATCCACAGGTGCCACCGTCACATCAAAGCTTCCTGAATACTTGTCGGTGTAAACCTTCGTTCTAGGAGAAATTCCTATGGTCAAGATAGATTTCTCATTCACCGTCTTAAACGTGGTGGAAGTCTTATATAGTGACAGCTTCAACTTCTTAGCGGCTACCTCTGACATGAATAATTTTGATGCTCCTGTATCGATGAGGGAGTTGATGATTTGCACGTTGAACTCAATGTCCGCATAAAATCGAGCGATGGGCGACCGATGGAGAACCCTTTGAAGCATTGATGGCATTGAGAATGTTCATTGAGCTAAGGCACACCTCATCCTTCTTTATCTCATCGGGACAATACGTAACATTAACCATCACCTTTTGCAGACAATCAATGTGAACCATTGCAAATGTAGCAAGACTTTGATGGCTTCCCATTCCTCTTAAACTTGTCACTATCCGGCCTATTGTATTGATAGCCCTTGCCCTTGTCTTGATAGTTTGTGTTACCTCCTTGCGACTTGAACTTCTGTCTCCCACCATTGCGGCTTTGGTAGTGTGACGCTCGTCTTGGCATACTCTATGAGTGATTTAGCAGTGAAGACTAACAACCGAAGGTTGGAGCAATCTCGTCGCTCAAATTCTATTCTACCCCAAGGCTTCAAACCCTTGACGAAGACCAACAATGTGTTTAAAGTAGCTGAGTCAAATCCTTGACGAAGACCAACAATGTGTTTAAAGTAGTTGAGTGAACTCTTTCACATACTCCTTCAATGTGCCCTTATGGCTAATGTTGAACAATGCAATCTTAGCCTCCAGTCTTGACATGGCAAGCCAAAAATAATTGATGAGCTGCTGTCTAAACTCGTCACATGTCTCAATGAGATCAACGTTGTCATGTTTCACATCATCACAGTGGTATCACCACCATAAGTTCGCTGCATCTTACAAGTAGAAAGACGCGATCTTCACCATCCTCACTTCTGAAGTCACGTCCAAGGCATCCATGTACCGTCGTGCTATATATATATGTCTCTCTCTCTCTCTCTCAATATCACTGACAGCTGAGCTAGGACGCCAAAGTGCTTCACACTAGTTGCTTGGGAATGATGCCGAAGAAGAAGAGTATGGTGCGACAAAAATCTCGCGAGATGATTTCTGACCGTGCAATGCGATCTGGACGAGCACTCAATCTCCATCATTGAATCACGATCGGATCGTTTGAATCGCACGTGACACAGTGCTGAGCAGTATCCGCTTGGTACGCCCATTTTACCCAATTAAAAATATATTACACTTATTATAATGTAATTCTATCTAATAAATTTAATAGACATGAAATAACATAAAAATTACACACATATATATATATAACAATAAATTGGAGAGCATATATATATATATATACAAAATGATCGAGATCTAGATCTTATATAAGATAGGAGGTAAATCATAAGATCAAATCGAGAATTTTAAAATCCAACTACTTGATAAAAAATATTTTTAAAGATAATAAATGTTATTTTTATAAATATGACACACCCAAATATTAAATTACACATCTTTAAGTAATATTTTTATGGATTCTTAAGCCAAATTGTATTAATACATAATAAAAACAAATAAAATATATTAAATTTCATTTAAGTTAATTATTATGATGATGGATGTATTTTTATTCAATTTAAATTATTATATTAAATATGAGATCATATAAAATCAGATGAGATCGTGTGTTCAAAATTAAGAATACATCCTCAAGATTTAGATCATTAAATCGTAAAATTTTAATATATATATGAGGTATATTAATGTACGACCACACATTGGGGGCGCACTGTGCGACCACTGGATCTCATCCGCATGATATGCATCCAACGGTCGCACGTACACGAGCTGCTTTAGGTGTCTTCGCGTATGTGAGCTGCTCCAGGCGTCTTCGGCTTCGTGTACGTCTACGACATTCCCTCCACTTCCACGCAACGGCGAGCTCAGCGACAACGTGGATGACTCTCTCGGGGGCGACGGATTCGTCGGAAGGGTAGCTAGGACATGGGATCGCCGGTGAGAACGAAAGGCGAGGATAGGTAGGACGCGAGGGGCCGTGGAGGTTCGTGGATGAGGGACATGGTATCGCCATGCAGGGGAGGTCTCCATCGATGTCGCCGGTGAGCTCTCGATCGGCGATGTAGAGGACGGGGTGGCGAGGCAGAGAACATCGCTTGCCGCCGACAAGAAGGGAGCAGTCGTCATCATCGTCCATGCAAGGGAGATCATCGTCGATACCATCGGCAAAGCTCATAGGAGGTGAGGCAGGGACGGTGACTACTCTCCTCAACTATTCCCATATTATTCGCAATGACAGAGTTCCTCCACCCACGTGACGATGGAGCTCTGTGCGACGAAGAAGCTCTGTGCGACATTCCTCTTCTCCTCTAGCCTCGCCGTCGTTCCTCCATCCTTGCGATCTGAGAGGGTCATCCACGCCGTCTTAGAGCTCGCCGCTACATGAGAGTGGAGGAATCGTCGACACCCAGTGGGAACGGCGATGGCAAGTGCTCCGAAGGAGGAAGAAGACGTGCACGGCGTGAGGGAGAGAAGGAGGAAGACATACGCCCGAGGGAGGAGATGTACACCGGCTGCGCGTTCGCGTGAGGGAGGAGGACAAGCCCCGAACGCACGTTCGCGTGAGGGAGGAGGAAGGTGCCCCGTCCATGCGTTCGCGTGAGGAAGGAGGGCAGATGCGCGACTCTGTAGCAGACGTAAGATGAGCGATCACAATCGTTGATGCATGATCCCATCGCCCAAATCAATTGGTCGCACTGTGCGCCCAATTTGTGTGGGTGCACATTAATATAGCTCTCTCTCTCTCTCTATATATATATATAATAGAATGAAAAGTAAAACAACTAAATAAGAATATTAGATCCAGAGCAATTGTATCTCACATTTTTTGGGTTAGTTTGGATTTATGTGAGGAGTGTCCGGGATTACTAGCGTCTCACTAATTTAGAGTCGAAAAATAAAGTAGATTCCTTAACCAATGTTTCAAGATTTGAATTTGAGACAATAGCAGCAATAATATCTCACATATTAATCTCAATATAACATTGACTTAGAATCATGACATAGATCCGACCTGAATGATAATCAAAATGTAATTTTTTTTGATAAATCGAGATTCAGCGGACCGAGGCAATCGAGTCGTCCTGGCCACCCACGCACCCCTTTCTTTAAAAAAAGAGATTTTTGTTAGATATAAGTAAAGCACTTAACTTAATAATCATTTATAAGTTACCAAATTCTAAAGAATAAGCAATTCATTCAATTGAAAAAAATATTTAGTCTTACATATACATGTAAAAGTTTATCAAGGTTAACGAATGGATTCTCAACCGTAAGGATATTATGCATTTGGTACCGATCAGCTTCTAGATGGACTAATTGAATTTATTTTGTTTCATATTGAATAATTGCTATTTTCGGTAGATAAAAATGAATAAAATCTTATTCTAGCATTTAGTCTTCAACTAAATTGTCCTCAATGTGTAACAATAATTTTTTGATTTATTAAGTATGCCTAAACAAACTTTTAAACTTGTAACAACATCCAATGTAAAATGAATTCATATAGTTGTTACACGCATCCAAGAGTAAAATATTTTTTGCTCAAAATCATTAACAATTTTGATTTCTAAGGAAAATCATATTTGAGCATAACTCTTTATAGTCATTTCCTTATTTACGGCATTCGTCCATAACGGTCTCCCAAATTTTTGTTGCATTAGGGATTCTTCAAATTAAATCTTTATACTTCTGTTATGGAGTTTTGCCACTCAATTTTTCTCATCCACATTATCAAAAGAGAAAAAAAAAAACAAAGGCAAGCCATCCAACATTAAAAACAATATATGATTTTCCAGCAAATGACTTGGATGCAAATCAAGAATGATGCTCTTCAAGTAGACAAATTTAATCATGCGTTTAGAATGATGTTCTTGATTGCATATTTAAGATTAGATTTTGCAAAAGAAGTCTCAAGATCTAGGAATTAACTGAAAATGATATGCTTTCATTCCTTAGATTCCTGAACATGAAGTTGAATATCCTTGATATATGCGGCCTGCTGCTTAGATCAGGTTTTTGAAAATAAGCCTCCAGAAACAGTACCAGATTCATCAGGGAAAGAAATACCAGATAATTCTGCATGGCCAGTTTGGTGCATCACAATAGATACAACAACAACAACAACAACAAAGCCTTATCCCACTAGATGAGGTCGGCTACATCACAATAGATACTTCACCAAAAATTTATAATATACACACTTTATGTTGTTGCTGATACATATTGAGGGATGCATAAATAAATGTAGAGAGAATTTTATTTAACATCATATGAAGGATTGGCTACTTGCATATATTCGAGGTTGATTTTTTCTTTTGTTGGTAAACTTCTCTAAAAATTGCAGGTGTCAAATCTGCAACTTGAATCCCTCAGGTGTTTCTTCAAATATATTTGAACACATGAAGTCTCCTGGAAACACAAAAGAAAGCTCAATCATTATTAGTGATGCAAAGCAGAAATGATCATAGTAAGAATGGCATGGCAGTTTAGGCGATTAAAATAACAACAACAACAAAGCCTTATCCCACTAGGTGAGGTCGGCTACATGGATCATACGACGCCATTCCGCTATTCGTTGATCCATGTTCATAAGATTCGACAGAATTTTACGCTGGCTGTCGGGGCCTAACACAACCCTCCTCCTTTATCCGAGCTTGGGACCGGCTATAAAACATAGGCGGAGTTAAGCAGTTTAGGTGATTAAAAGTTTTTGTAAAATTTACTCCTTATGAGATACAAAAAAAACCCTTGCCATATCACTCAGTTCAGCTTCCTTTCTGTAACTCTGATCCACAACATCCCCTAATTGGGGGAAACCCAACAGGAATACAAATTTATCAAGACCACCTTTCCTTTGGAAAGACAGACCATTAGAAATATACATAGATTAAAAGATTAGACGTCCAACTTGCTCTGGTGCTTTACCCTTTTTCAGGTCTTCCTGCCTTAACTCTTCTGTCATCTTCTCTTTCGAGTACTCAATTTGTTCATCCTTGGTCCTCCCATTGGACCCATTCTGCAATCTCAGAAATGTGACAACATATTTGTTAATTTTACCCGCTAATAGAAACCTAATCCAGATTATTAATGTCGAAAAGATTAACGGCAAGATTGAAAAATATGCTATACATGCAACTATATTAATTACACTTGGTATCTGCAGCCCAAATGTCCACCATGGTGATGCAAGTGGCTGCATCTTAAGCTTCAATTTTGCGTCTAACCTTAACCATGAATAAGTTGAAATTTAAGAGGGTAGGGAAATGTATAACTGCTAATTGTGTGGACAAAAAAGTATTGAAGAACGATGGTAATTGAATCTTGTACATACAATTAAGGAGAAGCTCAGCATTGCAAGTAACAGGTCTCTCAAAATAACAAAGCGACCATTGCAGAAACCTAAACTTCACAAGGGGAAGGTCCCCTATATTGAAATGCATGACAAAGTTGCAAAAATAGAAGACAAACATTAACTTTACCTGATCTCCTTTCTCCAAGTGGCGTTAGATTTTCCCCACTAAAACATCTAGAAAGAACTCAAGCTGAAACAAGATGAATAAATAACAATTGAAATTTTGATTTCTATGCATGGGAAAAACATATTATTGCATTGAATTTAACAAGATACACTACAAGAAATTAACCAATTAGCGACACACGTATATTGACTCTAATGCGTCGCTAATTTGTCGCTGAACAATGTAGCGACGAATTAGCGTCGCCTAAGCGCCACAGTAATGGCGACGCCAAAGGACTGACGCTATTTGCGTCGCCGTTACTAGTTCGACGCTAAAATGATGTTGGAGTTTGCGACGCTAAGGCGACACCGGGTTGACGCTAGCACAATGCTAATATGACATTGTTTTGACGCTGGTATGGTGCTAAAACAATGTTTAAGTTTATTCTCATCGTTGGTTGTGGCGCTACGTAGATGTCAGTGCGACGCTGAATAGCGACACAATTGTGACGCTAAGCGGACGCTAATGGGGCGCTAATGGTGCAACACTAATGTGACGCTAAAGAGACGCTAAGTACGACATCTTCATCAAATGAAAATAGCATGCTTTGTATAATTTAATTTACATTTCACATTTCTTTACACAAGTTTAACTACGATCCTCGATCATGTACACGTTCTAATCAGGTTCATCAAATTACACAATACATCAAGTTTACATATACATTTCAAATTCATCAGTGGATTTATCAATTCATTGTGTGACGGTAAGCAGACGATAACGGTGGTAGCGGGCGGCGTCATGGAGGCAGGCGATGACAGTAGACGCGTCGGCGGTAGGGCAGAAGGGGAGAAGGCCGTGTCTCGAGCAGGGAGGCAGGCGGTGGTGGATGCGGCGGCGGCAGGGGAGAAGGCGATGTCTCGACCAGGCAGGCGGCGATGGACGTGATGGCGGACGCGGTGGCGACAGGGGAGAAGGCGATGTCTCGACCAGGGAGGCAGGCGGCGACGGACGTAGTGGCGGCAGGGGAGAAGGGGAGAAGGCGATGTCTCGACCAGGGAGGCAAGCGGCGGCGGACGCTACGACGGATGCGATGGCGGCAGGGGAGAAGGGGAGAAGACGGTGGAAGGGGAGAAGGATGTTGCAGGCATTAAAAGAGGGAGAGAAATCGGCAGAGGTGTTTCGAATTGTCGTATTAAAATAACAGATGGTCATGATTTGTTCCTTGATTAGCGACACCAATGATGCGACGCTATTGAGTCGCTAATAGGGCGCCATGTTGTATGCCAAATGGCGTCTCATGTTAGTGACTCAATATATTGTGACGCTAAGTTGGAGTATCACGTTGCATTGGCGCCGCGCATTCGAGACGCTAATTTAGCGTCACAGCTTTGCATCGTTATTGTGACGCTACCTTGACGCTAAAATGATATCGTCACTATTGTGACGCTTAAGTGGCGCCAAACTATATGTTATTTGTTAACTATAAATTGATTAAATGTGTATGTGTATGTGTATGTGTATTGTGTATGTGTATGTGTATGTATATGTATATGTGTATATGTATGTGTATGTGTATATGTATGTATGTATTTTTTTAAGCGTACGAAGAAAAATAGACCATTTTGAATAGGGGGGGGGGGGGGGGACATAAATTTGGAATACGAAGCAAAAAAAAATCTAAAAAAATTAGCATTTCTCAAAAAAAATTTGAAAACTCTATGTCAACTAAATGAGACTGTTCTGAGCCCTCTCGAAAGGTTCGATTTTGAAGAATGTGCATTCTTAGATTTCTTAGGGGAGATGGAAGTCTTGAAAAATTTTTATAATTACGAAAAATAGGTATTTTGAGAATCGGAGGAAACGGAAAACACGTGAAAAATAAAATGTTTCCCAACCTTCTCGAGCCATTCGAAATGCCTATTTTTTTCGTAGCAATCTGAGCTAGGACCGTAGAGAACCGACCGTTTTTATTACGAAACTTTGCCCATATTAATGAATTTCTTCCGACCTCTGATCGCCGTGATTCTTGTGCGGGTGGACAGCTCGTGCCGATCTCTACAAGTCTGTAATTTTCGTTTCGACTAATTCCCGCCGGGCTCACGTCAAAGACCATTGGAAGACTTTTTTCCTAGGTTCTTAACTCTGTCGTACGACCTCCTAAAATTGCAAAAAAATATTGAAAAATCTGTGTTGCCGTGATCTATGGGAGGTACAAATTTTATGATGATCCGACGGTCGGATCTCCGGCAATCACCATTTGAAATTATTAAAAGAATGAAGAAGCATTATTCCTCCGATTTTGGAATTAGAGTATAATGTATGTATAGCATGGCATATTAACTTTTGTATACTATATAATAGAATAATATAGTATAGTATGGTGTATAATATAGTATAATATAGTTTAGTATAGTATAGTATAATATAGTATAGTATTGTATTGTATTGTATTGTGTAGTTAGTACTATATAGTATTGTATAATATAGTATTATATAGTATAGTATAATGTAGTTAGTATTATATAGACTATATTAAAAAGAGCGTAAAAGACTTAGCGTCGACTATACTATATATACATTATATAATATTAGCGTCCACTTAGCGTCGCGGTCACAGAGACGCTACTGTAGCATCTCATGTTTGCGACGGCAATGCAACGCAATGTGCCAACGCTAATATCGGCTCTTACATTTCGTCGATTTAGCGTCACTTCGCTTGTGACGCTAATTTCGCGTCGCAGACTTGCGACGTCAATGTAGCGTTACCATCTGCCGTGTGTTTATTAGTTTTCGCGCGTGATAATAGCGCCGACGTAGCATCGCTTGGGCATCTCACTTAGCGTCTACTTTTTGTGACGCTATATGGACACTATTGAGAGGCACTTAGCGTCTCCTCTTGTCGATCCAATGACGGCGCTATTGCAACGCTATTAGTGTCAATTTTGAGTCGCGTAATATTGCGACATTAATTTGCGTCGCTATTCGGCAGTTTTCTTGTAGTGATACATATTATTGCATTACCCTTTTCAAGATATTGGTATCAGAGATACCGGATTCCAAAAGTTGCCAGGTATCCCGGACCAGCCTTTCACCAGCTTCAGGTGAAGCATTAGATACATACCATGCCATCGCATTCTTCATTACAGTTCTTATGCAAATTACAGTTGTGCCGTATATGCTGAAGAATGACTTGTTGCAACTTGTTAAACGACATGCGAGATAGTAACAGACTTATATATTAAAAGTTCAGCAAGCTCGAATTAAAACTGTTTTAACAAAAGCTTTACATATCAAAATCTTTGAAAGTTGTGAGGATTTCAAAATACACAAACTATAAAAAGAAAATAACAATAAGGAAAACATTTTTTCATTCATATTGAAGTGAAAGTAGCTCAAAACAAAATGAATTACATTCGGTCTCTTTGGCAAGGTTATTTGATTGTTATTAGTATTGTTATAACAATAATAATAATAATTATTGTTATGGTTGTTGTTGTGGTTGTCGTATATTATTATTATTATTATTATTATTATTATTATTATTATTATTATTATTATTATTATTATTATTATTATTATTATTATTATTATTATTATTATTATTATTATTATTATTATTATTATTATTATTCACCAAACCATGATAATTCCAGTTTCGTCGAAAGGCATCAACTTTATGCTTTCAAGTGACATCAACCCTAAGAAAACTCACCAGCTGTTAGGAAATTGTAATATGTTGGTCACAAAATGTATATAAATGAGGAAGGAACTTCGTGGATAGCTTCAGCCTTTTAGCCTTTGAACAATGGAACTAATTTAATTTAATAAAGTTGGGCTGGTTCAAACAACATGACCCAAATATATGAATTAAGGTAATTAAATAGAACCCCCATTAAAGCACTTGCAAATGGCTATCAAGAGTCTTAATGCGCACTAATGAGTTCACTAACTATAGAGTAGCCAATCGGTCCAGGCTACCAACTCGATCATCTCATGAGCTCTCTTCGTGACCTTAATCTAAGCCTAACACCTATTTTCCACAAATTAACAGAATATAAGATATTGCATTAGTGAATCATATGCAATCACATATATATAATATTTGTTGAAATTGTTAGATACATTCATAAAGTTCATTTGTCAAAGACAAAAGCTTGATCAAGTATAGGATGGTAACTAATTTCTCATTATATAAAAATGTTATAATTCAAATGGTACCAACAGAAATCTGGCATTTTAAAATCACTAGCTATTTATATAAGTGGAAGGTGGAATCCACATCATTTCTTGTTTGAGATTCTTTAATGTGTTGGATTTAGTGCTGAAGTTTTGCTAAATTGTTAAATCCCCATCATGGATAGTTTGGATAAGAATTTAGTCCCAGCTTCATTTTCATATGTTGTCAGGCAAGTTGCTCACAAAACAATTTGAATTCAGTTTTGTCTTGCATTTCAGATAAAACCTACTTGAAAAAAAGGTAGAACACCTATTTAAAATACTGAATTGTTAATAATTTGAAAATACAACTCACAACAGATTTTCATACTCACAATTTTTGCCAAAAGCTAAATGTCATGCTTTTGAGGCATTGCCATGCTAAAAAAACAGAAGAACTATAAGCCTGAGACAAGGGAACATGAGGACTAACATGGACAGCAGAGATATGAATCCAGCAAATAACCAGAGTGAGAAGTTGGCCATCTTAGTAACGATGCAAATTATCCGGAAGAACCGATAAAAATAGCTTACTAGAGCACAAAATGATCAACTGAAGAGAAATGTGTTTAGTACTGTCAACTATCTAATGTTAAGACCTGTAGGATTTTCTGATAGAGGGATGTATAGGGTATCAGCCCTTCCTTGGCTCTGGGAGAAACCAGTCTTACCTACAGAGTATTGACTCATAGAATATAAGAAAGCAACGTGCTGAGAGTCTTCACTTATAGTTATGATGATGGAAAATACTTTGATCCTGTAAATCTTGCAACTATTCATGCTGTCAACAAAGAGAAAATGAGTAAAAGTCAGCATTTTGAAACCTAAGCAGCCAAGCAATCGGCAGTGGAAACTATGCACACAAAAAACCAATATATTAAGGAATAATGTAAATATATGAACTAACCTACAACATTACAATTAAAGCACAACACTAAGAGGAAAAGTCAATTCCTCCATATAATTTACTAGAAACATCTTTACATTAGTGACTAATTATCATACTAAATCGTTGAACACTAATAATGAATAGAAGAACAACAAGATATACATCGTGCTTGGAGCACGTTCGACAAATGTTTAGGAGGTTTCATTGCAGCTACATCCTTAATGAATGACATATGATCCAGATCACATAGTAGGAATTGTTAGATTGCCTTTAATAGAGTACAAAAGCACATAATTAGGAAAGAGTTCCCAGTATTATCTTTCACTAAAAAATGTGTATTAGACCTTAGAACAAATTATACAAATGTAAAAACATGATGATCAACAGGACAAAGCATAAGTAAGACAATCAAATGTATGAATTAGTGGCAACAATTGGCTTCAGAGTATTCACAATTAAACCTAATAATCAAACTGTTTGGACTCCAAAATGTAAAGTAGGTTAGAGTCAAAGATTTACAATATATTACCTCCGTCGATTATCTTAGTATGATTTATTCCTATCTATATGCTTTCTGAGTATGTGCAGTTAAACATTCTTGATATGAAGATAATATTTTCTCAACTGTGACCCTATTGTCTTCTTCTTTTATGCTACGAAAATAATGTAATAAAAAACATTTTGATTCGACTGGCACATTAATCTCACCTCTCAAAGTACCCAAAGAAGGAATAAAAATTCAGACAATCTAGTCCTGATTTCCTAGTCTTGAAAAGCACAACAGACAATCTACTCCTACTTGTATACACATACTTTTATTTGTATATGCGTAAAGTAGATTATTATGATCATATGAACCAAGAGGTGGTTGGATGAAATGAAAGAGGATGTCCGGAAACTCTAATATTCCTAGGTTGAGAAAACAAACAGCCTCTCAAAAACGCCCACACGAAAAATTTTAATATGGTAATTTCTGTGTTTTGGAATGCCAAAGAGAACTCTGCTTTCCCCTTGTTGAATCTGTACCTAGTTTTCTGCTTGCACGAATAGTTCAGTAGAAAGATAAATTCAAGAAAGTAGTGCCATATAACTAGCTATTTTATGTTTGATATTCTACATTACAACTTGGGGAAAAATGAGTGTGTATCACACACATATGAAGCAGCTTTATACATATTTTTTTCATTATTTTCTTTACTAATAATTTAGATGATCATTAATAATAAAAAAATTAGCATAAAAAGTGATAAAAAAATATTACATCGATTATAAAAGATAATAATGTGCTGAGGTTCGTCAAATTTTGATAATGATTAATATAATTATTTTTTATGAATTAAAGAATAATTATACTAATAAGTGGTGGGTCTTTCAAGGGTTAAAGAATATAGTTTTTTAAGATATACATTAATAATTCTAATTTTTTATATTAATATAACTAGATATTTATGTTTGATATTGTACATTATACTTCAGACTTTTATCTCCTTAATTTTTATATTAAATTAATTTAATTGACTAAAAAAATATATTTTTAGCTAGTTATATTAATATTTAAGAAATTTGATAAAAAATATCATGATTTACAACTAACGTTAGGTGTGGAAATAATATATTTATTAGAGGATTTTTTATCCCATATTTTTTATTAAAAAATAAATGCAATGTAAAATTAATTGAATAATATTTTCGTTCAGTTAAAAATGTCTTTTGTATTAGGCGAAACGCGAAATGGTGGAATACCTCTTGAAAATTATGTATTATTTTATTTCACAATGCATTTTTCATTTTTATTAGACTCTTAAGTCACCTGATGGGTCATTATTTATTAGTACCTGCTTACTTATCGAGATTTAGGTATAAGAAAAAAATCATGAGTTTAGTAACTATGATTAATCAAAGGATTAATTATAAAGAAATCAATAATCGTTATATTATATTATAATATATGAAAAAATTGGTCACATTTTTTTCCTATAATTTGTACTAATAAAAAATATTGTAATACATGATATTATAATTATTAGATATATAATAATTCTTTATATATATTGTAGTTAAAATGAATTATTATAGATTTAAATATACAAAAAATAAATAAAAACTTTGTATGACATCTGATCAGGTCAGGCTTGTGCTCGTTGGACCAAGCCCATCACCGCATTGGGTAGCCCAATATAGTTTACTCCGCATGTGTGGAGTCGGACTACTTGTACCGAAGTCCACTTTTAAGCCCCTTTTGGATGTTTCAATCTTGTTCTATGAATAGGGTCTTAATGTTCTCATCTTATTTATATTCATATTTCTTTACATCTCTTTTTGTTTGGATGAGATAAGAACATTTGTCTATTTTATCTTATACAGCGTTTGGATGCAAAAATGATAACTCAGAGCATTTACCTTTTTCTAATTGTTGCTCCAGCATGTTGTTTCATCTCCCCCCTAGAACATTTTGTTCTTGTTCACTTCTAACCCAAGAACAAAAAATCATGAAGCCCACGTGATGAATTTTAAGATTGTTTGGTTGCTAACTTGTGTTATCTACCTTATTCTCTCAGATCTTCTTATACCAAACATCCCCTTAGAGCTCATGTAAGGGTTGGCAAGAGTTGACAATAAATTTGTTGTATCTTTTTTAATGCATATTATTTATTTATAATTTTAGATTTTAAATATATATAGAGAGAGAAAATATTGATGTGATAGTATTTTTCTTAGAAAAGAATTGAATGGTTATACAAGTTAAATATTTCTTAAACACTTTTTATTTTTTTATTATCTTACTTATTTCTTTAAAAATTAATGTTTTTTTATTGATAGTCATGATGAGACTTTTGAAAACTTAAATAGAGGTCGTTATCCATAAAAGATATATCGCCTCTCGCTAGTAATTATATTTTTATATTATTTATTTATTATTATATTACTTGAATATTTTAATGAAGATCACGAGAGAAATTTTTAAAAGTTGAATGTTGCACAAATACAAAATTGAATCTAAGAGAATAATAAATATCATTGTGAAAGATAGGAATATAATCGGTTAAAGCAATATCTTCACAAGTTTGATAACTGTTGCGTTGTAAAGTAAAGTTGTGTGGAATTTAATGGCCGCTGACTTAAAGTCACGAGTCAAGAGTCAAGACTCAAGGAAGAAGAAATATTATTTTATTCTGTTATTGAGTGTACTAAATACCTTGGCCCTCCGCCCGCCCGCCATGTAGTTCACAACCAGCCTTTGCACGCATATCATGGCGCTACACCGCCTCGTAGCTGCTCTCCGGTTGCAATCTGCAACGATCTTTATCCTAAGTAGGTCGCTAATCATGCTGGGTCTTGCAGTTGTCGCAGCTGCGTCGACGTCGGAAGCTGATCTCCCGATCTCATTGCAGCACTGCCAAAACAAGTGCGGGAACGTGAGCATCCCGTACCCGTTATGGCGGCGAAGGCTGCTTCAGGGAAGGTTTCGAATTAAATTGCACAAACGCCGTCCCCTACCTCGGCCACAATGACAACATCGACGTGGTGGAAATACGTATGGATGGCTTCCTAGTTGTGAACCAGTACAACACCTACGATTGCTACGACAAGCACGGCAACAGCACCAACCACAGGGGGGCGATCATTGACATACAGGACTTCTCGAACTACAGGTTCTCCGATACGCGCAACAAGTTCTTCGCCCTTGGCTGCGACACGGTTGGATACCTCAACGGCACGATCGGAGACTCCGACGGCACGTTGACGAACTTCGAGACAGGGTGCTTCTCGGTCTGCAACAGCTCGATTAGCGTCGTCAACGGCACGTGCTCGGGCATCGGCTGCTGCGACGCGCCCGTCCCCAGGGGCCTTCGGTACTTCGAGGTGGCCTTGTACCCGTACAAGTACAACCACACCAACTGTTGGGAGTTCAATCCTTGCAGCTACGGCTTTGTCGCCGACGCTGATTGGCTTAATTTTGGCCTCACCAACTACACCGATCTACAAATTTCCGACGATTCTAAATTCGTAGCAATTTACGATGAATTTTTCGACGGTTCCGTTTCCGACGGATTTTTCGACGGTTATGATCGTCGAAAATAATTTATATTATTATTTAATTTTTCGACGATTAGGAACGTCGATATTTTCGACGGATATCCATCCGTCGCAATTTTCGACGACTTTTCCGACGGTTATGACCGTCGGAAATAAAAAAATTAAATTATGTATTTTTTATATTATTATTAAATTTTTTTCGACGGATTTTCCGACGGTCACGACCATCGGAAATAAAAAAATTAATTATATAATTTATTATATTATTATTTAATTTTTCGACGATTAGGAACGTCGATATTTCCGACGGATATCCATCCGTCGCAAAATCCGCCGCAATTTTCGAAGGTCGTAACCGTCGATAAATGTATAATAATATCATATAAAGAGTATTTTATTAATATAACTAGCGACGGTCCAAACCGTCGCAATTACTGACGGTTTTGATCGTCGGTAACGATTACCGACGGTGCAAACCGTCGGTAAAATAAAAAATAAATATTATATATAACTAAATATATTTTCGACGGTCACAACCGTCGGTAATTATAAAAATATTTAATATTTACATTTTCGACGGTCGAAATCGTCGGTAATTAAAATTTCGTTATCCCGCTTTTTTTTTCCTTTTCCCGCTTTCTTTCCACTTTTTCCCTTTATATATATTCCTCCTCCCTCTTCTCTCTCTCCCTCCTCCCTCCACTCCTCTCTCTCCCTCCTCTCTTCTCTCTCTCTCCCGGCCGCGAGCACCCTCTCCTGCGCGTCGGACGCCGGCGACCCTCCCACGCCGGACGCCGGCGACCCTCTCCCGCGCCAGCGTATCTCTCTCTCTCCCGCTCCGCGCCGGCGTCTCTCTCTCTCTGCTGTCGGCCGGCCGGAGGCCGGATCCGGCCGTGGCCGTTCGAATCCGGCCTCCAGCGGCCGCCAGGCGATCGGCCGCCAGGCGGCCGGTTCCGGCCTCCAGCGGTCGGATCGGCCGCCAGGCGATCGGCCGCCAGGCGGCCGGTTCCGGCCTCCAGCGGTCGGATCGGCCGCCAGGCGGGCCGGTTCCGGCCTCCAGCGCCCGGATCGGCGGCCGGATCCGGCCTCCAGCTGCCGGATCCAGCCGCCTGGCAGCGGATCCGGCCTCCAGCGGCCGGATCCGAACGCCAGGCGGCCGGATCCGGCCGCTAATTTTTTTTATATTTAAAAAATTATTTACGACGGTTGCGACCGTCTAAAGATCGACGGTTGCGACGTCCGTCCAAAGTTTCGACAGTTGCGACGTCCGTCCAAAATTTCGACGGCTTGAACCGCCGGCCTTTTCCGGCGGTTGCAACCGTCGGAAATATCGACGGTTCGAAACGCCGGGGACTTTTCCGGCGGTTGCAACCGTCGGAAAATTTCGACGGGTCGAACCGCCGGGGACTTTTCCGACGGCCAGAACCGTCGATATTTTCGACGGATTTTTTCAACCGTCGCAAATCCGTTTGCGACGAGCGTTTTTTCGACGGATCGATTTCGACTGAAAAACCGTCGGTAATTGCGTTACCGACGATTTTCGAACTGATTACCGACGGTCCGAACCGTCGGTAATTCGCGTTTTTCTAGTAGTATGGGCAACATCCCGGTGACATGGATGAAACCTGCGAAGAAGCTCAGAAGAATATGTCCGGACAGTATGCCTGCGTAACTGCGTTTCCGACAACAGTTACTGCTTCAACTCGCCCAACGGTCCCGGGTACCTGTGCAACTGCTCCCATGGGTTCCATGGCAATCCATATCTGCGAGGTGGATGCAAAGGTAATTGTGCGACGAAGCTTTATATAAAGAAAGTTAAATCGGAAAATAAATTATCACAAAAATTTCTCTTACGAAATTTAGATTCGAAATTTTGTTAATTTATCTTAAATTAAAGAACGTCGTCGTTCCTCTAATAACGCCTCATGAAAATATTCAACAACCGTGACGAATCTACTGAGTGTTTTTAGCTTTTACTATCCTTAGACCTGAAAATTAAATTCCATGATGATTTGATCAAAATTATTTGATTGCAGACATAGACGAGTGTCACATGCGTTAAATCGTGCGAGAACACTAAAGGCAGCTATCATTGTTCCTGTCCATGGCACATGTATGGAGATGGTAAAGTTGACGGGAGTGGCTGCAAATCCATTCTGAAGCTGCTTTATCTTATTATAGGTGATTAAAAAAATCCTAGACTGAAATTCTATTTAATTTTTTTTGTCAGTAAGAAGAGTAGATAAATAATTTGGAGTCCGATTAAAAGAGGGAGAAGGAGAGGGAGGATAAGGCAAACACTTGGTGAACTAATAGAGCAAGATCTATTGGTGAATAATATACCGAAAAATTTGGTTACTAATAGAGCGGAATGACGTCGTATGATCCATGTAGCCTTTAGGGATTGGCGACTTACCCATTCAGTGACTTTGGCACTGAAAGTTCCCAAAATGAATCGGGTCGGGTGAATTAGAAAATAGACAGACGTCTATTGACATTCCTGCCTTCCTTCTCCTTTCAGGGCCCATCCGAAAGAGAATCTAGTACCTCTTGGTCATGAATATCATGATTTCTTTTCTTCGATACCCTATGACAAATAAAAAATAGAGGTCAAAGACACCATTTTTTTTTCTACTTGAAGCATAAGCAGGAGGCATTTCTTGGGTTATCAAATGATACATAGTGCAATATGGTCAGAACGAAGTATGTATTCTCTATATTATGTATCTAGTATGGTAAGAAAAAATATATTTATTATATATACTCCGGAAAGGAAACTAGGAGTCCAATCAACAGATCTTTTTACTTTCTTTTTCTATCCAATCGATTTATTCTTCTTTCTTAGAATTAAAAAAGTGTAAAAAAACCTTTTATTTTCGCAACCCGATTGCTCTTTTGACTTTGGAAAAAATTCTCTTTATCAGTATACCGTTTCTTCTACACATTCATTCGTTTACAATCTAAAGATCTAAGTCACAGGGTAAACCACCGCCTCTCAGGCCTCTCCGACTGATTCTACCATAGAGGCCAACGATAGACAATAACTTCCCCCCGAACACAGCTTATAACTTTCATCGTACTATGCTCTCCAAAGAGCAACTCTTCTCAAAATCTCAAAAGGTGCTGAGTTGGAATCCCATTCTAAGGATTCTTGTGGTTCCGGAGAATCCAGTTACAGGAGAATCAGGAACGTAGAGCTCTCCCTCTTTTTCCGTCCGACTCTTTGGTCTTAAAAATGCGGGTTTTAAGAATGAGTGATTGTCCTTCTCCGACCCTTACTGCCCAACCGCAGAGCGGAAAGCTAATGCGTTCCACTTACGACCCACCTAGTGAGATAAAGCTTTGTTGTTGTTGTTATCAGTAAGAAGTTTTTGTTGGAAACTTCATCCTTCGTGTTTGGACGTCTCGAATCAGATTATTGAGATCAATAATTTTGTGCAATGAAAACAGATATCAGTTTGTCATACAACTAGTACTGCATGCATTGTTTCTCAATTCCAATTCAATAAAGAACACATGCATGCAATGACTATACACGCTCAAAGATGAACAGTTGGAAATACAATCTGATAATTGTAAGCCGCAGGTGGGTGTCTCACCCTCTTGTTCGTAGTTACCTTGGCGTCATGGACTTACTGGGCAATCAGGAAGAAAAGGCTCATGGAACTCAAAGAGAAGTTCTTCCAACAAAACGGAGGATTCTTGCTGCAACAACGACGCACTTCTTCGGAGAGCAGCAGCAACGCCGCTTCCATGACAAGGTTGTTCTCAGCTGAGGAACTCCAGATCGCCACGGACAACTTCAAGCAGAGTCGCGTCCTTGGTGAAGGCGGCGCGGGGACCGTCTACAAAGGCGTCCTTCCGAACAGCACGATTGTCGCAATAAAGAAATCCAAAGTCACAAATAACATCGAGATCGAACAGTTCATCAACGAAGTCGTTGTCCTCTCACGTATCAACCACAGGAACGTTGTCGGTCTCCTAGGTTGCTGCTTAGAGACCGAGGTGCCCTTGCTGGTCTACGAGTTCATTCCTAATGGCACGCTCTTTTACCACATCCATGGCGAAGGTATGGTGGGATCGTTGTCTTACGAGGCTCGCCTACGGATAGCGTCGGAGGTCGCCGGAGCGCTGTCGTACCTCCACTCGGCAGCTGCAGTTCCGATCATCCACCGAGATGCCAAGTCCACCAACATACTGCTGGATAACAACTTCACTGCCAAAGTGTCCGATTTCGGGGCTTCTAGATTGGTTCCCATCGACCAGAAGGGCCTCGTCTCCTTGGTACGAGGAACATTCGGCTACTTGGACCCTGAATATTTGCACAGTGGAGAGTTCACAGACAAGAGCGACGTCTACAGCTTCGGCGTGCTCCTCGTCGAACTAATCACGGGAAGGAAGCCTATCGACAAGATGCAGTCTGAGGAGCACAAGAGCCTCGCCGCGCTCTTCACGTCTTACGTAAAGGACGGTCGACTTCTCGATATCTTGGAGCAGCGAGTGGTCGACGAGGGACCGCAGCAGCAACTGATGGCGGTGGCCAAGGTTGTGGAGAGATGTTTGTGCTTGAAGGGGGAGAACAGGCCGTCCATGAAAGAGGTGGCCATGGAGCTGGAGGGATTGAGAAGGTCAAACGTGCACCCATGGACGAATGAGAATGAGGAAGAGCAGGAGCTTCTGCTCGGAATAGAAGAGCCACACTCCGCCATTGTCGACCTTGCAGCTTTTGGTGATTACGACTCTTTCGTGACTGCGACTAGTTTCGTACCTCTGGATCTTACTCGTTAACATTTTTTTTTCTTTCTGGGGGGACGTCAAATTGAAGTAAATTTTCTTGTGGCATTGGTGGTCTCTTATCATTTGATATTTGTACGCAGCATCTGGACAAGTTTGGATTTTTTTTTTGTAGTTTCACCATGGATTTTCAAGATTTATTGTGGGACATCTTTTTTTTAAAAAAGCTATAGCTATGCTTTTAATTTTTTAATGGATTTCAATTCAAATGAACGTCAAGATATAGCCATTAAATTTTATTTCATGTTTCTCATAAGGAGATATATTTCATAGTTCATACAAAGTTACGGTAATAAAAGATGTAGTTGTAGAAATATATCACGTTTCTCATATTAACTGACTTTTCTGAGATGAAGTACACTTTTAATTACTTCTAATGCATTCCAAGATGATTGTGCCTACAATTTTAATGTCCTTCCTCCAATGTGTTATGTTATCTTCCTCCAAGTAATTTATGTAAAACATGATGTGAATAACTAGTATAATATTTTAATTTTTATATTTATTATTTTAAATTTAATTTGCTTAACCCATATTTCATATTATTTCTTCCTTTTATTTAATTTTTATTTTGGATAGGAAAATATTATATTAATTATAAAGATATTATAAAGATATCTTATAATTAATTAATATAATAAAGTAATCTCCATAAAATAATAAATTATATTGTTCATTCTTATTATCATCCACAAGCCTATTAGAACTTAACTAATTATATATCACCTTTTTCATTCTTGATCATTATATCTTTTATCCAAACACCAAATCAGAATGTTAATGTTTAATTCATTAGTTCTAAGAACTCAAGTACTTACATCCAAACGCTACAATGAAATACAAGAGGTAGAAAAGCACTATTACATCTCCAAAATCGTTAACTAGCATTTAATTTTTATCTACATCTCAAGAACTTAATAAGGTGAAATAAAAGTTCCCGCCTCACGTTTGGATGTAAGATATATGTGACATGATATAAAGTAAAAGAAAAGAATTGGCGCACACTAAATTGCGTCAAATTCTCACCTTGAGAGAGAATTCAAATTCTCATATTCAAGAGGATTTTGAGCATCGACCAAAACTCAAATTTTGACGGACCCATGCCAAAAAGTAGTGGTGTTTAAAATAACTTACCAGAACGCGGGATATAATTCCATCGAGTTTTGACATCCAAAAGCAGCCATAAAATAAAGGGATATGTTGCATATGTCTGATTCAAAGCGAAAGGAGAATTAGAAAAAAGAAAATTGGAGAATTTTTTTAAATTATTTTTTTAAGCCTTCTCACAATTGTAGCACTTTTTCACATATGACCTTGAACTATGAATTAAAAAATGGAGTCCCCAAATTTAACAGCAATTGACACTTTAGTCCTTCCATTTAATTATGTTAATTTTTTTGTTTTTTATTTTTATTTATGAAAAGGAAAGTTCTCCTTTCACGTACTCACTTAAGTGCCCCACCATGTCCAACGAGAGGGCGCTGGAAGGGCATTCCAATTTGCTGACGAACCCGGCGAGGACGGCTGTGAAGTATGTGTTGGTCCCTGGCCTGCGAGTTCTCGGATCCTACACATGGCCTCGCCATGAAGGCGACCGAAGGCCTTCGTCAAGGTGCTGCCACCTCGCCGCTGCTCCGCCGAGCATAGCCATGGAGCTCGACACCAAGGTGTACAATAACCAACGGGTCAAGGGGAGAAATACACTAGTGTGGGCTTCGCCAAGCAACCTGATGGTCTTCAGCAACTTAGGGGAAATGTCAACGGCAATATGAACTGGCCTCCCAGCCAGGACGGAAAGTTAGAGGGGCAAAGAGTAAAAAAATGAATATAATTACAAAAACTAACAAAAAAATACTTTATAAACATATATATTAAAAATAACTTATAATTATAAATTTTATTATTTTAGTTAAAATATATCTTTTTTATTCATACATGCATTTTTTAGCAAGTTAAAATTATGATACAATACTTTGATTTTAGTGGGAGCCGATAGTGAAGATGACACACTTGGAGAATCGATCAACGCCCTTCAAACTTGAGCATGCCCATGATGTTTTCATATTTTCATGGTTGCTCTAGAATAGAAAGATGTGCTAGAAGTTCGTCGAGAGCTTGATGTATGCCTTTGTGTTGTTGGCAAATAAGGTAGGTCTTCACAAAAGATTCAACATTATACTTCATCCTTGGCCAAAAGTAATTATCCTCGTTAAGTGCCAAAGTGTGGTGGATTTTCGGATGTCCCGCCCACTTGGAGTCATGGCACTCTTGCATAATGACGCGTCACAAGTTGTCGAACGTTGAATTGTAGATGTGTTATTCTTTGGTAAAGATCATCCATCTTCCACCTAAATCAACGTGTCTTGCCCTCCTTTGCTTGCTCAAGTAAAGTCTTCGTCGTGGAATCTGACTCTAATCCCTTCTTGATCCTCTCGATCAGATTAGTCTGAGAGGAGCTCACGCCGCCAATTTCATGCATCAGCTAGGGCTTCGACAATAACATTCGTCTTGTAGGCCTTGTACTTCAGGACATAGTTGAATTAACCTGCCATAAAATCTTGTCACCTTGTCTGCTTTGGCGAGAGTTTCTTCTGTGTCTCGAAGTAGTTGGTCATGATATTGTTCTTCTTGATGTAGAATCGCGACCCGGAAGGTAGTCACGTAATGTCCTAAGGCAATGGATCACCGCAGTCATCTCCTTCTCTTGAACTATGTAGTGTCGCTTCGTGTCATTCAAGTTTCGACTCTCGAATGGCACAAGATGTCCCGCCTGCATAAGAACTCCTTTAATAACATAGTCATAAGCATCTATTTGTACCTCGTAAGGCTTGATGTAGTATGACAAGACGAGCACCTATTCCTCTATCATGACCCATTTCAAGGTGTTGAACACCTCCTAGTAAGTAGGCGTCCACTCCCACTTCATATTCTTCCGAAGAAGGTTTGTCAGGAGTCATAACATGGGAATACCTCTTGGCCAAACATAGATCGAGAACCTGCTTGGCCGACTCCCACTCCATGATGGCTCGAATCTATGCGATATCCATTTTCAACTTGCCATCCGACGACATGTCCCAAGAAGAGCCTTTTCGGTTGAACGAATTCACACTTGTTTTGCTTGACATAGAGTAAGTTTTACCATGACATCTGAAAAACTTGTCGGATGAGCTCGATGTGCTCCTCCAAACTGTGGCGATAAATCAATGATGTCGTAGAGATAGACACCCATGAATCCGTCAAGGAGGGGTTGCAATACCTTATTTATCAAGGTGCAGAAAGTTTTTTGGGTGTTAGTGAGGACAAAAGGCATCACGAGGAACTCGAATGAGCCATATCTTGTATCACAAGCCATCTTCTGCACATATTCTTCAGTGATTCAGACGTGCCAGTAGCCCGAATGGAGATTCAACTTAGTAAACCATCTTATATCGCCAAGTTTCTCTAACAAGTCCGCCACAGGGGGGATGCGATACTTGTTCTTCACAATTAGCTTGTTCGGCATCCGATAGTTGATACACATCCGAAGGGATCCATCATACTTCCTTTGAAAGCGAACTAAGGTTCTATATAGAGATTTTGAAGGCCAAACATATCCTGCATCCAATAGTTTGGTCAGTTGTTTATAGAGTTTTGCGAGTTCTGGACAGGCCAACCGATAAGGAACTCAATGTGATGGATTCAATCCTAGGACCAAGTCGATTGCATGGTCCACTTCACATTTCGGAGACAACCACTTTGACAGCTTGGGGGGGGGGGGGGGGGGGGGGGGATGACGTCTACAAAATTCTCAAGGGTCTCAAGAACTTTGAGAAGTGTTGTAGTGGAGGGCACCAGATCTTCCAAAATGGGGCGTGCTCCTATTTTCGCGACTCCTTCATTATTTGCATGATAGAGATGGTCTTCTACTCTAAATCTCCACTCGACATCACAAGAACGTTGTAAGGCCCCTTAGGATCGAAGATGACCATCGAGTTGGTGAGCAGGATGACGCATGCTGCAATGTGTCGCATGAAAGAAATAATCACCACCACTTCCTAGTCATCCACGGGTGCCACCATCACGTCAAATCTTCTAGACTACTTATCGGTGTGGACCTTCATTCTAGATAGACTTCGCATTCACCGTCTTGAATGTGGTGGAAGTCTTATATAGTGACAGCTTCAACTTCTTAGCGGCTACTTCTGACATGAACAACTTTGATGCTTCCGTGTCGATGAGGGTGTTGAAGATGTGCACGTTCAACTCAACGTCCGCATAAATCGAGCGATGGGCGTCAGATGGAGAACCCTTTGAAGCATTGATGGCATTGAGGGCATTCATCGAGCTAAAACACACCTCTTCCTTCTTCGTCTCATTGGGGCAATACGTAACATTAACCATCACCTTTTGCATTAAATCAATGTGAACCCTTACAAATGTAGCAAGACTTTAATGGCTTCCCATTTCTCTTAAACTTGTCACTATCCAACATCTTGTATTGATAGCCCTTGCCCTTGTCTTGATAGTTTGTGTTGCTCCTTGCGACATGAACTTATCTCCTCTACCATTGCCCTTGTTCAAGGGCTTTGGTAGTGTGATGCTCGTCTTGGTATACTCCATGAGCGATTCAACAATGACGACTAACAAGCAGAGGTTGGGGCAATCTCATCCCTCCAACTTTGTTCTAGCCTAAGGCTTAAAACCCTTGACGAAGACCGTCAACAATGTGTCTATAGGAGCTCAGTGAACTCTTTCACATACTCCTTCAATGTGCCCTTCTGGTTAATGTTGAATAATGCAATCTTAGCCTCCAGCCTCGACATGGCAAGCCAAAAATAATTGATGAGCTATTGTCTGAACTCTTTCATGTCTCAATGAGATCAACGTTGTCACGTTTCACATCGTCACAATGGCATCACCACAATAAGTTCGTTGCATCTTACAAGTAGAAAGACGCGATCTTCACCATCCTCACTTCTGAGGTCACGTCCAAGGCATCCATGCATCGTCAGATGTTCAATAGAAAGTTCTTGATTTCCTTTGCCGACCTCTCGCCCTTGTATGACCACAGCTTTGGCACGTCAATTCTTGCTTCAAGCTTTGAAATTTTTTGTTGAGTAAATAGAAAGATTACAACGTTTGGGGGAGAACTATCATGTCTCCCCTAATATATCACCGTTTTGAGTGGTAGATTTGCGTCATGTGATGTGGAAGATAAGCTAGGAGGAGTGCAATTTTTTGGAGTGCATATTACAAGATTGCCATCACTTGTTAAGCTAGGACTAACTTACAAAAGTGGACAAAAATAAGGAAAATTACAAGTAAAATAAGATAACTCGTCGGTCACGAGGCACATTATGAAGAGCCCTCGTGGCATTCACGTGATAAGTGTCATCCATATCGGATCTACAGGCGTACATCTCAAGAGTTTTTGCATTTTCCCTCTCTCTCTCCCCTCTCGAACGCCCATCGCCATCTTTTGGTGATCTCTCTGCTCTCTCAAATGCCGCCACTGCTGCTATCAGAGATGAGGCGAAGGGTGAATAGGAGGTTTTTCCCCTCTCTCAATTGTGTGATATCTCTCGAATGTCGTCACCGCTGTTATCGGAGAGGAGGCGAATGATGAATCAGAGGTTCCCCTTCTCTCTCTCTCTCTCGCATGATATCTCTCGAACGCTGCCGCTACTGTTGAAGAGGAGGGGAAGGATGAATAAGAGGCTTCCCCCCTCTCTCTCGTGCGATATCTCTCGAACGTCGCCACTAGTGCTATCGGAGAGGAGGCGAAGGACAAGTTGTCGCGTGATCTCTCTCGCTCCTTGATATCTATCTTTCTCGATATTATTGGCAGTCGAGCAGTGGTGGAGTGAAGGATGACGAAGTTCTTCACACCGATTGCTTGGGCATGATGCCGAAGAAGAAGAGAATGGTGCAGGCAAAAATCTCGCGAGACAATTTTTTATCGTGCAATGCGATCTGGACAAGTACCTCAATCTCCATCATTGAATCATGATAGGATGGTTTGAATCGCACGTCACATAGTGCTGAGCAGTAGCCGCTTGGTACGCCCATTTTACCCAATTAAAAATATATTACACTTATTTTTAATGTAATTCTCTATAATAAATTTAATAGACATGAAATAACATAAAAATTACATATATATATTTATCAAAATTTCTTTTACCATGTGCACAATAAATTAGAGGGTTTTATCTTCGAGTACAAAGAAGGCCCAACACGTGAGCATATATATATACACACACAACAACTATCGAGATCTAGATCTTATATAAGATGGGAGGAATATCATAAGATCAAATCGAGAATTTTAAAATCTGACTACTTGATAAAAAATATATTTTTAAAGATAATAAATATGTTTTTATAAATATGACGCACTCAGATATTAAATTACACATTTTAAGTCATATTTTTATGGATTCTAAAGCCAAATTGTATTAATATATAAAAAAAATAAATAAAATATATCAAATTTCATTTAAATTAATTATTACGATGATAAATATATTTTTATTCATATTTAAATCATTATATTAAGTATAAGATCGTATAAAATCAGATAAGACCGCGCGTTCAAAATTAAGAACGTATTAAAATTTTACACATAAAATCCTCAAGATTTATATCGATAAGAGTAGATCATAGAATCGTAAAATTTTAAGATCTAAATAAATATCTTAATAACCTTGATATAATATATATACTAATATACTGACCTGTGCGATGCACGAAAGTCTGAGAATATAAAATCAAATAATTATTTTAATCAAAAAATAAAAATATTATTTTATTGTATTTAATTTTATTAAAAAATTTAAATATAAATTTTGTAGACTATCTAATAATCTCCGTCCTTAGAAACTTATATAAGTAAACATATCATAATAAACTAAATTTATTTGAAATTATTTTTTAAAACTTATCACATTTTGTTTCATTTTCTAATTATCATTACTCTATCCAGCCCCCTATCTTTATATTTTTTAAACATTTTAACTTAAATATTTTCATTTAGATATGCGATATAGGAATATTTGAGTTCTCCTTTTAGATTGTAATCTTTTCATATAATATAGATATAAATACTAAGGGGGCGTTTCTCTAGAGGTAATCTTTATAGATTATCAGATAATGTTGTATTAAATTACCTGGGCCCACCATATTGCCCTGTTCACTTGTGATAGGTAATAGGTAATCTACATTATCCACACATTGCCTATAAAATGATAATGCAGATTGCCTATAGGAGGGTAGACAATCCACATTACCACCTGAGTTACAATCTTTTAAATTTTACTTTCCGCATTTGTCCTTTACAACTTTATTTAAATAAATTCTAAAACACATTGAATAAATTAGAATAATAATTAAATAAATTATAAAATTAATCAAATAAATATTATAATTATTATGACAATATTATTATCGTATTTTAAAAATATATTAATTATTTTATAAATTTTAATTTTATGGGTGAGAATATATATTTGTGATTTAAGTTTATGAAGTTAAAAATAATTTATATATCTAGACCTAATTCTTTTGATTAGGGGTATATTAGTAAAAATGATATATTAACTCATAAATCTGTATTTTCTTATAAATAACTAATATGGATTGTCAGATATATTACTTATGCATACTAAACAAGTCAATGTACATTATTGGCAATTTAACAAGTGACAATCTTTCTGAGTGGCAATCTACATTGCTAGGTAATGTTGAATGGCAATACAGTGAACGCACCCTAAGTTATTTCTACTTTATTTTTTGAATACTATCATTCTTATAATTAAGTAAATACCATTTATTTTAATTTTTAACAATGTTCTTTATTGTTTCTATGTGAGAATGTAAAAATGTCACATTCAACATCTTTTACCTTTCATAATATGGAAATAGATATAGATTTTTATATAAAATAATTAGATAAGACAATTTTATTTGATTAGAATATGTGATTTCATCAAAATTGCATGCTATATATATAACATAGATAAATTAATATATCATATTTAAATGAATATTAAAAATATTTAAACATTTTAACCTTAATATGTGACTTAATACAGTTGTGTCATATGTCAACTTCTACCTTGTGGATATTTTATTACCTCAATTCTTTATACTTTTTAGTTAATATATTATGTTTTTTATTTTTTAAAAAATATCCACCACATCAAATACAAAATTTTTTACCCCTCACAAAATTCTTCATCACATACAATCCTAGTTTCTTGATCTTTGATTTGTATAAATGAATTATTGATTTTTCAATAGTAGCACTAACACGACCTCCCTGTAAAATGGAAAAAAAATAGTGTGAAAATCTATATATTTTTAATATGTAATTATCTATTTATAATACAATAATATATTTTTGTTGATATATTTTCATCTTGTAATATCATTTCGATGGAATACGTATTGTTACCATTATCAAGATCATGAACATTTCACAATCTAAACCATACAAATTTTGAGATGTTACATTTTAGTTGGATTTATGTCATATATATATACATATATATATATATATATATATATATATATGAAGTCAATATTTTCAGTCATGCTTCATCGAAAATAAGTTGAAAAAAATATCAAAGCAATATAAATTATCAAATAAATTTAAATCATATACAACATATCACATATTGAAGTAATGTGGCCATTGGTCAAATCTCTTTTCTCAATTTAACATTAAAAGTTTTTTCATATATAGTTATATACAAAAATGTTCTATTAGTTTGCTAACACTATATGCATTCAATATTATGCCATAAAAAGTAATTCTATCATAAATTTAAATATAATATATTTTATTTAATGAAATAGACATGATTTATACTATGTTTTATTTATTTATTGCAAATTACCATCAATCAAAGAAGATAGAAATAGAAAAACCTCTAATAACAAAATACTCGTTAGAAAATTTATGAATAACTCATTAGAAAATACTCGTTTAAGATTAAAGTGTATAAAATTATAGCTAAAATTGTAAAAAGTAATAAGTGAAAATAATAATTACTTGTGAGAACAATGCCAAAAATATGTTTTAAAAAATTATTTAGAAAAAAAATATGGTAACTATTTTTTCCATAGAAAGGACAAAGATATATAAACTAAGTGAAAAAATACTAACATATAATGATGATATTCCCTTTTATCATTCTTTCAGTCTTGTCTTCTGTTTGTTAAGATAAGGTAAATAATGGCAGGAAATTTTTTTATTTATAGAATTTGAATAATTTATTATTACTATATTATAATATCTTGATCATCAATAAACTATTATTAATGATAAATTTGGTTGAATATTTTGTTATTAATTGATTAGGTTTTCTATATTAGTTTATAACAAACTATCCAATAATACTAAAGTGATTACAAAACTGAGCTATTTGATATTCTAAAATAATTGATATATTATGTCTTATATCTCTTTGATAGAATAATAATCAGATAATAACAAAAAATAACTATATATAATTAAAAATTATTAGCATCAATGATACATGATTATAAATGTTATTAGAAGAAAAATATATCATTTATTTCATATATTGTTGGTTATCATATTATTAGTTATAGAAAAAATCTTTAGTTTATTAATAACATAATCAAATAACAATTTATTAATAATAACAATTTAATAATTTATCATTAGTTAATTAGAATATATTAATCAAATAACAATCTATTAATAATAACATAATGATTAAGTTTGGTTTATTATTTTGTTATTAATTGATTGCCTATCTTATATCAATTTATAACAAAGTATCCAATAAAAATAAAATGATTATGAATCCTACTTATTAATTTTTTTATATATAACTCTTTTATCTCCTTGATAGAATAACAACTTGGTAAATAAAAAAAATAACTATATACAACAAAAAATTATTAGTAAAAAGAACATATGATTACATATAATAAAAAATTAATAAATTACTAATAACAATAAAAAAGATTGAATTTGGTTGATTTTTTTATTATTAGGTGATTACGTATCCTGCATTTGTTTATAACGAACTATGACATATATATATATATATATATATATATATATAATTTCAAAACTATTAATAATACTAACATAATAATTAAGTTTAGCTGATTATTTTATTGTTAGCATATTACGTATCCTATATTGGTTTATAAATAAATATTCAATAATAACAAAATGATCACAAATCTTAGTAGTTTCTTATTCTAAAATAATTGATATATGTAAATCTTCTATCTCATCTATAGAAAACCAACCTCATAACAATAAAAAATAATTCTGTATAACTAAAATTATTAATAGAAATAATATATGATTAAAAATATTATTAACACAAAAATATTGAATTATTTCACATATTAACGATACTAAAAAAATTATTAAGTTTAGTTGATTATTTTTTTAACTAATTATGTATCCTATATTGGTTCATAACAAACTATCATATAATAACAACATGATTATAAATCTTAATTGTTTGATATTCTAAAATAATTGATATATGTAAATCTTCTATCTCCTTTATAGAATAACAACCTGATAATAATAAAAAAATAATATATACAATTAAAAATTATTAGTATAAATATATTAACACAAAAATATATGATTTATTTCATATATTATTTTCTATAGAAAAAATCTTTAATTCATAATATATATATATATATATATATATATATACCTTATATGCATATGTATATGTGTGTGTGTATATATATACACACACACTATTTGCTTATCTAGATATGCTTATATAAGATGTAGATATATATATCTGTATATATAGCTTCTTATCTGTATCATATATATTAAAAATTTTGATGATACTTATATTAATCATCAATTGATATCATTATTAGAGTATGAAATGCATGTCTTTAACTTGAGCTTTATAAGATTATAGTTGAAGAGAAATTATATAAAAGTATTTTTTTTATCATGCACAACCTTATATTTGTGAGTTCGCACATACTCTTTGCCTTAAAAAAGGCGTGAGTATACAAATGTAAATTAAAAGCTCCTTATAACATTTAATTTTTTATTAAAGAAAAGAAATTATATATAAATATTATTTTATCATGCACAGACCTATATTTGTAGGTTCACACGAACTTTTTTTTCTTCAAAAGAAGGTATCAAGTATGCAAATGAAACTGAAAGTTCCTCTATTTATAGTTAGAAATATAGAATTTAAAAATATAAATAAATAAAATTATATATATTTTTAATAACTATCTTTTGAGTATTCATGATTATATAATTAAAATATTATTTTTTTATACATTCAATTTATGATAGCTCGATACGTGGCATTTCTACCTTTGCTTTTATATAGATATATATATATATATATATATATATAATTATATAATGTAATGAAAAGTAAAAGAAATAAATAAGGATATTAGATCCAGAGAAATTGTATCTCACATTTTTTTGGGTCAGTTTGGATCTACGAGAGGAGTGTCCGAAATTATTAGCACTCGACTAATTCGGAATCGAAAAATAAAATAAAAATGATTTATTCATTAACCAATGTGACGACTTCAAGATTTGAATTCGAGACTAGTAGAACCAACAATAATATCTCACATTTTAATCTCAATATAACCTTGACTTAGAGTCATGACATAGATTCGACCTGAATGGCAATCGAAATGTAATTTTTTTTATAAATCGAGTTTCAGCGGACCGAGGCAGCTGAGTCGTTGAAAATCCTTAATATATGCGGCCTGCTGCTTAGATGAGCCTTTTGAAAATAAGCCTCCAGAATCAGTACCAGATTCATCAGGAAAAAAAAAGATAATTCTGCATAGCCAGTTTGGTGCATCAGAATAGATACTTCACCAAAAATTTACAATATATGCACTTTACGTTGTTGCTGATACATATTGAGGGATGCATAAATAAATGTAGAGAGAATTTTATTTAACATCATATGAAGGCATTGGCTACCTGCATATATTCGAGGTTGATTTTTTCTTTTGTTGGTAAACTTCTCTAAAAATTGCAGGTGTCTAATCTACAACTTGAAGCCCTCAGATGTTTCTTCAATAGTTGAACACATGAAGTCTCCTGGAAACACAAAAGAAAGCTCAATCATTATTAGTGATGCAAAGCAGAAATGATCACAGTAAGAATGGCGATTAAAAGTTTTTGTAAAATTTACTCCCTATGAGATTATAAAAAACCCTTGCCATATCATTCAGTCCAGCTTCCTTTCTGCAACTCGATCCACAACATCGCCCCCAGTGCCATCAATTGGGGGAAACCCAACAGGAATGCAGATTTATCAAGAGCCACCTTTACGTTGAAAGACATACCATTAGAAATATACACAGATTAAAAGATTAGACGTCCAACGTGCTCTGGTGCTTTACCCTTTTTCAGGTCTTCCTGCCTGCCCTCTTCTATCACCTTCTCTTTCGAGTACTAAATTTGTTCATCCTTGGTCCTCCCATTGGACCCATTCTGTAATCTCAGAAATGTAACAACATATTTGTTAATTTTACCCGCTAAGAGAAACCTGATCTAGATTATTCACCGGGTCAACCGGTGAACACGACAACCCGGGTCCTTGACCTGACCCGACCTGAACTCAACCTGAACCCAACCCGATGGGAGTTCGGGTCGGTTACGAATTGGGAAATCTCAACTCGAGTCGACTCAACCCGATCCGATGACTCGACTTTTATTATTATTGTTTTATTTTTTTTACTTTTTTACTTAATTTTAGTCCTATAATTGATTTAAAATGAAAATAACATTAAAATAAAACATTTTAAATTTTAAAATAATGCTCAGATATTCAAAAAAGCATATTATATATTTTATAATAATTATTAACTAATTTTTTATATTAAAATAGATATAACAAAGTAAGATAAATTATTTTAAAATAAAAAGAAAAAAGGGTGGTCGGGTCACAACCCGACTTGAACGGGTCGGGTTGGGTCGGATTTTCTGCACCCAAGAGCCTTGACCCAACCCGACCCGATCCGACTAAATTTGGTCGGGTCGGGTCGGATTTGTTCATGGGTCGGGTCCAACCCGACCCGTGAACACCCCTAATTATTCATATCGAAAAGATTAACAGTAAGATTGAAAAAAAAATCTTTTTTGAAGGATGAAAAATATGCTATAGATGCAATTATATTAATTACACTTGGTATCTACAGCCCAAATGTCCACCATGGTGATGTAAGTGCTCCCCTGATCTGGCTGCATCTTAAGCTTTAATTTTGCGTTTAACCCTAGCCATGAATAAGTTGAAATTTAAGAGGGTATGGAAATGTATAATTGCTAATTGTGTGGACAAAAAAGTATTGAAAGTATGACGGTAATTGATTCTTTTTCATACTTAAGGAGAAGCTCAGCATCGCAAGCAACTGGTCTTTCAACATAACAAAGCGACCATTGCAGAAACCTGAACTTCACAAGGGGAAGGTCCCTATATTGAAATGCATGACAAAGTTGCAAAAGAAGAAGACAAACAATAACTTTACCTGATCCCGTTTCTCTAAGTGGCGTTAGATTTTCCACTCAGCATATTGGCTTTATATTCTCTATGGCGTCAACCATCAGTTTGCCACTCCCTAATGGCCTAACCTTTTCAGGGTACATCCAGAAAAGCCATCCCATTCAAGAAGCCCCTACAACTACCCCTGCTCCCTTCTATCTTTGATGGATCAATTGAACAACTTTACAGATCAAAATGGTCCGCCGAACGACTTGATCGCGAACTATAGTCTTTGTTTGTTCGACTGACCGATTCGAATCGATTGGGCTTCGTTCTGGGTCAGAGTGGAAAATCTAACGCCACTTGGAGAAAGGGGATCAGGTAAAGTTAATGTTTGTCTTCTTCTTTTGCAACTTTGTCATGCATTTCAATATAGGGACCTTCCCCTTGTGAAGTTCAGGTTTCTGCAATGGTCGCTTTGTTATGTTGAAAGACCAGTTGCTTGCGATGCTGAGCTTCTCCTTAAGTATGAAAAAGAATCAATTACCGTCATACTTCAATACTTTTTTCTCCACACAATTAGCAATTATACATTTCCATATGCTTGCGACGGATTTTTTGATGGGAACGATCCGTCGTAAAAATGGTCGTTGCAAACATTTTCCAACGGCTCCGGCCATGGGAAAAATATTTTCACGGCCGGAGCCGTGACAATGTTCCTATGGCTCAGGCCCTAGGAACGTTTCCCACGGCTTGGGCTGCGGGAAAGGTTCCCACGGCTTGGGCTGCGGGAAAGGTTCCCATGGTCCGAGTCATGGGAACTTCCCACGGACCAAGCAGTGCGAAATGTCCCACGGCCCATGGGAACTTCTCAGGATTGGAGCCGTGGAAAATTTTCCCAACGGTCGAAGCCGAAGGAATTTCTTACGACTCTGATCGTCGAAAGTTCATTTTTTAAAATAAAAAAATTTGGTCGCGCACGGCCAAAACTGGCCTGCGTGGCCGGATCTGCCCGCATGCCGCTAGACTTGGCCGTGCGCACGGCTGGAACTGGCCGGGTGTGGGACGAATCCCACTCATGCGGCCAGTTCCGCCTGCGCGCGACCAGATCCTCCTGCAAGGTTTTATGCGGTCATCATCGGAGTGTCGCGTTGGTCGCTTGGAAGGAGCGTGCCGGTCACTTGGAGAGAGAGGAGAGTGGGAAGAGGTAGAGAGAGGAGAGAGGGAGGAGGTGAATGAAAAGAGAGGGAGAAAAGAGAAAAGAAAAAAATAGTCGGGGAGAGTTTGGCGGAATTTTTGACTTTCCGACTATTTAAGCCGCGGGAAACATTTTCCACAGTTGAAGCTGTGGAAAATTATCACGGTCGAAGTCGTAGAAAAAGTTTTTCATAGTTCGAGCCGTGAAAAATTCTTACGGTCAACTCCGGGGAAAATTTCCCACGGCCCGGCTCTAGCAATGGGAAAACTTTCCCACGATCCAAGCCATGGGAAATTCTCACGGCTCAAATCACGGGAAACATTTCCCAAGGCCCGAGCCATGGGAAACATTTCCCAAGGCCCGAGCCGTGGGAAACTTTTCCCACGGCCTAAGCCCTAGGAATTTCCGATAGTTCAAGCTGCCTTGGAAAAAGTTTCCCACGGCTTGAACCGTCGGAAATTTCTACGGAAAATAATTCGTCGCAAATTGCAACGGAGACCGTGGGAAATTATTCGTCGGAAAAGCCCTTTTCTTTTAGTGCAAAACATCTAGAAAGAACTCAACTTGAAACAAATGTATAAATAACAATTGAAATTTTGATTTCTACGCATGTGAAATACATATTATTTCATTAAAATTAAGAAGATGCATATTATTGCATTACCTTTTTCAAGATATTGGTATCAGCGACACCGGATTCCAAAAGTCGCCAGGTTATCCAGGACCAGCCTTTCACCAGCTTCAGGTGAAGCATTCTATACCATGTCATTGCATTCTTCATTACAGTTCCTGTGCAAATTACAGTTGTGCCGTATGCTGAAGAATGACTTGTTGCAGCTTGTTAAACAACATGTGAGATAGCAACAGACTTATAATATTAAAAGTTCAGCAAGCTCGCATTAAAACTGTTTTAACCAAAGCTTTACATATCAAAAACTTTGAAAATTGTGAGGATTTCAAAATACACAAACTATAAAAGGGGAAAAAAATACAATAACGATAAGGAAAGCTTCAGCATTTTAGCCTCTGAACAATGGAACTAAGTTGATTTAGTAAAGTTGGGCTGGTTCAAACAACATGACCCAAATACATGAACTAAGGTAACTAAATAGAACCCCATTAAAGCACTGGCAAATGGCTATCAAGTCTTAATGCACACTAATGAGTTCACTAACTATAGAGTAGCCAATCAGTCCAGGCTACCAATTTGATCATCTCATGAGCTCTGTTCTTGACCTTAATCTAAGCCTAACACCTATTTTACAAAAATTAACAGAAAATCAGATACTATATTAGTGAATCATATGCAATCAAATATATAATAGTTCTTGAAATTGTTAGATACATTCATAAAGTTCATACTTCAAAGACAAAAGCTTGATCAAGTATAGGATGGTAACTAATTTCTCATTGTATAAAAACGTTGAATAATTCAAATGGTACCACCAGAAATCTGGCTTTTAAAATCACTAATTATTTATATACGTGGAAGGTGGAATCCACGTCCTTTCTTGTTTGAGATTCTTTAATGTGCTGGATTTAGAGCTGAAATTTTGCTAAATTGTTAAATCCCCAACAGGGATAGTTTGGATAAGAATTTAATCCCAGCTTCATTTTCATATGTTGTCAGACAAGTTGTTCACAAAACAATTTGAGTTTCAGTTTTGTCTTGCACCTACAGATTGAACCTACTTGAAAAAAGGTAGAACACCTATTTAAAATACTGAATTGTTAATAATTTGAAAATACAACACACAACAGATTTTCATACTCACAATATATTTGCTTAAAGCTAACAAAAATGTCATGCTTCTGAACTTCCACAACCGGCATTTCCATGCAATAAAAACAGAAATATAAACCTCAGACAAGGGAACATGAGGACTAACATGAACAACAGAGATGTGAATCCAGCAAATAAGTAAATAACCAGGGTGAGAGGTTGGCCATCTTAGTAACGATGTCAAATTACGTGGAAGAACCGATAAAAAGAGCTTACTAGAGCACAAAATGATCAACTGAAAAAAAATGTGTTTAGTAATGTCAACTGTCTAGTGTAAGATATGTGGGGTTTTCTGATAGTGGGATGTAAAGGGTATCAGCCCTTCCTTGGCTCTGGGAGAAACCACAGTCTTACCTACAGAGTATTGACTCAGAATATAATTTTCCTTAACGGACAGCAACATGCTGAGATCATGCTATCAACAAAGAAAAAATAATGATGGAAAATACTTTGATCCTGCAAATCTTGCAACTCTTGATGCTGTCAACAAAGAGAAAATGAGTAAAAGTCAGCATTTTCAAACCCAAGCAGCCAAACAAATCGGCAGTGTAAACCATGCACACAAAAACCAATATCAAGGAATAATGGAAATAAATGAACCAACCTACAACATTAGAATTAAAGCACATCACTAAGAGGAAAAGTCAATTCCTCCATATACTTTACTAGAGACATCTTTATATTAGTGACTAATTATCATACTAAATCGTTGAACTCTAATAATGAATACAAGATCAGCAAGATATACACCTCTCTTGGTGCACGTTCCACAAATGTTTAGGGGGTTTCATTGCAGCTACATCCTTTATGAATGACATATGATCCAGATCACATAGTAGGAATTGTTAGATTGCCTTTAATAGACTACAAAATCACATAAATAGGAAAGAGTTCCCAGTATTATTTTTCACTAGAAAATGTATATTAGATCCTAGAACAAATTATACAAATGTAAAACATGATGATCAACAGGACAAGGCATAAGTAAGACAATCAAATGTATGAGTTAGTGGCAACAACTGGCTTCAGAGTATTCACAATTAAACCTAATAATCAAACTGTTTGGATTCTAAAATGTAAAGTAGGTTAGTGTCAAAGATTTACAATATATTATCTCCATCGATTATCTTAGTACGATTTATTGCTATCTATATGTTTTTTGAGTATGTGCAGTTAAGCATTTTTGTGAACAGAAGTCTTAGTCATGTGGTTGGCGATGGAGGTGGAATTACCACAAAAGAGATGAAAGGTACCAATGTATGACTAAATTATTAGCCGAGCTTCATGCACGCCGAGAAGAAACAAATGCTTGAAAGAACATTTAACATCAGTAGAAAGTCAATTAGAACAAGTAATGGAATATATTTTTTATGATGAATCTAATACCCAATCTCCAGAAGTAAGCCAAGAACCAAGAATTTGAAGAAGTCCATGAGGTATAAGTGTGATAATTCATTCCATTAATTAAAAGTTTCATAGTTCTTGTTTTGTGTTCTTAATTAATTTATAGCAAACCAAAAACATGTTAACCCATATCCAATTATTTGCTATTTGTTTTTATATGATTTTTTATTCTATTTATATTTTTCTATTGTAGGTATATTATCATAATGAATTTTTTAAGTGTAACTACACTTGCTAGATGTAGCCTTATTTTGAGGTGAGAATCTACATGAATCATTTCACTGGTATCTCGCTTTTAATTGTCCTATTGATATATTTTTTCTAATAATGCTTTTTTTTTTCTTATAGGGTTGAAAAATGACAAAGGATGATAATATACATGTGTCTTGTCCAACAAGGAACATATTATTCTTCAAACATACGAAGGAATGATATACATTTAATCCTTGTTTCTTTTGTTTTTTTTGGGCACTTGGAACAGATACATTTTGGAATATATATGTTTGGATGAGCTTCAACTTTTGTAATAGAAATATGGATTTCAATGAAAGTTTCATTGTTTATTTGTTGTTAAATACAAATGTGCCATGATAAGTTTATGTTCTGAATTTCTGTTGTAAAAAAATATATTCAGCATTGAAAATGAAAATAATGCTCGAAGATTTAACGACCAGAATTATTGTCATTGTAAGCATACTATGAATTCAATTCCAAGACATTTGATGTCCAGATTTCTGGTCACCATGTGACATTATCGACAAGGTAAAAGTTGGTCGTTAATACTTACTACCGATGAGTCTTCACCTCATTGTTAAAAGTAGTGACCAATTTATTTCATCGTTATTTCTTTTAACGACAAAGGCATTAACGACGAGTGACGACCAGATACATTTTGGAATATATATGTTTGGATGAGCTTCAACTTTTGTAATAGAAATATGGATTTCAATGAAAGTTTCGATTGTTTATTTGTTGTTAAATACAAATGTGCCATGATAAGTTTATGTTCTAAATTTCTGTTGTAAAAAAATATATATTCAGCATTGAAAATGAAAATAATGCTAGAAGATTTAACGACCAAAATTCTTGTCATTGTAAGCATACTATGAATTCAATTCCAAGACATTTGTTGTCCGGATTTCTGGTCACCATGTGACATTATCGACTAGGTAAAAGTTGGTCGTTAATACTTACTAACGATGAGTCTTCACCTCATTGTTAAAAGTAGTGACCAATTTATTTCATCGTTATTTCTTTTAACGACAAAGACATAACGACGAGTGACGATCAGATACATCCCGTCTTTAAATATCTTTAACAACCAGATTTTCTCTTTCAACGATGAGTTATTTGGTCGTTAAAGGCATTTTTTCTTGTAGTGATGATACATATGATGTTCGTACATTGATGGACCAAAGAACAATAAAAAAACTATGGTTCATTGAAATCCTATTTTGGTTAGGATGTTTTCTAAGATGCCTCAATGTCAATATGATGAATAATTTTCAAGATTTTGTCTTGATCAAGTAGACCATTCATGATTTGATCATATTTCTTATATATGGATTGGTTTTCCTTTCAACTTTAACGTTATTTTGAACCCCTCTCCATGTGCTAAAGGACATTGTTAATGTCAAGGACAATGAAATAATGTGCAAAGGATAAAGATGATTGCTTGTCTTTTTATTTTGATGATTGCTTTGTTTTCCTGCCTTTTTGCTTGAAATCATTCCATGTGTTCACCTACATTCATAATGTTTTACTAAGGACGTATGTTAGTGGTATGCATAAATTGTTTTGTTCATTATGGATTGGATTTTACCATGTGTTTTATCGACTGATCGACCTCCATAGCTACCGTTCAATCTTAATATTGATTCAGAGTGCTTTTCACTCCTCTATGACTATTATACCGATTCGTTCCCCTATACATGGAGTTGAAAGATACTCCATTCCAAAAATGGACTTGTCATGGTAATATATAACCACTGGCCTTCTATGAGATTATTTGATATGACATGACATGACAAAGATCAATCGAAAGAAATGCAAGGTAAAACCAAGAGGTTAAAACTGAAGGCAACTTCTATGGTCAGAATATCGAACAAAGCATTGATACAAAGAATCAAGACATAGGAAGGATATTGAATGACATTGATTAATGAATCACCTTATTCCAATGACATATATTACCAAGAAGGATCCACCCTCAATGATTTATTAGACCCTTGATTGATTTCAAATATAATTGTCTCATTTGATAATTATCTATTTTTCTTTGTTCCATCCCTCAAGATATCGGATCAAAGTTGAAGGTCAGACCATATCTCCAAACGATTATATCGCACTCTATCACTAGAACATCGACATTAGATGATGCTAAACATTGATTTTCATTGAGGCCAAATAAATTACTAACATTTAATCCTAGATCCTTATGGATGTTAGATTAATAACTATGGATGCCAAATGTATATCGGATCAATAGCTATATTGTAATTTAATTCACATATGCATTGATCCTTAGACCTTACGAAGTTATGAAATGGTGATAAACTTTTATTTGAATTCCAATGAAATATAAAGATTTCATAAGAAGGGATGAAAGGTTAAAAAGCTTAATTAATGGTAAGTATAAAGGTTCAAGATGACATCAAAGCGTGACCAATCATTTGTATCTATAGTATAATTATCATAGGTTGGGAATAGGACGAATATAAAAAAATGATAGTAAGTACATGTGATGTCAAAATTATAAGTGAATATAATTTTAGAAGCATAAATTTAAGTGCTTACGCATTATGTTCAGATGTGATTGAAAATAATAATAAGAATGTTCACTAACACTACTTTTTAAAGAGGTTATTGACCTAGTCAATTATAATGTCATACACTTGAAGATAGTAGAATATGAGATGATAAGACTAACCATACTTTGTAGGACATGTTGAGAGCATGTGTACTTGATTTGCATGATAACTGAATGATCACTTATATTTGATCAAATATTTTATGATAGCTACCATTCGAGCACTAGTGTGGCAAAGTTTGAGGTTTTGTATAGGCAACCTTGTCGTTCACCCGCTCATTGGGGTGAAGAAAATGAGGGGAATATCATCCGTAAAGATAAAAGAACCAGTAGAATATGTTGGGGATGTCGAATAGAGTATTACGATTGGTAACTAGGCGCTACTAATGGTTTCACCTATGAAAGGGTTTATGCTGTTCGGTAAGTGAGGGAAACTCAGTCCTCACTATGATGGACTATTTAAATATTGAAGTTAACACTACCCTTTTCTTACGGGCGAGTACATGATGTATTCGCCGTTTCCATGCTCAAGAAGTAACCCCATAATGATGCCTAGATTATCTGGATTGAGGAGCTTGACTTACCCATTGTTCTCATTTTCTTGATTGCCCGATTCTCTTAATGGAACATAACGATGAAAGAATAAAAATGTGTTCATGGTCAGAGTAGCCTAGCGGCAATGAAGCAACATGGGAACTCATGTTGAAAATGTGCTAAGAGTTTTCACATCTTTTCGGCAAGCCCTTTACTTCATACAAAATTCGAAGACGAATTTTTTTTAAGAAGGTTATAATGCAACAACAACAAAAAAATATTGAAATTAAATGGTCAACAACGAGAGAAAACACTACAAGAAAAATGCTGATTATAGACAGTCAAAACCATTTGTAATCAGCTCAAAAATTGTCGGTAATATAATTTTCGACAGTTTTTCGGACGGAATCGATCCGTCGGAAAAACGGTCGTCGCAAATCGATTTGCGATGGTTGGAAAAAATTCGTCGGAAATATCGATGGTTCTAACCGTTCGAAAAGACCCGGCCGACGATTCTATCCGTCCAAAAAGTCCCAGCGGTTCCAACCGTCCAAAGTTTTGGACGGTTGTAATCGTCCGAAAAGTTCGGCGGTTCCAACTGTCGAAAGTTTTTGACGGCCGAGACCGTCGAAATTTTCGACGGTCGTCACAACCCGCTGAAACTTTCGACGGTCACAAACCGTCAAAACTTTCGGCGGTCGTTGCAACCGTCGATCTTTTGGCGATCGCAACCGTCGCAAAGAATTTTTTAAAAATAAAAAAATTAGCGGCCGGATTCGGCCGGCAGCGGCCAAATCCGGCCGGCAGCGGCCAGATTCGGCCGGCAGCGGCCAAATCCGGCCGGCAGCGGCCAGATCCGGCCGCCAGGCACCAGATCCTGTCGCCCGCGGCTAGATCCGACGGCCAGGCACTAGATCCAGCCACGGGGCGGCTAGATCCGGACCGCAGTCGGCTGATCTGGCCCCAACGGAGGGATCCGGGCCCCGGAGAGAGAGAGAGACGCCGGCGGGAGAGAGTCACCGGCGATCGACGCTTGACGTCCGGTCAGAGGCTCGCCGACCGGGAGAGGGAGAGGAAGAGGGAGAGAGAGAGAAGAGAGGAGGGAAGAAATAAGAAGTATTATATATATATATATATATATATATATATATATATGTAGGTGAAAAGATGAGAAAGCGGGAAAACGAAAAAAAAATGTGGGATAACGAAATTTTAATTACCGATGGCTCTGGTCGTCGAAAAATAAATATTAATTATTTTTAAAGTTACCGACAGTTGTGACCGTCGAAAATTATTTAATTGTAAAAATAAAATACTATATTTATTTATGTATAATATTTATTGTTTATTTTACCGACGATTTGAACAGTCGCTAATTATTACCGACGGTCAGAACCGTCAGAAATTGCGACGGTTTGGACTGTCGCTAATTATATTAATAAAATACTCCTCATATTATATTATTATACATTTACTGACGGTTATGACCGTCAGAAATTGCCGCAGATTTTGCGACGGATGGATATCCGTCAGAAATATCGATGTTCCTAATCGTCGAAAAATAAAATAATAAAATAACAAATTACATAATTTATTATTTTCATTTCCGACGGTCATGACCGTCGGAAAATCCATCGAAAATTGCGACGAATGAATATCCGTCAGAAATATCGACGTTCCTAATTGTCAAAAAATAAAATAATAATATAACAAATTACATAATTTATTATTTTCATTTTCGACGGTCATTACCATCGCAAAATCCGTAGGAAATTGCGACGGATGGATATCCGTCGAAAATATCGATGTTCCTAATCATCAAAAAATAAGATAATAATATAATAAATTATATAATTTATTATTTTTATTTTCGATAGTTGTAACTATCAGAAAATCCGTCGAAAATATTTCCGTCGCAAAATTTGTCGCAAATTACGACGAATTTCTATCCGTCGGAAATTGCCCGTCGAAAAATGGCAATTTTCTTGTAGTGAAAGGGGGCAATGATGGAATAATCCTTGATATTGTGGGAATTTCAAATCACAAATATTAATGAGGGGAAATTAGTGTAAAGTATAAAACCATAATTACCTCCTAATCCCCTACACCATTACCTCTCCTCTACCTCACGACAGATGCTCTTACCTCTCCTCCACCTCACACACAATTGCAAGAAATTGGATTCTCCCTGTTGCAAGTCGCACAAGACACAATCAGTACCCCATTACTCACATTTTCTTCCCATTTAAATTCTTTTCTTACACTACCTTGTAACATCCTCCGGATCTATAGGGGGAGAGCATCAGGGGGAAGAACAAGGGGCACACGAAAATCATGGAGAGGTGCGACATCTCTGAGGTAGACGAATCGAAGAGGAAACAATCGAAAAAGAGGTGGGTGATCCAAAAATCACCTTGCATATTTCTTTAGAATAGATCTGAATCTGTGATCCGAACTGCTATTGATTCATGTTTAAGATGTAAGAATACCATGCACATTAAGAATGACCGATTGAACCTGTTGTTTTGTGTGATTGATTGATTTCCCCCTGCCTTATCATGTTAACCATCATCCTGTTATTCATTGTATGTTTTGTCTACTTTGTTGTGATATTTCTGTTTGATTAGTATCTAGGTTGCTCTTCATGTGTTATCGCCATTAATCATGTCATTGTATGAAGGCTCCCATGCCATGTTTGATGTGCATTATTTCCCTATATATATCGATTTAGATGTTAGGATAGAAAGGATAAACTCTCGGCATTTTGTTTTAATCACAAACCCGGCCAGGATCGATATGAACCCAGGCCGGGTTCATACAAGATCCGACCCGGCTATGTGACCTTCAGACCCGTGTTTGCAGAACACGGCCTGGGTTCACTTGAACCCGACCCAGGTTAGCGCACGAAGAAGAGGCCGACTTCTCGACATTTTTCCACCCGACCCGGGTTCCACTAAACTCGGCCCCGGTTTATCTCATGTCGACCTTGACATCATGCGACACACTCCATGAATCTGGTCTCGGTGAGTTTCACACTCGGTCCGGATTCCAGCTATGAACCTAGACCGGGTTTTTCGATACTCGGCCTGGGTCATGGCATTTGAGACCCATTCATGCCTTTTTGCTGATTTCTGAATCTGATTTGAACCTTACTTGTTCATGCTCATGCTGATCACGATTTTTATCGGATTATCAATATATGATTTCATCTTGATCTAAGTCAAGAACTTTCATGTTTGATTTTGTTCCTATCATTGATCTATGGACTCCCTGATTATGAAGAACAACGGAACATAAGATGTTAAAGTGACTAATAACACAAGATGAAAGATAAGCTCTAGGTTGCCAGCCTATGCCAAGTGCCTCTATGATAAGGGTCGCTCCCTTAGTCATGCTTGATCAACCATTGGTCCGTACACGGCTATATCGTTTCGCTCGGCATACCTCATAAGTAAACAAGGACCCAACCTACGATAAGTAAAAGATAAGGGATTTAAAGGCACTTCAAAGTCACCTAATTGCTAAACAAGTTATAAGAATATGAAGCATTGTCAAGCAAAGCAGTATGAATATTGAATCAAAGTTATCAATATCGCTTGTTATCACGATTATCAAGCATGTCTATCATATCAAAATGTCATGATTATCAAGCAAGTTATTAACTTCAAGTTCATTATGTTTCATGAGATTATATCGCTCCATGTTATCTATTGATTATACTTTGCTCATGATATCTTTAAAATGACTCTTGTGATTATCTCCCTACCAAAAGATATGATCTAATCATTTTTTGATTTATTCTAATTGTATTATGCATTGTATATTATTATCGACTCCCCACTAGACTGTAAAGTTTACGGGAGAATTGCCTTTCCTATGTTTGATTTTTACATGGCCAAGTCAGTGATGGTGTGTTGCGATGCTTAGGCGACAAGATAGCACATGAATAAGAAGGCCCAGTTATTTAGTTATATTTACTTTCCGCACTAGTCAATATGACATTTCTATCTTGATATTATGTGAAGACCTTTCGACTTTCACATTTCATGAATGCTTTCCGCTTTCATTCTTTTATTTCTATTTTCCCTTTTTGCTGATGTGTCATGTTTATTGAGCAAGTCTTGGTTAATATTATGGTAAATGCCATAGCATTTGTATCATTTTCAGGTTGGTCATCGCCACATGATATTGATCGATTTGGAGGCGTTATAGAGAAAATATGTGGAGTTGGTTGTTGATGGCACATGTGTATAAGATGGATTTAACACATGATCCAGGCAATAAAAAACTGGAAGAATTTCATGAGTTGGAAGATAATATATCTCGATAACAGATCAGGAGATACCAAGCTTGGGCGACCTCGCCCTTAATGATCAGGTGCTTATGCCCACCTGAGTTCATGAAGTAAACAAGTTCCTAAGCTATAAGGATATTGTCTTGGATCGTTCCGTCGGGGGTGAAGGTGGGCAGAGTTGATGACACTAGCCAAGAACGGCCGCACCCGGTTAGCAAGGATCTCGGAAACCAAATAGTAAATGAGATTGCAAATGGAGATTCGACAATAGTCGAAGACTCCATCGGGGTGATCCTTCTTAAAGATGAGCTCGGTGTTGGCCCAGGCGGTACCATTGCATCCTTCACCTTAAACTATGATTGAAATTCATCTAAAAAGTTCTTTGTGTCACAAAATTAGAAGAGGTTCACTTGTTTGCTCTTGTGTCTCCATCCACCTGAAAATGAGAGGAGAAAGAAAGAATGTCACATTATTCTATTTCAATTCTTTATCCATAATCTAATATTTTGGTTTCAATTAAACTGTAATTTAAATATTTAAGTTTAATCCAAACCAGACTCTGGTTTCATATCTACTATTCTATATCTTATTTCCAATTATTTTATGGAATTAATTAATTAAACATTATTCTTAGATCAAAATTTCTGAATTCAAAGTAAAATAATTATATATTATATATTATTTTTCAAAAAAATTGACACATTGCATAGTTTGACTAGAGGTGAGTAAAAACGGGTTCCCTTTTCTCGACAACGACATAATATTGATCGGATCTCGAAAATTTGGACCTGGAAATATTCCAATCGGGTCTGGAACTCACTTAGATTGATCGAGATTTAAACTGGGATGATAAACTAGGCTATCTCGAGTTAATTTAATTTCTATATTCAAATATTTCAATAAAATAAAAATATTATACTTAGTTGTAAACCCTAATTTTATTACTTATTATCAATAAGATTGTTTTATAATATTTAAAAGAAATTTATAACATAATATATAAATAAAGTATATTGGATATACTATAATATATTATCTAAAAAGGTATTAGTTGGGATTACACTATGCAATTCCAACTTTCGAACCTTTAGGGGTCATTTGGTTGCGGAACCGGGCGGGAACCGCGACTTTATTCCGTCCGAGGTGGGAACAAGATTGGTGGAATCGGGGTCACATGACCCCGATTCCACCACTCCGGTGCCACCTTTTTAGGTGAAACCGGAGGCTGCCCTATTTTTTTTTCAAAGTTCATTTTCTTTTTTCATTTTCTTTTCTCTTCAATAAAATAAATTATTTAATAAATATAAAATAATTTTAATAAGTGGTTAATATAATATTATTTATTACCTATTTTTTCATTAAAAAATTTTAATATTTCATTAAATATAATTAATTTAAAAAATAATTTTTTATATTTAAATAATATAATTTGTTACATAATTTTTCCCATAAAAAATTTTTATTTTACAATTTTATTTTAATTAATAATAAAATTATACTTCATAATTATAATAATCATTTTTAATTCAAAATCCATTCAAAATTCATTCATCACATCTATTTTTTTCTATCACATCAATCATCTTATTCCTCATCATCAAATTCCACTCAAACCAAATATACCCCGAACTAATCTGTCAATTCAACTATGCACCGGGAACTTAAGAGAAATCATAATTTCATTTTCAAACGACCCCTTATATTTAACATTAAATAATTCCATAATTCGGTTTCAATTTGGACAGCATCATCGGGTTCCAATCCGAATATATTTCGAGTGGGTTCCCAACAAGGAAGAAATCTGATCTATGAATTGAAAATTCGGGTGGGTTTGTACCCTACAATCGTGGCATAAAATGTTGACAAATGCCATGCACGAAAGTGACTAACATTTTTAAGTTACCACCGGTGTTTTCGTAATTGGATCTTGTAATGCCCAAAATCATGTCTCGTCACGTGTAGAGGCGGACCCATGTTATGGGTGACGGGCCTTGGCCTCTCTCAAAATTTGAAAATTTTTTAAACTATATATATTAATATATAAATTTTATTAGTAAACATTGAATCTGGCCCCTCTTCAATACAATGTAATGTCTTCTTTGATTGTATCTTTCATGTTAGTCCAATGGTAGCCAAGCACAAATCCTTCTAAAGTGGTTGTGAGTTCGAATTCAATCAAACTTCCTTTTTTTTCTTTTATTCCCCCCCCCCACCCTAAGGGTTTACTCTAGGTCCGCCCCTAGTCACGTGACAGAATATCTTTCAAGGGACTCTAACGTGTACATCATATTGACAAAAAGAAGACTTTGATTGATTAACTCAACATCAAATAAAAGCGGAAGCAAAAAAGAATATAACATCATAGTTTGCAGAAGAATGACATCATGAAGAACTAATAAATGCAAAATGCAAGGGAGAAACCTCCCTATGACTTTTATAACTTAATACAGAAGTAGAGTAAATACAATCATAAGATCATGGTACTAAACAAGAATCATAAGAACATCATCATCATGTATGAAATAGAATATGATAATAAGAGATTCATAAACCAGCCATCTTCTTGAGATCATAGGATCAAGAATCAAAATAAATTATAATAGATCATCATAAAATGAGGAGTGCCGATCATCAAGATTTTTTAGGTCATCTTCATATAAAGAATCATGAGAAATCATTGTACGATCATAGATAAAGTGAATCATCTATGTTAAAGCATATTAATAATAGATCGAGAGATTATGAAAAGATTATCATAAGAGTGGCAAGAGACAATAATCATTATAAGAAGATTCTGTTAATATAATTCTTCTTCTTCATCATCTTATTATTCATCTTTGACATATAGTGGGATATATTTCAATCCACGGGAAGGCATACCTCAACCTGCCATCATCATCATCATCATCATCATAATTGATAAAGTCATTCCATAGCCGAACATAATCAACCCATAACTGACCGAAGTCAGCGCATAACTGACTAAAGTCAACTCATACATGGTTGTTGCATGTCCATCATAATAAGAGCTCTCTATTTAACATTTTTTGTCTTTTATCTTGCTACTTTTAATTTATTTTTATTAGGACACAAGGATCATGATCATAAAGAAGGATCAATGGATCAAGGGTCCTAATTATCATAATCATATAAGATTTGATTAAGACTACAAGATAAAATCATGAAAAGGAAATATGCATAGTTATATATCATCGTAATAAAAAGATCAAGATTCATAAGACATGATTGATTAAATCATAGATATTATTTAATGTAGATGAAAACATCATAAGGAGAGTCATAATATAATAGGATCATATTGGACATCATCATTAGTAAACCAGAGGCATAAATAACATAATCATCATCATGACTTAGATCAAGATTAGGCACATAATCAGAGGTTAAATAATCATAAAAATCATCATAATACTATCAGAACTCGGGCCGGTGTGGGTGAATTCCGGGCCGAGTTCGTAAGGCATCATTTCAAAAAATTGGGACATAACTCGGACTGAGTTGTGATCATACTCGGATGGGTTCTGATCATACCCAGGCCGAGTTTGGGGCTTCGAGAGATCGAGCGACCATTTGCCCGATCGCTTCATCGTGGTTACAGCTTGGGCGAGGTTATCATCAACTCGAGCCGGGTTCATCTTCATCGCAGAGCTCGGACCTTTTGACAATGGCGAACTTGGGCCGAGTTTCGGCGAACTCGGTTCGGGTGTGGATTTGCTCGGGCTAGGTTACAGTGAGCCCGAGCCGAGTTTCCTTACACAGAATCTTGCGTGAAAACACAGGGGTCTTCTGATCATCCTTTTCGACGATTGTCGGCATTCAATATCATCATACAATATGGTACTTTAACTAGGGATAAACTAAAGCATGCTTTAAGCCTACAATCAAGATGAATCTATCTTAATTCCATACCTTGTGAAGACTTCATGTTTTCCTCTTCCTTTTCATTTTTTTCTTCCTCATCCTCTTCCTCTTGTCGTTCTCCCTTGTTCTTGTGCGTCGTGCTCATCCTTTGGTTAGTCTCCTATAGATACGAGGTGATCAACTTCGTGGAGAGATAGAATAAGACGGAGGAGACATCGAAAATTAGGGTCGATTATAGTTTGATCCATATTTATAGAAGAGAGGAGATATAATTTTTGGAGGCTGATTTTATTTTTTGATTTGTTTTAAACTTAATTCCTTTTTATCTTTTCTCTCTCTCTTCTTTTTTTTTTATCTTTCGATTTCAAACTTTTATCTTCTTTTTTTTTTCTTGGATCGTCTGGGCATTACCTACCTAGTAATTGAATCACCATTAGATAAAACCAAATTTTATTAACATAACATTATTTGCACTATAGAATGTATGAAAAGTTATTGCATCTACCAATAATTAAATATTATTATAAAAATATTATTTACTTAATATAGAAATATTGTTGATAAGAAAATGACTCTCCATTTTTTTCGTTACTATTAAATTTGTATTTACTATTTGATACTACTGAAGATATGTTAACCATAAATCACTCTTATTTTTTATAAATTTTATTCTACTTTTTTTTAACACTTTCATCTTTTATGTCCATTTATTTATGTTAATTTTTTGCTCTTACTTTTCGTCTTAATTTTCAATTACTCATTACAATGTTTTCCTTACTTCCTTTTATTTTTTTCTTACTTTTTTTCATTATTTCTAATGATTTGATTTTTTCCACTTTTAAACTGAACTAATTATTCACCCAGCTTGTTGGTTCAGCGGTTTTTAATTTGACCAAAAAATTTCAGTCCATGTGCAATTTCAGGTTATATGTGGACCGAACCACACTACGCAAGATGGAGATTAGGATGTCATTGAATCGATCAGTCCGGCCGATCAAGTTTTAATAATATTGGTACCACAATCGCTAAAAGTGATGGTTTCAATTAATTTAAGGTCTGACTCTGTAATTTACCCCAATTATGCTAATTTTTTCAAGAGCTTTCTAGAATTAGTATCAAATGAGCGCAAGTGCCGGAGATAAGATCTTGTGAAAATCTGTGGGATATTTTGGATACTAAAACTAACACAAAGAATAGGAGGGACTCGAGTGCCATTCTAGAATTAGTCAATAACAATTTTAATTCGATAAGTTGTTTTTTGTGCATCCCCGGGTTTAATGTTTAGGATTAACATCCGACGAATTCTGAGTTTGAGAAGATAAAGCGATAATAATTTATTTTTTTATCAAGTTAGAGATTTCAAGAATCAAATTCGAAATTATTAGCACTCTAAATTAACTGCTTGAGAGTGAACTCCGCTATCAGTTGAGCAAAAACAAAAAAAAAATTATTCTCATATCATAAATTTCAAATTATGCATATCTAGAATATTAAGTTTCGACTTTGAATTATTACATATAACACAGAGATTAATTGAAGTGATGTAAATATTTATTTAATTACTTTCTGATACCAGCATGAGATCATTGATGGTCAGAGTAAGAAATTAATGATCATGACCTAAGAACAACACTGAATCAATCAAACGGGCCAAGGAATCTAGACATTTGATAGAGCTGTTAGATATGAATTCTGGAGAAGGGGGTGCCTATGTCAGTACAAATTATAAAATTATCATTATTATACTTGAAAAATAAATTAAATATAAAAGCGGGTTGAAAAAAAATACAAGAAAGTACAAAAAAATAAGATAACTCAACGTGGTCGGAGAAAAGCCTCGGGGATAAGTGCATGTACGTGTGTATAATTATAATGGTGTTTACCTCGTAAAATGGTGTTTGGCACGTTCAGATCATTCATGTTGTAGAAGTATCTGCAAGGTTACGTTAAGACTGGACCTAGTCTTGACGTGCACTTGTTTTACCACCGTGATCAAATCCATTATACTCGGAAACTTCCTCTCACCAAGTGCCGTGTGGTGTGTATAAGATGAAAGCTACGAAGTCCTGCATGCATACCATGAAGGCATGCGTTTTACTACTACTTTCAGTCTATGTCTTGACAATTCTTCGATTGGAAAGTCCAGGGTTCTTGATTTGTCCGGCTTTGCGTTATTTAGGAGAACATGTCACTCAGATTGAATTTTATTTTCAATATTTTTATTGCTCTTTCGTGCATTAATTGTGTAAGGTGCTGGAATGCATGGGCTTTTAGCTATTTGAATTGAGATTTTATTTTCAATTGCGTCATCGAATTTGACTGAACTCTAACGATGTTTGACTGAATTGTATGTCTGCCTTTTCGCCTGTCTCTCGAACATCTGAATCGTAAAAGTTTTGAAGCCCACCATTCCATTTAATTCCATTTATATATATATATATATATATATATCACACACACACAACATTATATAATGTAACATAATTCGGTGACGGGTTTGCAAATTATGGCGTTCCGAGGTCACGAGGTATCTGCTCTCCAGTTTCAACCCGCAGCAATCCTGGCACTGATCAAGCTCGTTCTTTCAGTGGCGGCGGAAGCGACGACGTCGGATCCTGATCAGGATCCCACGATGACACTGCCCCAGTGCCAATCCAAGTGCGGAAACGTCAGCATCCCTTACCCGTTCGGCGTCGGCCACAGCTGCTTCAGGGAAGGATTCGAGATAAATTGCACCGACGCCGTCCCCTATCTCAACGGGAGCAACATAATCGTCGTGGACATACGTATGAACGGCCTTCTGGTCGTGAACCAGTATAAGGCCTATGATTGTTATACCAAGGACGGCAGCAAGAACGACTCCATGGGGGCGTTCATAGGCATAGAGTCGGCCCCGAACTACAGGTTCTCGAATCTGCGCAACAAGTTCTTCGCCCTTGGCTGCGACACGGTCGGATACCTCGACGGCAGAATCGGAAACGACAACGGCACGCCGACGGAATTCGAGACTGGGTGCTTTTCCGTCTGCAACAGCTCAAGCAGCGTCGTCAATGGCACATGCTCGGGTATCGGCTGCTGCGAAGCGCCCATCCCCAGGGGCCTTCGGTACTTCAAGGTGTCCTTAAGAGACTACGCTTATAACCACACCAACAGTTGGTACTTCAATCCTTGCAGCTACGGTTTCGTGGCCGACGCTGGTTGGCTGAATTTCGGCCTCTCCAACTACACCGATCTGAAGGACGTCGTGTACATCCCGGTGACATTGGACTGGGCGATCATGAATGAGACGTGTGAAGAAGCTAAGAGGAATCCGTCCGGGCAGTACGCCTGCAAGTCCCGCAACAGCGACTGTTTCAACTCGGACAACAGACCCGGGTACTTGTGCAACTGCAGCCAGGGGTTCCACGGCAATCCATACCTGGAAGATGGATGCAAAGGTACGTGTGCGACGAAGCTTCATATCTTATAGTTACTCTGGTCTCGAAAATTTCCGACAACCGTGACCAATCAACTGAGTTTTTTTTTTTATCTACTTAGTAGTTTTACGTACTATTAGACAAGAGAATTGAATTCTTTCATATTTCTAGCTGATTAAAATTCTTCCATTGCAGATATAAACGAGTGTAGCAGCAACATATGCGTCAAATCGTGCAAGAACACTGAAGGTAGCTATCACTGTTCCTGTCCATGGCACATGTACGGAGATGGTAAAGTCGACGGGAGTGGCTGCAAATCCATTCTGAAGCTGCTTTATCTTATTTTAGGTGATTCCTAATCCTGTCAATTTCATTAATTTGGCTCGTCTTCTCCTCATCATTGACTTACTAATCCATTTAGCTAGAAGGAATTCTCAAAGATGAAACTATCTGTTAGGATCTTTGCACGAGAGAAATTATGCACCGCGAGAAAATCCGAGAAATTTAAGGCCACACAGAATTATATTAGATGGAAGAAACAGAAGAGGATGACGGTCTTATAAGCCTTGATTACAAGTTCTTTTATAGGGCATTGGAGAAACAACTCATACTCTAACTTAAGAACCTAATCCTATTAGGCATGCAAGTCCCTTCTTTAGAAAAATCTCCTTGGAGTAGGAGTAGAAATCTGATTTCCTGAAGTTCCTAAAAAATCCAGCCCCCTTCAAAGTTCATCTTGAAGTTCAATTCGGCCAGGCCTCCTGCCTGGCACCTTGCCAAGCCCGGACGCGCCCGGGCGTGCCCGCCAGGGCAATCCTAGTCCCACTCGGACTAGGACAAGTCCTGAATGACCCCTTCACATCTTCAGCCCTTCTAGGAGTAGATTTTCGACTTCAAGTGCCCCTCGGTTCAAGAAGAAAGCTCGGCCCTTCAAGAATTCGTCATGTCCTTCTCGACATCGGAAACCGGCCGACTCCTATTCCTACTAGGAGTAGGAATCCTTCCGACCCTGCACTTCTCGTCCAAACATCTCTCGAAGTCTCCCCATTATTTCTTTGGATCCAAATAGATTTTCAATTAAAGTAGAATTCAAAGCATTATTTAACCGTATCTAATATGATAATTGTAAACAAGTGGGTGTCTCGACCTCTTGTTCGTAGTCTTCGTTGCGTCATGGATGTACTTCACAATTAGGAAGAAAAGGCTCATGGGGCTCAAAGAGAAGTTCTTCCACCAGAACGGAGGATTCTTCTGCAACAACGACACGCTTCCTTGGAAAGCAGCAGCAACGCCGCTAATATGACAAGGTTGTTCTCAGCTGAGGAGCTCGAGATCGCCACCGACAACTTTAAGCAAACTCGCGTTCTTGGTGAAGGCGGCGCTGGGACCGTCTACAAAGGCATCCTTCCGGACAGCTCGATAGTTGCCATAAAGAAGTCCAAGGTCACAAATAGCATTGAGATCGAACAGTTCATCAACGAGGTCATCGTCCTCTCGCGCATCAACCACAGGAACGTCGTCGGCTTCCTCGGCTGCTGCTTGGAGACCCAGGTGCCGTTGCTGGTCTATGAGTTCATTCCCAACGGCACGCTCTTTGAGCACATCCATGGCGAAGGCATGACGGGCTCGTTGTCTTATGAGGCTCGCTTGCGGATAGCGTCGGAGGTCGCCGGAGCTCTGTCGTACCTCCACTCGGCGGCTGCAGTTCCAATCATCCACCGAGATGTCAAGTCCACTGACATACTTCTTGATGATAGCTTGACTGCAAAAGTGTCTGATTTTGGGGCTTCGAAATTGGTTCCCATCGACCAGAAGGGACTCATCTCCTTGGTGCGAGGAACGTTCGGCTACTTGGACCCAGAGTATTTGCACAGCGGAGTGTTCACGGACAAGAGCGACGTCTACAGCTTCGGCGTCGTTCTCGTCGAACTCATCACCGGGAGGAAGCCGATCGACAAGACGCAGTCTGCGGAGCACAAGAGCCTCGCCGCGCTCTTCACGTCCTACGTCAAGAACGATCGACTTTTTGAAATATTGGAGCAACGCGTGGTCAACGAGGGGCCACGGCAGCAGCTCATGGCGGTGGCAAAGCTTGTGGAGAGGTGTTTGTGCTTGAAGGGGGAGGAGAGACCGTCCATGAAAGAAGTGGCCATGGAGCTGGAGGGATTGAGAGGATCCAATGTGCACCCATGGACGAAAGAGACCGAGGAAGAGCAGGAGGTTCTGTTAGGAGGAGAAGAGGAACGCTCCGTCATCGTCGACCTTGCGGCCTTTTCTGATTACGACTCTCCCATGACTGTGACTCGTTTGGTGCCCCTAGATATTGTTCGTTAATATTTTAGTTTATCTCATGAATTTTCAAGGCGTGTGTATCTCTTATTTAAAAAAAAAAATCATCTTTAATGGATTTAAATTCAAATGTATGTTTGTGATTCTGAGGTGCAAGACAATTTCAGTTACTTGTAATGCTCCGGCGAAGGAGATGATTTAAGATATTATGGTTATCATGCTAAAACTTTTTTTTTTAAAAAAATGTGAGATCATCTATTGATAAGGAGACCAAAACTGTCTTGGTACAAAATGTTGGAGAGATCCCGCGGGGGACCAGACTCTCAAAAAAGGTCGTGAATAGAAGTTCGACCAAAATTTGCCAAAAAATCAGCTGCCCGGTTAGTTTCACGAAAACAATGAGTAAGACGCCATGAAGTAAAACGGTTAAGTAAAGTCTTAATATCAGTTACAATAGTCTTCACTCGCCAAGGAATAGCAGAATGCCCATTGATAATTTGGACCAAGTTAGCAAAGTCGGATTCGATCATAATAGAAGGCAACTCCAAGCAGAGGCAGCGCCTAATAGCGACGAGCACCCCCCAGGCTTCATGCTCGAGAAAGAGTCAACATACCTCTTAATAGCACCTGCAAAAAGGCAACGACCAGAGTGAGTGCGGATAATGAAACTCACTCCCCCCGCCAAGCCAGCTCTAGTAAAGGAACCGTCCATGTTAACCTTAACACAAGACTCTAGGGGGCTCCCACCGGACCCAGGTAGGGTCTTGGGGAAAAGTTGCCTCAGGAATGTGGATTCTGGCATAGTCGTTATACTGCGCTAAAATCTTCTCCCAGACCACAAGCTAGGTTGCCCGGATGGAGCAAAAATGTGCATCATTCCGACACTACCAAATGCCCCAGAAAGCAAAGGAAAACAGAGAAAGCAGACGGGTTCTGAAGTGTGTATCCAGCAAAGGGCCTTCATTGAGCCAATTACCCTCGGGCCAAGAGTTCATAAAATCGAAGGTAATGCGCAATTGAGCTTGAAAAAGGTCCCAAAAATGGATTGAAAAAGAGCAAGAAAAAAATAAATGCGTCACAGTTTCAAGGGCATTACCGCAAAAAACACAAGTGGGGTTTAAGTTTGGATTAAAATGAGTAATGTAATCTAAAGTAGGTAATTTAGTATCCAAAAGTTTCCACAAAAATGTATGGAACTTTGGCAGTGTCTTAATATTCCACATTTTAGACCAGGCGGGCCATCCAACAGCAGGAGTCGGCAAGGTAAGCTTAGTAATTTAGCGATAAACAGATTTAGCATGTGCAACACCATGAGTGTCAGCCTCCCATATCCACATGTCATCATCGGCATGAGCAGGAGTGTAAATGGTGGAGATAAGCGAAGCAAGATGAGGACCAAAAAACTGGTAAAGAAGCTGGTCATTCCATAGATTGTTAAGAATAAGCGTGTCAACAGTCAAACCATCAAGTGAGATATCCATATTAATGAATGTAGGTTTATGGGTGAGTGGAATATTAAAAATCCAGGGATTCGAGAGAATATAGGTACTAGCTCCATTACTAACTTGTTTCCTCATACCCAAGAGAGTGGAGAGAAGGGATTCACGAATAAGCTTCCAAGCCCATGAGAAATTGTCGTGATAGGAAGGGACCCAGGGGTGGATGGTACCATACTTGTTTTTTTATTAAGTCTGTCCAAATTGACTCCTGATTGTTAAGCAGGTTCATGATCCGTTTGATTAATAAGGATGGTCTGACGAGCTTTAGGTTTCGAAGACCAAGACCACCAGCGTAGCGCGGGAGTAGAACAGTATTCCAATTGACCATATGCAGACCACTATTGTCCTTACTGCCATTCCAAAGAAAATCACAAGAGAAACACTCAATAGTCTCAAGGACGTTATTAGAAAGGTAGGTAGAACCAAGGGCATGAATTGGGACTGAGTTGACAACATAATTGATGAGCGTGGACTTACCAGCCTGATTCAACAATTTAGTCTTCCAACCAGAGATTTTAGAAGAGACACATTCAGTAATGCGATTCTGATATTTGGCGGGAATGAATTTGTACGAAATGGGGACTCCAAGGTAAGAGAAGGGGAAGTGACCAGGCTTGAAGTTGAGGATGTTTAAGATGATTTGCTTCCTCCGAGCAGAAAAAGTAGGAGGAAAGAAGATTTCAGATTTATCGGGGTTGATCCATTGATTAGCAAGGTGCCGATAGGGTGAGTACTCTGGTGATGGCAGTCCAAGAGACCGTGTCAAAGGCTTTATTGATATCGGCTTTAATAATGATATGCTTCTTACGACCTTTAGTGAGAAAGTGGGCAATCTCTTGGGCAATAAGGTTATTGTCTTGGATGGAGCGGTTGGGAATAAATGTCGATTGTTCAATGTCAACAAGAGAGGTAAGGACAGGTCTAAGTCTGGTGGCGATAATTTTAGAGATGATCCGATAAATAACATTACAGAGTGCAATATGGCGATAATCAGAAACATGTCTAGGATGAGACCACTTAGGAATGAAAATAAGACATGTTTTTGTAAGCTCAGGCGGGAGATAATTGATGGAAAAGAAAGATAGAATGACCTGGATAATATCATGTCCAATAATGTCCCAATATTTTTTATAAAACTCAGTGGTGAAACCATCAGCACCAGGAGCATGCCCAGGTGGCATGCTCCAGAGGGTGTCTCTGACCTCTTTAGGCGTAATAGTATTGATGAGGTCATTAGCCGTGGATGAGGGTAGGGAAGGAAGAGGGGGCCAATAGCTATTCTCGAGAGGCGGGAGGTCTTAACGTTGCCAAAGAGTGTGGTAATGAGTAACAAAAAGGTTACGAATGTGGTCTTCGTTAGTGATCTTGATATCATTGTTATCGTACAAGGTGGTGATGAGGTTGGAGCAGTGTCTAACCATAGTAGTGGTATGAAAGAAGGAAGTATTTTGATCACCATGCTTTAACCATTTAATACGTGATTTACTTCACCATTTAATGGTGATCTGCCGAAGCAAGGCAGCATGCATATGGTAAGCCGAACGTAAATTGTTCAGCTTATTCTCAGACAGACCAGTCAGAGTCCTTAATCTCCAGGTTGGAGATAAGGAGCTCAGCCGCCGCCACTCTATGCTCTAAGCTACCTAAGACATTGCGATTCCAAAGAAGAGTTTTATTTTTAATATTGTAAAGAGGTTGCTGAATAGTTCTACCAGGGTGTTGGGAGATCCATTCACGATACACAATGTTACGGGACTCTGGGTAATCGAACAAAAAATGTTCGTACTTAAACCCCCTGGCCGATGCCGTCAGGAATTAGTAGTAAGAAGAAATGGGTTATGATCGGACACACAACGCGCTAAGGTAGACAAGGATATGTTGGGGAAATTTATAAGCCAGTGATGAGTGCAAAGTGCACGATCAAGCGATAAAGAATGTGGGCATGTCCACGACGGTTATTACACCAGGTGAACTAGTTGCCGACGAGGGGGAGGTCAGTGAGGCCTTGATTGAGTATGAAGGTAGCTAAGTTACGGATAGAACGCGTAGAATGGAAGGAGGCCCCTCCCCACTTATTAGCCAGGGAAAGTATCGAGTTGAAATCACCCATAACTAACCAAGGTATATTATCAAGGGCGAGGGAGGAAAATTCCTACCAAAGCAAGTCGCGAGAGGTTGGCAGACAGCTAGCGTAAATAGCAGAAAGCAGAAATGAGAAATGATCAATAGTAATGATAGCATGAATGCCATGGGGAGAAATAAGGAGCGAGGTCACCTGAGCACGCTGTTGATTCCAGGCAACGATGATTCCACCAAAAGCACCCGTGCCACTCTGAGTGATTGCAGACCAACTATGCCCTAAGCGGCGAATTATTACATCAACTGATTTTAAAATTACATGTGATTCAACTAAAATAAGAAGATCAGGCGAATGGTTTCTAAGGAGGTCCTGAAGACGGTCTCGGACTTTCGCACGGGCCGCACCCCTACAGTTCTAGGCAATGATTGCATCCAGGTCGGAGGGGATGTCACGTCCTGCACAAGAGGAACCACACATGAGTTTAGATTTCCAAGCGAGGTGGGGGCCTTACCTTTCTTCTTAGAGGAAGATGGAGGTCGCCTCGAGGAGAGGGCCGGCGGAGCAGCAGAGCGAGTGGGCAGCTGGCACCGGAGACGCTCCTTCTTGCGACCATCAGCAACCGGCGGGAGTAGATCAACGTCTGGCTGTTCCTCAAGGTCCGAGGAACAATCAGGGACAGACACACGAGGATCAGCCAGGGCATCACCCGCGGACTGACCAGAGGCGGCGAGGACTCCAGACACAGAGATGACAAGAGATTCATGAGTGGCGTTAGGGGAGGACGCAGAGATAGGGTGCGAAGAGGGTTGAGAGATTTTGGACGGAGAAGAGTTGCTGGGCAAGGGGGCAGGGGGAGGGGAGCTAGGGTTAGAGGATTGAGGGAGCTTTCGGAAGTGGGGGGGAGGGAGGGATGTGAGTGGGGGAGGGAGGTAGGTTCAGAGTGGGTGTGTCAGGGAGGGTCATTCCACGTGTAGGATTCAGGGAGTGATGATCCGAGGGTGGGAGATCACATTCGTTGATGGAGTGGACTCTCATGCGAGAATCATCACTATCTCTCTTCCCTTTTTAGAAGAGGCGGAAAAAAGATTACGCAACAAGAAAAAGAAAAAGAAATTAGAGAAAAGTATAAAGCACCTAAAAGACAAAGAAGATTCAACTACTATATAAATAACAATTTTTTTCATTAAGAATTGTAATAAGGTTGCATATAATTAAATAGTAAACTACTTTTTCATGTTGATATAATGTTTTCTTTTGGGCTGGGGGTGGTGTTGTTACTTAATAATCATTTCTCGTAATGATACTTTCTAAATAGTTTTGTTTTAGATTTTACTATACCAAAATATCTTAGAATTGTATGAGAAAAGTCCTGTTTAATTGTAATCAATTCATGAGCTTCATATGTGATTCATGTTCATAGATGAAAAAATAGGTAAAAATTATTCGTTAATGATTGTGAGACATTCTCTCGGTCACGAAGCTAACGATTTAAATGAAAACTTTCATGTCACACCCATTAGCCAACAAACAAAAGTGAGAATTAGGTCATGATTAATATTTTCGAAACTGGACCGGACTTCTTACTGGGTCGCGGTTAAACCGGTCCGACCGAGTACAACTGGATTGAACCGGATTTTATTAAAATAATATTATTTATAATAATTATAATAATATAATATAAATTATATGATATAGTATATGAATATTGTACTAATAACCTATTAATAATGTTAAAATTAATATAACATATTTTTTATTTATTAATTTTTTAATAGTTATTAACATATAAATATAAATAGATCATTATTAATTTAATATCAATTATTTATTGATGATAGATGCTATATTAATAAATTTCATCTTAAATTATTGTTATTTCTCTTTTTCTTTAACACTTTCCTTTTTATTCCTTTATTTATGTCCTTTATAATTTTCCATTTTAATGTTATTCAATTTTAAATACTTACCTTTTTTATTTCAATTTCTATTTAATTTTAGACATGTCATATTCCTTCCCTTTTTTACCTTTGTTATATTTCTTTCCTTATTCTTTATTTAACTTTCCTTTTTTTATCATTTTTTAAATTTTATTCTTCAAAATATGTATTGAACCGAGTTGAACCGGTTCAACCAGCTCGGTTCAACTGGTCGGTTCAACTGGTTTTTCTCGGTTCAATGCTAAAAATGATTTTAACATCAAACCGAATCGGATTTTCGGCCGGTTCACAGTTGAACCAGTTGAACCGGCCGGTCCGGTCCGGTTTTGATAACATTGGTCATGATCCTGAAGCATTATGTCATGGCTGCGAAGCAAATGATTCATAGTCTGACATCCATATAAGGATTATAAGCAAACCAATGAAACTCTCAAAAATATTTTGAGGGTGAATGGATTAATAGAAGAGAATGAAGACTTAAAAAATAACAAGAAAAATAATTGAATATATCAAGAAATCTACATGAATTCAAAGTTCATAATTCAACAAAACATAAATATCTATTTATAATAGCTCTAATTAAATAATATAATAAATGAAAAGCTATTCAACTTTCAAGATGTTCCTTTACTTCCTAGATGATCATTCACAGTATAAGAAAATGACGAATTTGCGACGGATATTTTTCGAAAGAAATGAGTTCTTCTCATTTGTTAACGGTAGTTGCGATGGATATGAAACTCCTCCCGAATTACTAAAGGCCAAAATGGCCTTCGTTATTACGGACGAAAAACTCCCGTCGATAAATTAATGACGGGTATAGCCTTCGAAATTACCAAAGGATTTACATCCGTCGGTAATTTCGAAGGAAATACCCATTCGTAATAGTATTTATAACAATATATATATGTAATATAAATATATATTCAGTATTTTATTATAAAATTATTATTTAATTTACCGAAGGATAGTGCCTTTGCAATTATCGAAGAATTTGAGATCCATTGGTAATTTCGAAGGACATCACCCGTGGGTAATTACCGAAGAAAAATGCCTTCGAAATTATCGAAGGATTTGCATGCATCGGTAATTTTGAAGGTATTATCCTTCGGAAATATATATAATAATATTATTATTAAACATTAATAATAGTATATGTATTGATATATATATCCTTCTACATAATTATAGTCATAATATTTATTAATGCATTAATAAAAGAGTATATAAAAGAGATAGACATGAATTATAAAAAGTGATAATGAATAATATTATTTTAATTATCGACGGATATTTTCCTTCGCAATTATCAGCGGATATTATGTCCTTTGGTACTTTCGAAGGAGATTTCCTTCGGTAATTGAAATAATAATTTATTACTAATGTTTATAATATAATACATATCTCTTCCATTTACTTAAAATATTCATAAATATAATATGATATTATTCATGTTTATATTCATATATATTAATTCATATAATATTATTATTGTTAATATAAAGTTTTAATATGATATTATTTTAATTACCGATGGGTATGTTCCTTCGAAATTACTGACGGATTTTAAAGCCTTCGGTAATTTCGAAGGAGCTTTCCTTCGGTAATTAAAGACATTAATAATTTATTATTATTTTATTTAATGAAGGATAGTGCTGGTGCAACTAGCAAAGGATTTAGAATCCGTCGATAATTTTGAAGGACGTTACTCATCGGTAATTACCGAAGGATAATGCCTTCAAAATTACCAAAGGATTCACATCCGTTAGTAATTGCAAAGGAAATATTCGTCGGTAATTAAAATAGTATCATTTGTTATTAACATATATAATTAGTATAATTTATTATCAATATAATATGATATTATTAATGTTTCTAATTAGATATATTAATATGTTAATATATATATATATTACTATAATGTTTAATAGAAATTTTTATTATATAAATAATGATATATTATTACCTTCAGAATTACCGACGGATCTCATATCCTTCACTAATTCCGAAAAATATATCCGTCGCTAACTCAAATATTTTTCCGCCTACATTCCCCCCTCCACCTTCTCCTTCCCGCGTCCCATATATTTCTCTCCTTCTCCTTCGCCGCGTCTCCTCTCTCCTTCTCCTCCCTCTCTTTCTCTCCTCCTCCTCTCTCTCTCTCTCCCCCCAAGGTGACGACGACGGCAACTCCCACGACAATTTCGGGCACTCTCCTCCACTCTGTCTCCAGATCCGGTCGCCGGGATCCGCACTCCTCCACTCCGGTCGCCAGATCCGGCGCTTGGGCGCAGATTCGATGCTCGGGCTGTCGGATCCAGCCGCCCGATGCCGGATTCGGTGCTTAGGCATGGATCCCGCGCAGGGGCGGCCGGATCCGGTGCTCGGGCGGCGGATCCGGCGCTCGGGCACGGATCCTGCGCTCGGGCGCGGATTCGGTGCTCGGGCGGCCGGATCCGGCGCTCGGGCGTCCGGATCCGGCAGCCTGGCACTCGGGTGCGGATCCGGCGCTCGGGTGCGGATCCGGCCGCCCGGCGCTCGGGTGCGGATCCGGCCGCCCGGCGCTCGGGTGCGATTGGATCCGGCGCTCGACGGCCGGATCCGGCTCTCGGGCAGCCGGATCGGCGCTCGCTCTCTCTATCTCAATTCCTGCCTCCTGCGCCGGATCGGCTACCAGCGTCGATCCGGTAGCCGGCGGCCTATTTTTTTTAATTTTTTTAACTTTTCGACGGACGTATCTGTCGGTGCTGCGATGGGAGAACGACCGCCGAAGCCTTCGATAGGAGAACGCCATCGAAGCCTTCGATGGGTTGCACCCGCCGAAGCCTCTATGGCTTTCCCCGTCAAAGGTTTCGATGGGTATCGGTCCGTCAGAATTATCCACGGGTTCTCCTGTTGAAAACTGTGGAAACTTGCGAAGGGGCTGTCGGTTCTTCCTCCGGCCTCGGCCGGCATCGGCAACCGGATTAGACCTTCCGACAATGAACTCTGTCGGAAGTTCCGAAGGATGAAAATTCCTTCATAACTTTCGACGGAATTTAGCCTTCAAAAATATCGAAAGCCATTTTTTCGTCGCAAACATCCATCAAAATCTTCGAAGGGACGAATGAGGATCGTCGAAAATTTTTTGCGACGGAAAAATTTCCAACTAACCCCTATCCATCGAAAAATCCGTCGCAAAGGCATATTTGCGATGGATTTTGAAGGTTTTGCGACAGATTGATCCGTCGCAAAATCGCAATATTATTGTAGTGTCACTTCTCAAGGTGTCTTCTAAATTTCTTCAATATTTTTTAAGCACATGACATGATCCTTTGAAATTTTAATAACCATTTATTGACATTCCTTTTGAAACTCCGAAAGCCTCCATGTCATTTCCTATTTAATCATTTATTTTCCATTATATTTGGATATGACTCATTATGGTGAGTATTGTTTTACAGTCATGAAGCATATATTTCTGATGTGAATTGTGTGGAGTGTGATTAACTTGCTGATTTATTGGACTCTATGCTAAAATGCAAAAGACTAAGGTCTAGACGTAGACTATGTGGAAGTGAAATCTGAACACGGTGTATGCGTAGACTATGCACAAATAGAAACTAAACAAGGTGTAGGCGTAAATTATGCACAACTAGAAACTAAATAGAATTGAAAATGCAACAGAATGATGTATAGTCTAAACTCCTCACTTCACTAAATTGTAAGTGCACAAATTAGAGTAGTAGATCTGAATGTCGTATCCACAGTGATTTGAGATCTAAAAAAATTCACTAACTAATCTAAATTAATCTTAGACTAAAATGGCTAAAGTTACAATTAAGCAAAAGAGAAAGATAAAGACACAAAATCAAACTACAAATAAGTTAACGATTTTTTATGTTTAAAGTGATGAATATAGAATGAAAACTAACTACTTAGCTGAAAGCCCTAAAATGGATTAAAAATTAATGACAAATTCTCTTAGGAATGGGGTTCATCTAATTCTTCTATGGATGGATTAGAACAACTCAACAATAAAATCATGCCAATTTCAACCTATACAAACTGCTCTCACAGTGCATTAAAATAAGAACTAATATCATACTTTCATATGAATATTAGTTAGATTGATTTAAAAGTGTTTCAAATCATGGAACTTATGACAACTACTAGTATGCTAACATTCCTTTCAGATATAAGCATAACAAGTAAAGTCAGAAATCACAAGTAGCAATAATTACAAAGATAAGATAACAATTCAGCTCATAGCACAAAACATAATCAGATCCAAACATCAATAATAATTCTCTTGATTTATCTCTAAACATCAAGGGAATCTAGAATTGTCATTTCAATATGAGATCCACATTAACAAAAGTGAAATAGATGTATCAAAACTCAGCATGGATAGATTGGAATCATGAAACAATATCAATGTTCTTAACTCATTTCTGAGTAAGAAATGAATCTGAAATCAACTTCTTAGTTCCATAACAAAATAGGATTCATATCAATAACAACATATTCCAAAACATTCAGAACTATACTAACATCAATGATAAAACTAGTGTTGTTCATCATCCATTCATAACAGGAATTAGATTACTATCCTATCCTAAGAGAGCTAAGATTTAGTTCCTCATAGATGATAAAATCAATACAAAATAGATGGGGAGCAGAATAAAAAATATTCTAAAATATAGAAATAGCAGATTCAGCTTGAAGTCTCCTCTTGGCTCCTTCTTCTATTTCCTTCAGCTCCAAGGTGCAGAATGTGGAGAATGGTGGAAGACCCCATTTCTTCTGCTAGAATTCCTCCTTTTATATGGCATTTCATCACCCTTTGATCTCAATAAGAAGCTTCTATAGCTTCTTATTTATGCCATCCGTCCTGGTCCTTTTTGCTTTTGTGCTGAGAAAAATTGTGGTCCCCCTTCTTTTCCAATAGGGATGTGTGTCTTATATGGTTGATTTAGTTGCTAGATTAAAGTGAACATCAAGCATCAAATCTTCAAGTGAAAATTTAACAAATAAGGATTAAAACAACACATCAAACAACTCAAATGTGCAAGTGCAACATAATATTATGCTGGAAAGATAAATGCATGTATATTAAGCATAATTATCCAAATATTTTCAGGGCTTATATGCACATGAATTCAGATGGAAAATGAGTAAAATTATAGTATGATTATCTAGTGATCAATTTCATATTTGATTGGCATGAAACATCGATTTACGATCATGAATGCCATTGGTCATTTCATGATGTTTAGTTTTATTCTTTATTTGTAAATGTTATGTAGAATGTCATTACATATGATGCCCTTTATTCTTATTATGTGCCTATCAGACGTTGTTTCATTGTTGATGAATACAAACATGATGTTATATATGCACAACCATATTTATGTTAAAACTTGAACATCGAGAGGCAGTAACAATTGTAATAGGCTTCGTCAAAGTTGAAGTAATTTTGAATTGGTTCCAGCTAAAGAATATCACAAAGGCCTATAGCTTCTTGGGAATTGCATACTACTACCGACGTCATCGGAGATTTTTGAAAGATTGTAATACCACTAAAGAGAACAAGTTTATGTGGTTCCAAAGTGCAAATAAAGTTCAAAAGAGTTGAAGCTCCGACTCACATCGACAACAGTACTCATCATCTCTTCATATAGTTGTGAGTATGTGGTGTACAACAATGCATGCGACACTAGGTTCGCTTGTGTACTCATGTATGACAAAGTAGTTGCATATACTTACATGTAACTCAAGAAGTATGAAGGAAAATTTCTCACTTATGATTTGAAGATGGTTTTTTCCCTTCGAGCTATGGCGACATTACTTCTCATTTCAAAATTTACTTCTTGTGTACTCATGTGCTAGAATTTAAGGAAAATTTCTCACTTATTGATCAAACATGTACTCCTAAACTATTGAACAACCCATTTCGAAATCTATCAAACATACCATAAATTCTAGTACTCACTTCTTACTCAACTAGAATAGAAAAAATAGATTAGAAATACCTAAGTAAATGATTAGTTCTATGATAATATCAAATTAAAGGAGGACGTGTTAATAGTCAACTAATTAATTCAATCAAATTCGAAGAAAAGCAATGAACTCAGTAATTATGTTATTAAAAACTAAACACTCTATTGTTAATAAAATCTGAAAAGAGGTTCACAAGTTGGCCTGAAAATTAAGGATATTATAGAGAACTAAAATCATAAAAATATGATAGTAATAATGGTTAGATTCATCCCAACATATATTAGAATAAAGAATACTCTAGAATTTCGACGATAAATGATTGCTCGAATCTTCTTCAAGTCTGCCGCGCATAAAATTTCTCGACGAGCTTCTGAAATTTCTCTATGTTCTTGGTTTTAAAGAATAGATTGCAGGACCTAGAATCCCCTCTTCATTTTGTAAATGTCCTTAATTTATGGAGGTTCGAATTTTCATGTTATTAAAGAGGAAAAACTTTTTTTGAAAAATAAGATAAAATCCAGAGTTGAATTAATTCTAAAATTTTTGCCGTGTCAAGATCTCAATTTCTACAATAAAATGTTTCCAATTGATCTCATATATGGTATGAGTAGGAATCCTTGTGAATTGATAATTTATCTAAAAATAAATTTCCAAGTCAAATTCGACTTCCAACATTTCCCATGAATGGCTAATCATGGCACATACATTGTTCTAATCAGAGCACGACCCGTGAATCTTTGGTAATGTTTCATATAGCGTCAAATTCTGAGTTGTCAAGGGTTGTGCCTTTGATTGTAATGGTCGTGATTTGGGGTAATTTCAACTCGAACTTGTCTTCGAAGCCTTTCACAATCAGTCGTGCTTTATACCTCTTGCCACCATCTGCCTCCTCTTTAATCCTGTACAACCACTTGTGGTGCAATGCCTTCTTCCCTTTAGGCAATTCTGTCATCCTCAGACCCAGCCCGAGTTTTAGAGAGTAGAAGCGAATAATCTAGTTAAACGACCCGGACTGAGCTATGTAGAAACCCGGTCCGAGTTTCAGCAAAGAAATGTTTACGACATTGAATTGGAGAGGACTAAACCCGAGTTTCAGCCAAAGTCACCCTTGAACCGGCCCGAGTTCGGACTAAACCCGGTCCGAGTTTGACCGTGCTCGGCCCGGATTCTGCACAGATTGCATATATGATTTTATATTATTTTGTATAGATGTCAAATGAGCTTTTTGAACTTATATTGTCATGTGATGAACTAAACAAAAAAGATAGCTAAATAGGAAAAGATAAAAGTTGTAAAATGGGATCCTCATGTGCACTAATTATTATATGCCACAAGGTGGGTATTAATAGTCTCACCACAGCAACGTCATGAGGTGGGTATTAATAATCCCACTGTGATGATTTTAAAGAAGGCCAACATGTGTCTATTAATAGCCCCACCACGGCAATGTCATATGAGGTGAGTATGGTCCTTCTATGAAGGCTTTAAAGAAGGGGATCCTTGCGGTCCTACTTGAGTGGATATGTGAAGCTCAAGTCTTTTGTGAGTAAGTAAACACTCACCTGGTCCTGGTTTGATCAACCTTGATCCAAAGTTATAGTTACATGAAAGTGCATCCATAATAAAGAAGTTGAGCTCGCATTAGGACAACACATATAGATGTCTTATGAATTATTTAAAGTAAAAGATGTAGTGAAAAGAAAAGAATTGAAAGAATAAAAAAGAACGGAATTGAAGGAATAGAAAAGAACGGAAAATATAAAAAATAGAAAAGAACGAAAAAGAAGAGAAATGAAAGAACGAAAAAGAACGCATGATAAGAAAAGAACAGAATAGAGAAAGAATAGAATAGAACAAAATAGAAAGGTGAAATAACAGAAAGAATAGAAGTGTTTGTCTCATACTGAAGGCTTGTCTATTTTTATTATGTCCTCTTATACATTTGTATTGCCTTATGTACTGAGTATTATACTCATGGAAAATTCTATTTCCCTGTGTTTGAATCCTACAAGAAGTTGAACCGAAAAGTAAGGATGGAGCGTGGACAGCAGCAACGTTCGTGGTGATGTAAGCATGCACATGAAAGTTGAGTCAATTAGAACTCCTAAAGTTATATGATGTGAAGTTAAAGTTACTTTTGGAGGATTATTAGGAATGAATAGTTAGAAAGAAAAATCGCTTCCGCACTCTTTTAAATGAAGATGAATAGTTATTTTGCTTCCGCACCCTATGTAAGAAAAGTCCAAGAAGAAGAGATTATAGGTAATGCCGGTCCAAATAAGCCCAAATATCACGTGGTAGGAGGGTAAAATTTTGGGACGTTACACCTTACGTGTTGCATCCTTCTATGTAAAATGTGTTTGGACTTCATCTAAAATGTTCTCGTGTCACATAATCATAAGAGGTTCACTTGTTCACAAATTATAAAAGGTTGGTTAACACCCGCCGACCCATAGGTCAATTTCAGTGGAAGAAATCATATTCTCAGGAAGAGGATTCGGGGGGAGCACATTGAAATTAATATGTTCACCAATTTTTTTTAAAGCTTAAGTCATTAGGAAGACTAACATCATTGATTTTATATTTTTAACACTTCTTCTAACATGTGGGCTACTAATAAATTTGGTCTAATTCAGTCCATCACGTGAACAATAAAGAGAGAAAAATATATTTTTAATAAGAGCTTAACGAGGTTTAAAACTTTGACCTCTAACTTTAATACCAATTTTTCTAAAATCTTAACTAAACGTCATTGAATATATATATTTTTAACAAAGCTAAAAGTTATGCCTTATTAACCAAATAATGATTATTGTATGTAGGTATTTCTGGCGGCTATTTGGTTCGAGGATAAGTGTCGGAATATTTAAATATTATGGAGAATATAGTCAAACATGATGCAGAATAGAGTTAAGTGGATAAAATTTTGATTTTCAAAAAATCATCTAGGAGAACGTGAAACTACTATATGTAATCCGATTTGATGAATATTTTTATTTTTCTAAAACTATAGAATAGAGATATTCTACAATTTCTTTAATTTTCAACCATTTTTTTATTTTTCATTATTTAACTATGTATTATTATATTATAATTTTTGTAATAATAAAAACAATAAATCTAAACTATTTATAATAAAATATTTTAATTATAAAATATGGAACTTATTTTTTTAACCGAACAACAAGTATAATAAAAATATAGTCAGAATATTATATTCTTTAAAATAAAATTTATTATTCCTCAAAAGATATTCTATAGTCAAATAGCTCCTTCACATAGAGCTAAGTATACCTCATGAGCTAATGAGATTATTTTAGTGAAATTGGAAAGTCCACACTTTTTTTTTATTTTCTTCTTGATCAATGACAACTTATATAAAAAATATTATCTGTGATTATTAAACATGAAATCCCAAATTTCGAACCTTTATATATAATATTAAATTATTCGATAATTCGGTTCCGATTTGGACAGCATCATCGTGGGGTTCCAATCTGAATATATTTCAGATTGACAAATGACATCCACGAAACTGACTTACATTTTAAGTTACCACCAGTATTTTCGTAATTGGTCCTCCAGACGTAATTGAATCACCATTGAATATAACAGAATGTTATTAACATAACATTATTTACACTATAGAATGTAGGAAAAGAAATATTGGTATCTACCAGTAATCAAATATTAATATAAAGACATTATTTATTTAATATTAAATTATTATTGATAATAAAATGACTCTCGGTGTGTTAATATTGGTTATTATAAAACTATTGAAGATATGTTAACCATAAATCAGTCTTATTTTTTCTAAATTTTATTCTACATTTTTTTAACACTTTCCCCCTTTATGTCCATTTATTTATGTTGGCAGGGTAAAAAATAATAATTAAGTATCAAAACGTTTTATGACATTACTATTGATTATTCCATAATATATTATCCCACTTCGTATATTTTACTTATTAGCATTTTTCAATTATTTAAGTTTTAAATAATTGTATGCCAAAATGAAAATTTATGAAATTGGATTATATCGGTGAAAAAAATATTGAAAAGAATTTTCAACTTTATCACTTTTTAGGAGTTGCTACGGATCCCATATATATAAAGAAAACTTCATAAATTTTGTGACTAATAATTTAATAAATAAGTTTAAAGTAATTAGAGTAATAGGAAAAAGATAACCTTAAACGAAAAAATACATATCGAAGTCGAACCACAATAAACGAATATTACGATTATTATGAAAATAAGGCTACTTCGACATCATCTACTCCATCTTTTGTTCCATATGATTCTAATGCAATTAACACAACGAATTTTGGATCTAATTTCGGATGTTAATATTCCCTAAATAAAAGCCTTGCCAATGCCTCTCAAATCATATAAAATAGAATTAAATAAGTGAATTATAAAATAGAAACTCAGCTAAGTTGGTTTATTTCAGCAACTCTTTTCCTGCTTGAAAGTACAAAAAAAGAAGAGACTAGTTTCAAATGCAAATTACCTCTCGTTTCAAGCCTTCCTAGACTCGTTTCCAAATTAAAAATTAATTTTAATTTTTTATTAGGAGGAGAGGTGCGTCTTGTCTCTCGAAGCGAAAAAAAGTAGTTGATGTAAATGATTTTTCCATACCTCATTTGGAACTAAGGAAGATTTTAGTAGAATTTTCGACGATTCAAAATCGAGAAGTCGGAGCTGGGATGTGGGCCAAGGTGTGGCCGAACATCGTCAACAACTATGTATGTTCTTGTGTTTGCATTCTCTCTCCCCCTTCTTCTCATATTATATTTGTGATTTGATTTAATTTACATTGATTTAAAGATTGCTTAATCGATTTTACGCTTCCGCGATGGAATTTGTGAAATCTATAATTTCAATTATAAAACACTAATTCATCCCCTCTTGGTGCCTTGGGATCCTACAATTGGTATTAGAGCAAGATTGCTCTTGTTTTTAAGATTTAATCATCTTTAGAGCTATGGCATCGAGTGGATTTAGTTTTTCCGAAGGAGAATCAATTAATCTTCATCCGCTTCTTAATGCGTCAAATTTTGCTTATTGAAAAATTAGGATTCAAGCATACATATGTTCTATCAATATTGACATGTGGGATATTGTTGAAAAATGTTATTATTTACATGAAAAATTACTCTCAGTATATACCAAAAGACAAAATTTGTTTTTTTCAAAATTGGATTGGAAATCAAAAAATATTTTTATTGTGCTTTGGATTCAATGGTGTTTAATCGAATTTCTAATTGTGAAAGTGCTTATGAAGGAACGGATAAAGTTAAAAAATCTAGATTAAATATTCTAAATCATCAATATGATTCCTTCAAAATGCATGATAATGAATCCATTAATGAGAGGGTTGTATGATTTAACGATATTGTGAATGGCTTAGCCTCCTTGAGCGAGCCAAGAACTAACCCCCAAAAAGTGAAAAAGTTTTTCAGTTCTCTCTCTTTCAAATAACATACAAAGAGGACCGGGATTGAAAAAAAAGACTTGAATAGTCTAGATTTTGATGATCTAATTGGTTCACTATTAACTTATGAGATCAGAATCCAAAAAGAAGAAGAAACGAATGCTCCAAAAAAGACGACATTGATTTAAAGATTGCTGAATCGATTTTAAGCTTCCGCGACGTAATTAGTGAAATATATAATTTCGGTTATAAAACACCAATTCATCCTCCTCTTGATGCCTTGGGATCTTACAGAGGTAGCCGACACAACATGAGAAGGATACCTAAGGAGTCTAGGAATAGCCGCTCAGATTTCTAGGAAGAGCGGAAGATATATTGGAGACCCATCTATACCGAGTTCATTCGCTGCACCTGAGTTGACATCGAACAACATCATGGGACTTTTTTCGAAGTAGCTTGCTCAGCATCTGGCTCCAATCTTGCAGACTATTCAGGCCATCGTCCAAAGATATAGACCTTTTGAGGCCAAGGACTAAGTACGTCATCATAGAATCTTAGGAGGACATCGACGACAATGATAATTTATGATAGAAATTTTTGTATCTATTGTAGTGACAATGTTTTATTATATCATTAACATTTTTCTAATGTCATTAGATTTTTATATGCACTATTCTTTACTTTATATATTTATGAATGCTTAGACATTACTTTCTATTGTAATGAATGTGTAGAATGCATTATATAGACGCATTGTAAATTGTATGGGGATGAAATAGAAGAATAGAGGCGTAGTAGGGCATAACATATCGTAATTAGTGTCACATTAGCGCCTCATTAGCATCACATAAAATTAGCGTCATCTTAGCGTCACAATAACAACACCATATCGGCTGGGTACGATATGAAATCGTGATGCAATAGTATCGATTTAGTGCCACAAATTAGCCCCACATTAGTGCCTCAATAGCATCACGAATTAACGACGCATTGGAGACAATTTAGTGTCAAAGACAACAAGGAAACGATGGTAAGGATATTGTTTGCATCACATTGGCATCACAATAAAGTCATAACTTAGCACCACATTGGCGTCAAAAGGGCGTCGATGCTTTCAGTGTCGCGTTGGCGTCTACATAGCGCCATAGTATAACTTTTCGCAACGTGACTTATAGCGTCATCATAACATCCCAGCTATCAGCTACCGGTCGGTGTCTCATCTTTGTGGCATCGTGGTGACGTTAAATCTATAGCCATAATTTAGCGTCGTGTTTCCGAGTCACTATGCGATAGATTTGTAGTGTCATATATATTAAAACCTAAACAAATATCTATTTAAAAAAATAATGGTTACCATATATTATTATTAAGTATTAAGTATATACATATAATAAGGATTCACCCAAACAAAAGTATATTAAGGATAAGGAAGGATAGCAATACAGTATATGCAAACCTTATTACAATTCCTAGTGAAAAAATAAATAAAATGAGTTGAATCTTATATGCCTTTAAGGTGCCTCATATTTTTCTTACCTTTTTATCTTGTTGCATAATATATTTTTCCTTTTACTTTTTTATCTGGTTGCATAATGGGACGGGTGCGAATAGAGTACAACTCTTGCTCTTGTGCCAGACATCTCGAGAGGGCCAAGTTAGGAAGAGTAGGAGCCCCTTTTAAGTTGACCCCTTTTGAATGTAAGGTTACGCTTGCTTGCTAACCAGAGGGGAGTTACAGCAAATTTACGATTGTTATATACATACGAGAGCGAGAAGTAGGCTCTTCAAGACCTGCTCGAGCTCCTCTTGCTGCAACCAGTGGACTGAGTTGTTAGTCCTGCTTGTGTGTCTGTTGCTAGGCATTATACCTACTGGAAGCATAGCGAAGGATGAGAGATGAAAGCAGACGTCAGTGAAGCTGGTCATAATACTCCCTACGTATATTTTTCCGTCGTCTAAAAAGCAAAGGAGAGAACGTGATGATGCTAAATCATATCCTTCGCTAGCGCTAGAGCATTACAAGTAACTGAAATTGTGTGAGATCTCAGAGTCACAAACACTCATTAGAATTTAAATCCATTAAAGAATTTATTTTTTAAACAAGACACACACGTTTTGAAAATCCATGGGAAAAATTAAAATAGCCAAAATGTCGGCTGATGCAGAGTAAAAATATGAAAATATAAAGCCACCAATGCCTCAAGAAATTTGGATTTGACCCACCGAATAGAGAATTTAACGAACAATATCAAGGGGAACGAAACGAGTCACAGTCATGGAAGAGTCGTAATCAGAAAAACCCGCAAGGTCGACAATGGCGGAGCGTTCCTCTTCTCCTCCGAATAGAAGTTCCTGTTCCTCATCATTCTCTTTGGTCCATGGATGCACATTGGATCTTCTCAATCCCTTCAGTTCCATGGCCACTTCTTTCATGGACGGTCTCTCCTCCCCCTTCAAGTACAAACACCTCTCCACAAGCTTTGCCACCGCCATGAGCTGCTGCCGCGGCCCCTCGTCGACCACGCATTGCTCCAATATTTCGAGAAGTCGACCGTTGTTGACGTACAACGTGAAGAGCGCGGCGAGGCTCTTGTGCTCCGCAGACTGCGTCTTGTCGATCGGCTTCCTCCCGGTGATGAGTTCGACGAGAACCACGCCGAAGCTGTAGACGTCGCTCTTGTCCGTGAACTCTCCGCTGTGCAAATACTCTGGGTCCAAGTAGCCGAATCGTTCCTCGCACCAAGGAGACGAGTCCCTTCTGGTCGATGGGAACCAATTTCGAAGGCCCAAAATCGGACACTTGCAGTCAAGCTGTCATCCAGAAGTATGTTGGTGGACTTGACATCTCGGTGGATGATTGGAACTGCAGCCGCCGAGTGGAGGTACGACAGAGCTCCCGCGACCTCCGACGCTATTCGCAAGCGAGCCCCATAAGACAACGAGCCCGTCATGCCTTCACCATGGATGTGCTCAAAGAGCGTGCCGTTGGGAATGAACTCATAGACCAGCAACGGCACCTGGGTCTCCATGCGGCAACCGAGGAGGCCGACGACGTTCCTGTGGTTGATACGTGAGAGGACGACGACCTCGTTGATGAACTGTTCGATCTCGATGCTATTTGTGACCTTGGACTTCTTTATGGCGACTGTCGTGCTGTCCGGAAGGATGCCTCTGTAGACGGTCCCAGCGTCGCCTTCACCAAGAATGCGAGTTTGCTTAAAGTTGTCGGTGGCGATCTCGAGCTCCTCAGCTGAGAACAACCTTGTCATAATAGCGGCGTTGCTGCTACTTTCCAAGGAGGCGTGTCGTTCTTGCAGCAAGAATCCTCTGTTATGTTGGAAGAATTTCTCTTTGAGCCCCATGAGCCTTTTCTTCCTGATTATGAAGTACACCCATGACGCAACGGAGACTAAGAACAAGAGGCCGAGACACCCACCTGCTTACAATTATCATATTAGCTACGTTCACTTTGAGAATTCGTGCTAAATTGTTGGAAGACACGACATCGGCTTCTACAGTGTGGCAGACTCACAGCAACTTTGTCCAGTTCATAGTAGTTGCATAGTATTATGAGTTGCTGAGCTTCCGTTTTCTTCCTTGTGTTTGTAACAGTAGTTAATATCAGTTTAGTTGATATATTAGTTTCTTAGTAGTATAAGTAAGTGTTAATTGATGTAATGGATGGTTCGAATAGTTGTAACATTTCATTTGATTAGTATAGTTGTTCTTCTTAAATTCTTCGTTTCTTTTCTCTCTGCAACTGCTTGCTTCCACACCCTTCTACTTCTTGTCCGATCAAATCTCAGGGAGCCACATTTCTTGATACGGTATGAGAGCCTCTACAATCTCACTGATCCTTGTGAGTTCCTCAACGTTGCTGCCCGCTTTATTGCCGTAACTGCTGGAAGTCGTTCCTTCATCGTCATCGACAATGACGCCGGTAAGCCCAGGTTACACCAAGATCTGAGTTAGATAAGAGATTCTTCTTCTTTGTCGGTGATCGGTTTGTCAGATCTTGGATTCTCCTTTCTTCATTCTTCGGTTCTTGTTTCTTGCAATGACCGTCTCCGCTTTTTGTTCTTCTTCACAGTTGATCATTGCTTTCTTCACCTCTTTCGCTCTACCCTGATTCTTCTCCGATTGTTTCCACTTTGTTTTTGTTTTTCATTTCCAGCTGCAGATCGGAGCTTGGTTTCTTCTCCGTTCCGCATATGCATCTTCTTTATTGAACTTTAGCTTGTTGAGGTTTCGGCATCATTGTCGACAGGTCAAAGACATGGATCTTGGTTGCCGAGTCTTCTTCCTTGTTCTTCTTCTTTGGCAATTATCCACTCTGCTCGTCTACAGTTGTCGCATTCCACATCTACTTCAACTTCTTCTCGGTTTGGTTTTTCTCCACTTCGTTCTCTGTGATCTTCTTATTTCTTGTTGTCTTCATCATCCCCAATCGTCCTTTCTGTTTGTTATGTTTCTCCTCTACATTTTCTACTCTGGTTTTCTTCACGCTGGATGCTCGATTTCTTCATCGGCTTCTGATTGTTCTACTTCTCCCGTGATTTGTGTCTTGATCTTTGGCATTTGCATTTTCTACTACGGTGTCAGGATTATGATGTTCATCATCGATGCATTCGATGGAAGTTTGGTTTTGGTTTAAGGCGTTCCTCAGGTCGTCGACATTTGGCGATGGATCACATTTGAAGCGATCCTCAGGTCATCGGTTTTATTTTTTCCGGCGATGGATCGCAATTTTAGTGTTCCTCAGGTTGTCATCCGGCGATGGATCGCAATACCTTCCGTCAAGTGTTCGGCATGCATGTGTATGTTGTCTACAGCATCTATCTTCTCCAACTTGTTCTGCTGCCGCCACAAGAGGGACATCGATCAAGAAGAACGCAGCACAATTTGCTTGCCAAACTTATACTCTTCCAAGTGTTCGACGAATTGTCAGAATATCTTCTTTACAGTCGCTGCCTATGTATCCTGCCCCCGATGATAACTTCAAGTTGCTGTCGTATAGTGTCTTCCTGGCATCAATTTGCGGGGGCGAGTTGGAAGTCACGACATCGGCATCTACAGTGTGTGGCACAGCAACTTTGTCCAGTTCATAGTAGTTGCAGAGTATTATGAGTTGCAGAGCTACCGTTTTCTTCCTTGTATTTGTAACAGTAGTTAATATCAATTTAGTTGGTATATCAATTTCTTAATAGTATAAGTAGGTGTTAATTGATGTAATGGATGGTTCGAGTGGTTGTAACATTTCATTTGATTAGAATAGTTGTTCTTCTTCCCCAAATTCTCCGTTTCTTTTCTCTATGCAACTGCTTGCTTCCACACCCTTCTACTTCCTGTCCAATCATATCTCCGGCCAACATGAGGGAGCCACATTTCTTGACAATAATAATATATTTTTGAATGACAATAATATCACCTATAACATTATTCGTTCAACTTTTCTCTTTTTTTCAATATCATAGAACATTAGTATGAGTGTTAAAAATAAGAATTATACTTTTTTTGTCGTTTGCTAATAATCCATCGTCAGTGATTATATGTTAGCTAATTACAATTTTAACTATTAGTATATAATAATAAATGTTTGGGTATAAGCCAACAAAATATGAAATAATTAAAAGTCGTTAAACAAATTAAATTTGAAGATGTCTGAACAATTGAAATATGCAGGTCAACACAGAATTATTTTGTTTAATCATTGTTATATTCTATAAATAAAGAAACATTCTGTAGATTTTTCTGTTATAAAGCCGAAATATAACTTCTCAAGGCAATCGAATATCAAAGTATGGCATAATCCGCTAGAGGAATTATGTTAAGTGGTTCAACTCCAAGTTCCATTCTTAAAATCATCAATGAAATGCATATTTACCGATCTATTCATCATAACTTCGAATTAATTATGTGATAATAATTTTATATATCAAACACCTCCCGTAAATCATATACGTATGAAACAATTACTCTATCACATCTAATTTCTAATTTTAGGTATAGCTATACTGATATAGTTACATCTAATTTTTATTTCAATTTCATTTATGTTTCATTCTTTTGACTTATTTGGACATGTGCTTTGTTGACTATACGAATAAATTATTGGTATAATATAAAATAATGTGTATACTGTACTTTGATTATGAAATATAAAAAATAGCCTTTTCATTTTTAGTTATACTATTTAGTAAACAATTGTTTCAAATGATTTTTTATTTATTTGGATTGCATTTTCATCGTTTCAATCATCAAGAGGAAAAACTATCACATGAATTACTTGCAAGTAATTTTGTCTTAAACTCCTAATAAGTATCAATAAATAAATTATAATTACCGAATAATCAATTTACCATAATTATATTTACAAAATTTATATCAATTTTATTAATTTCTAATTTTTCAAAGTACACATTAAATAAATGCAACTTTTATTAAACTATCTTGAAACAATTTTTACAATAACTTTATTTTTGTTAATGACTCGATTTGTTGGAAACTATTTTATGAAGTATTTATTTTGTTAATATTATTTTGTTGCATATTAATTTTAATAACTATACCCAAAATTGGTATCAGCTAATATTTGTCCTCACCTGGATATAAGTTTTGTCAACATTTATACCCAATTTGAGTATAAACATTTTTTTTTTTACTTTAATGGAAAAAATTCTATTTATGACATTTGAGTATAAATTTGAATGTTTGGATATAGATTATGAGGTAAATTGCCTCGTCAAGATATGGATCACTTCGAAAATGTCATACCTTCAAAATAATTGCTTATAGCAATCTAAGACTCGAAGACTAGTGGAGAAGCTTACGGTACAAAATACAAATGATGCCAACAAGTGTTATCAGTCCCGGCCCGGCCCTGCCGGCCGGATCGGTGTCCGGAGCTTAAAACGGTCCGTTGGTTAAAACTCGGGAAAGGATTTATGTAATATTTAAAAAAATAAGATAAAATAAAATAAATAAATAAATAACCAAGTGGATAAAATCAAGAGTGGACAGCTAGGCCTATGAGTGGATACGGTTATGGATAAGATCAAAAAGGGGCAATGTGGACACTTCCTCCCATCCAAACCCCTATATAAAGAGAGCCTCTCTTGGATAACCCATTTTCCTCTCCATTTGCCCCTTTGCCATCAAGAAGGTTGCTGTAGAAGTTCTCTCATTTGCCATCCAGGAGCATAGTAATATGTTCTTCTTCATTTCTGCACTTCCTTTGGTTTTAGCGTCATCCCCTTACTCCTTTCTTCAATCGGAATGCTTCGTAGGTGGAGAACGACAAGGGGAGGGTGATTATCGGTGATCGGAAAGGTTCAAGCTAGGATCAATCACGAAAAAAGGTGGGTGGATCTGAAATCCCCCTGTATAACATGAATAGCATTAGGGAAGAATTAGGATTCTTATCTTGAAACGTATTCTTGATTAATGAAAGCATGTGGAAAATGAATGATTGATTGTATTCTTGTGTTTGATTCATGATTTGTGATTCCTTATGACTATGAATGTGTTCTTTATCATTCTTCCATGTTTAGATGATTGTTTGTATGCATTGATTATATTTCTAAATTGAAAATCGCTGAAAATCGGGTTCTGCCCGATTCTATTTTCATGATGACCGGTCGACCGATCCAAGATATCGATTGATCGGTAATATGAAAATCGGTCGACCGATCGATAGAGACCGGTCGACCGATCATTCCTTCCGAGCTCTTTTATGGGTCGGCCGATCGGCCGACCGAAACTCATTTTATAGACTAAGCACTATCGGTCGACCGATATAGAGATATCGGTCGACCGGTGCCCTGAAAACTAACCAAGATGATTGAATGAACCCAACACCATCGGTCGACCGATCCAGAGATATCGGTCGACCGGTGCAGAGAAATCAGTCGACCGACCAGTGAGGACCAGTCGACCGAACCCTGACCATAATGTATATTGTTTGCTATTTTGATCTAGATTCTTTCCATGAGTGTGATGTACTACTCCCTGTTGATTGAAGTGTTATGTGACTGAATCATTGACCTTGTATTGACCGTCCAGTGATCCAATCCTCTTATAGTATGCAATAATGTGAAATGATAAAGAGATAAAAGTAAGAAAGATTAAAAAAGAACGGAAGGGTGGCCAGCCCATGCTAAGTTCTTATAAGTGAAGGGTCATTCCCTTAGCCATGACTTGATCACCCATAGGTTGCACAAGACTGTATTGTTTGCTCGGCGTAAAACCTCGACATGTTAAAGGCACCCAAAGGCACCTAAAGGCACTCAAAGTCATGTAATACTAAGAAAGAAGTACAAGCATCAAGAATATTGTACAAATGACATGAGTATAATGATGATGATAAGTGAAGCATGATTATTAATCCAGCATGATTTCTGTAACTCCTCATGACTATATGATTCATGATCTCTATCATCTTTTATCCATTGATATCTCCAATCGAATGATCTTATGCTCACTACTTGATCTTGTTATCAATGATTACTGATTCTGACTATTATTATGCATTGAGTACTTTATGGATCCCCACTAAGCTGTATAGCTTACGGGAGGACATCCTCCCCTGTGTTGATTTCCGTAGGGCCAGGTCAATGATGGTGATGAGATCGTGTGCCGCGACCAGCTCGAGCAATAATAAAGCACATAAACTGACAGAGGGCCCAGTTATCTTTTCTATATTTTCTGCATTATAAACTTTAATGTAATTTATATATGATTCATATTATTGAGATTTTGTAGTATTTTGAGACTTCCGCTATTTGATATCATATGTTTCCCCTTTATCCTTATTATTGATTTGTCATCGTTTTTATGAAGTTTTAGTCAATTCTTTAGTCAAGGTTATAGTGTTTTCGTAGCGCCTTCGGAGAGATCCTCGTCACGTGACGTTGGTCGATTTAGGGGCGTTACAGTTTGACCCGCTTTGACTCGGTCAAACTCGGTCAAAACCCCTGTTCAACCGACTGACCCAACGAGTTTGTTCGACACACCAGGTCAATTTTTAAAATGAAAAAAAATAAAATAAAAAAATTTATTAAAACATTTAGACATATTATATATATTTATATATATATATTTGAAATTTATATTTTAATATCCTCTTGTCACATATATAATTTTTTTAATATTTTTTTATTTATAACTACCTCATAAGATTTTTTATTTATGTTGAAGACTTAATTTATGCTACTTTATTATATTTTTTAATATAAATTATTTTATTTTACTTTATTATACTATATTTCATATTTTTTTATTAAATAAAATACTATATATTAATAATATTATAACAATCTCTTTAACTTATTTTATTTTTTTATTAATTTATATTATACAATCCGATCATTCGATTTGATCCGATCCGACTGGTCTGATCTGACCCGTTAATCAATCCGAATCGATGATCGGATCGGATCTTATAACATTGATGCCAACACGTTATTTATTTCTTCGATTGAACATTATACAATGGATGGACATGAAAACGGAACTCCGTTTTTTCAATGGCCTCTTCTCCTAAATCAGGCAGAGACTCATGGACCCTTGACTTTTCAGACAAATTAAAGACGGAAGTAATCGACAATAAAATTCCATTCAGAGACCTCTTCTGCTAAATTACGCAAAGCCTCGCCATCAAGAACCCCCACGTCTTTTCATTTTTCAACCAAAGATTGGTCAAAATACAGACTTCCATGACATGGCATGCAAAACGCCGATGTAACTGCTGGCGTCCATGGAACTGTGCATGCAAGATCCCAATGACTTAATTTCAAGACCAAATCAGACCGAAGTTTTTTTTTAATTTTTTTATAAGGTTTGGTTACGAATCCTCCACCACCGACGGCGCGCGCGGGGAAGGTGGGTCGCCCCCGGACTTCCGAGATTTCATGTGACATTTTTTATTTTTTTATTTTTTTTTAATATTTTCAATAATGTGAACGTGGAGAGGAGAGAGATGCAACGTCAGCGCTGTGATCGAAAAATCGTCGATTATAGATAAGGAGGGCATTGTGTGAAATAAATTAAAAGATGGAGGACATTCGTGTTACAAAATGAAGTTGAAATACATCGTTGAAAAAATGTGAAAGTTAAAGAACATTTGGTGTAATTTATCCCTTCTACAACCTAAAAAGTAATTTATGATGAAGCCACAAATCCATCTAGACTGACGATGGGTAATTTACTAGCTAGTGAGGCGATGCTATACAAAAATAAATGAATTGAAAGTTTCGACGACGCTACCGTCAGAATTCAAATTAATAATATTAAATTCTAGTCATGTTCATTTGAGAATTTTTATATTAAAATAATGAAATGAAACTATCGACAATCCTTTGGCATCGAAAATTATAACGGTTGGAGATATCATAGGAAGCTTCGAAGGCGAGGATATAATAATATTAACGTATTATTAATTTCAAGCTATGTTTGTTTGATTGTTCTAATGATAAAATTACCAGGTTCGCCCTACAGAGGAAGAGAACGGGATCCAACAGGGGCAATCACCGCTCCCCTGGAGTTGGGTTCCTCCTTCAGGCCCCATTTTCATCATTTATTGCATTAATTAATTTCATAGTTTTATTCTATTAATTATTAGATTAAAATTTAATTATTATGTTTATTTATATAATCTAATAATTATTAGATGTCAAATTTATTATTCTTGTTATTTAATTGTTGATATGAATTTATTTGGATTGTTAATAATTTTGGTGACATGTTCAGAATTTATATTTAGTACGTTTATATTGTATGATTATATGTTGGATGTATAACATATATAAATCATCGAGGTTACGAAATACCTTTTATAATAGAAGCGGATCGTCGAGGTTTTTCTATGAACACTGAAAGAGCGCACTTGTATCTCAGAATCGAGATCAAACTTCGAGAGAACCAAACATGTAGCAACAATATAAATACTTCTAAATGAACTTACATGAAAAACATACTCTGAACCCCGGTATAGGGTCCCTTTCAAGGAGAATTTGCAAGGAGCAATGTGATGTGCACACTGAACGTGCATCACATGCCCACATGGCACGATCTGCGCCTTGCACGGATGCAATTAATGCTTGCACCTGCGATACAGGCGTCCATGCACGATGTGCGTGTGATCGTGCGGACCCCGCATCCACCGCGCGAGTTCCGTGGCCATGCCGGAGCGCACCTTGAGTGCGAAGCAAGCGCCCTTGTGCCTACTGTGCGCCCAAAAGGGCATTTGCCCTTCTATCTCCCACAAGAACATAGTTGCATTTTTGTTCATCCAGAAATATAATGAGTTGTGCATCTATTGTTGAATTCCATATTTTGATGATAATAAATCAAATTGGACATAAAAGGTATTAATCTATGCTCAAGTGATGATATGCAGGTGTAGAATTGATATAATCTCAGTTGCAGAAGAAATTACCAATTAAAACGATAAAAATAAAATTTCAGCATACGACCGGTCGACCGACTATGAAGACCGGTCAATTGATATGAAACGGAAGAAATGTCAAGACTGTACTGGTCGATGATTCGGTCGCTACACCGGTCGACTGAATAGCACAGGGATGAATTTAAGAAATGACGAGATTGTACCGGTTGATGATCCGATCGATGCACCGATCGGCCGAACAGTAAAGGACGAATTCTAGAAAAAGACGAGACTATATCGGTGGACTTCTCAGCTGAAGGATCAGTCGATCGGACAGCTTAGAAAAGTAACAAATATGTCGCAACGGTCATATTGACTTGTCGACCGGCCCACTAATGCGGTCGATCAGTCACAGTGCCAGATGAACAGTAACAACTATTATTTAAGGAGAAAATTATGGAAAAACTTCTAGACGAGATTCTCACATGTAGAAAACTATAAAAGGAGTACCAAAGCTTGAATAAAGATTATCCAAGCAAGCAAGATTATTCAAAAGAGTATTTCAAATTCTTGAGCCCAAATTTGTAAGTTTTTCCATTTTCTCTTTCAAACTTTGAGTGTGAAAAATTTTGTAAAAGAAGAGAGTTTGAGAGAATCTTTATTCTCTGATCTAGTGAAAATTGAAAGCTCGTTGTAAAAGAGGAGTGCCTTACCTCTTGAGCGGAGAAGAAGGCGTGTGGTGAAAAAATGGTTGTTCTCTCCCCATAAGAAAAGAGAAAGATAATGGATCTCCCGCGGTCTCAAGGTCGAGAAGTCGGAGCGGGGACATAGGCCAAAGAGTTGGGGTCGAACCTCGTCAACATATCGTGCCTCACTATGTTTGCTCTCTTGCTCCTTTTTTATTAATTGCCTGTGATCATTTTTAGTGATTTTTCGAAAGTGATTTTCTAAAAAGATTTTTTAAACACCAATTCACCCATCCGCTCTTGATGCTTTCGATTCTACAATTGGTATCAGAGCGGGTTGCTCTTGTTTTTAAGATTTAAAGATTCTTTCAAAGCTATGGCATCAAGTGGATTCAATTTTTCTGAAGGTCAATCGATTAATCGTCCTCCGTTTTTTAATGCATCTAATTTTGCATATTGGACAATTAGGATGCAAGCATATATATGTTCCATTGATATTGATATGTGGGATATCGTTCAAAATGGTTTTGATCTACGTGAAAAATCTCCTTTGGAATATACCGAAGGAGAAAGGCTTTTGATAAAATTTGATTGGAAGGCTAAAAACATTTTTTATTGTGCTTTGCATCCTACGAAGTTTAATCGGGTTTCTAATTGTTCAAGTGCTAATAAAATATGGAAAAAACTTATTATCACTCATGAAGGAACTGACAAAGTTAAGGAATCTAGATTGAACATTCTAAATCACCAATATGATTATGTCAAAATGCATGAAAATGAATGTATAAATGAAATGGTTGTTCGTTTTAATGATATTGTGAATGGCTTAGCCTCTTTGGACGAGCCAAGAACTAACTCTCAAAAGGTAAAAAAGTTTCTCATGTCCCTTTCCTCCATATGGCATACAAAGAGGACCGTGTTGAAGAGAAGGATTTGAACAAGCTAGATTTTGACAATCTTATAGGTTCACTCTTGACATATAAGATCGGAATCAAGGAGGATGAAGAAGCAAATGCTCTAAAGAGAAAAACTCTAATATTGAAAGCAAATAAAGTGAGGAAGACACAAGTAAAGAAGATGAAGATCTTAATGAAAAGAAGCTTGTCCTGTATGCAAATAAGTTTGATAAATATCTCAAATTTGCCAAGCAAAAAAAGAAGAATGGCTTCACCAAGAAAAAATCATCATCAAGTAAAAATCAAATAATTTGCTTTAAATGCAAAAAGGTTGGACATTATAAAAATGAATGTCCAAATTTGATCAAAAAAAAAAGATGAAGAAAATTCAAGAAAGAAGAAAAAAACTCTTCAAGCAATTTGGGATGAAAGCGAAGATGAAGAAAATGATTTCAACACCTCCTCAAGTAATGATGAAGAAGCTTATATATGTTTAATGGCAAATAGTCATGAGGTATCATCTAATTCATCTAGCTCTAGTGATAGTGAATCTTTTAATGTGCATAATGAGTTTAGAACTCTTATCAATAAATATGGATGACTAAAAAGAAAATATGATAATTTAAAGATAGAATTTGAAAATATACAAAAGAAAGATAAAGATGTTAGAGCATGTGAAAAGTGTGACATATTAAGTGAATAAAATACTAGTTTACAATTCTTAATTGAAGAATTGAAAATGGAAAATAGTACACTAAAATCATCATGTGAAAAACAAAATGAAAAATGTGCATGCTTGAACAACGAAATCAAGAATCTAAAAGATGAAATTAAAAAAATTTCTAATGGAAGCAAAATATTAGAAGACATGCTTAGCGAATTTAGAATGCCTTCAAATAAAAAGAGACTTGGTTTTAACTCTTTTGAAAAGAAAAATAACAAAAAAAATTTATTTGTTAAAGCATCACATAGTAATGCAAAATCATATATTACTTGTTTTCACTATGGATATGAATGACATTATTCATATGATTGCAAAGTTAGAAAAGGAATAAATAACGGGATGGAAAAAATTTGGATCCCGAAAAAGATCATTTCTAATCAAGATGGACCCAAGCAAAGTTGGGTACCAAAAAGATGAGATTCTCAATTTCTTTCTTGTAGGGAGTCCCGAAGCTTAATGATTGTAAATGGTATTTAGATAGTGGGTGCTCAAGACACATGACCAGCGATGCATCAAATTTCATCACCTTAGAAAAGAAAAATGAAGGAAAAGTCACTTTTGAAGACAATAGCAAAGGAAGAGTGATAGGTATGGATAATGCTGGTAAGAATGACAAAGTGTATTTGGAAAATGTATGGCTAGTTGAAAACTTAAAACATAATCTAATTAGAATAAGTCAACTATGTGATAAAAACTATTTAGTCAAATTTGAAAAAGATAAATGTTTGATATTTGATGAAAATAATGAAGTTTTACATATGGGCTTTAGATACAATAATGTGTACAAGATTGATTTTGATAATTTGAAAAATGAAAAATGTCTTACTACTATGCATGATGATATAGACTTATGGCATAGAAGATTAGGACATGCAAATTATAAATTACAAAATAAACTTTCAAACCATGAATTGATTAGAAGCTTGCCTAAGGATAAGTTTGAGAAAAATAATGTTTGTGATTCATGCCTTAAAGGAAAACAAACTAAAAGCCCATTTAAACTAAAAGGAGTCATTAGTACATATAGATCTTTGGAACTTTTGCATTTTGACTTATTTGGACCAATTGATGTAGTAAGTTTAGGAGGAAAAAGATATGTTTTTATGATTGTTGATGGTTTTTTTATTTCACTTGGACTATCTTTCTTACTAGTAAAGATGAAATAATAAACATGTTTTCAAAATTTGCAAAAAGGATTCAAAATAAATTTGAAAAAAAGATTTAAAAAATTAGAAGTGATCATGGAGGAGAATTTGAAAATCATAAATTTGAATTGTTTTGTGAAGAAAATGGAATTACTCATAACTTTTCCACTCCTATGACACCTCAATAAAATGTAGTAGTAGAAAGGACAAATAGAACTATACAAGAAATGGCTAGAACAATGTTAAATGAAAGTAAATGGCCAAAGTATTTTTTGGCCGAGGCAGTAAATACATCATGCTATGTTCTTAATAGGATTCTACTTAGGACTATTAAGAAGAAAACTTATTTTGAAGTGTTGTATGGAAAGAAACCAAATATCTCTTATTTCAAAGTTTTTGGTTACAAATGCTATATTTTGAATATCAAAGACAAACTAGAAAAAATTGATGCAAAATGTGATGATGATATTTTTCTTGGTTATTCAACTACAAGTAAAGCATATAGAGTGTATAACAAAAGAACATTAATAGTTGAAGAGTCTATTAATGTAAATTCAATAAGACTATTGAAATTGTGATGAGTAAGCAAGCACACGATGATGAGGAAGAAATAGTTGAAATGCAAAGACAACTTGATGATGTGCAACATGAGGACTGATGCATGCAAAATATAACATATTTTAGATTATTACTTAAGTTAATTTTTCTGTAATTTGATCATGGCATGCATCATTTTTAGTCACTTTTAGTGGTAAATTTTAATTATTAATTCTCTGAATATTTTAATTGTGGATGAATTAATTAAATTTGGATAATTATTTTGCAGGAAAATTCGAACACGTGAATATCCGAGAACACCAATGTATCGGCCGAAATTCAAAGAATTTATTTCTTACGGCCGAGATTTGGCTTTACCCTCAAGACGTTTTGGCCGAGATCCATAGGGCGTAAAGATAAAAAGATTTTATCTTTTTGGGCGTAATGGCATGAAGACTTTTCGTTTTGGCCAAGATTTGGAGGGCGTAATGGCAAGAAAATGTTGGTTTTGGCCGAGATTCAAAGGGGGTAACAATTAAATGATTTTATCTTTTGGGCGTAACAAGATTAAATTCTTTCCTTACGGCCGAGATTTAGAGGGGGTAATGATAAGGACTCTTCTTTATTATGGCCGAGATTCGAAGGGCGTAAAGATAAGAAGGATTTATCTTTGGGCGTAATGATAAAAAGATTTATCGTGTTGGCCGAGTTTATCTCATAATTTTAAAGTCAACCGTACGATGTTATGGCCGGGATCAAATTGAAGGCCGTTCGCACCCTATAAATACGTGAGGAAACCATCGTCCCAAAGGGTGCTCTGAAGTTCAGGTTTTCTATCACGACAAGTCGTGAGTCTGCAGGCTACGACCAAGAGGAGAGAGGTGCGACGGCTGGAAGTTGATCGCGACCCTGATTAAGTCCGAGAGGCTGCCCGACTGTCGGTTCGTGATCCAAAGCTTCGACTTTTATCTATTTGGGTGTAATTCTTCTAATTATTATTATTATTTTATTATCTCTCTAGTTATTTTATTATCTCTCTAGAATTTCTAGGATGAACTACATATTTTTAAGATTATTCGTTTTAGGAGATTATTATCGAAGGGAAACTATTTGGACCCTATATTATTTATTTTAATCTTTTCTGATCAATTAGTTAATTGTGCTTAATGCTTTTGATTTAATTACTTGGATTTCTGAGTTGAGTAATTACCAGTTTGTGGACTATTTAATTTCAGAATTAATTAATTAAATTAATTGGTTTTATGTGAAATTAATAATTGACATAAATTTGATAACTAGTATGTGGAGAATCAAGTTTATGTGGTCTGTTAATCTATATCAGTTTGTGGAGTGATTAATAGTCTAGGATTTTCATATTAATGCATCTTAATTTTAATCTTATCTGACGAATACTAGTTTGTGGGACTTTAGGTTTGATTAAATTTAAGATAGTTTGATTTATCGGATTAAATAGTAGAATTACTAGTTTGTGGACTCTGTGATGTTAATCTTGTAAATTAATAACTTGGAAAAATTTCTAATCCATCTTTAAAGATTAAATTTATCTTTTATAGTTCAAATATTGATCCTGATCTATTTTCATCCTAAGGCCTAACTTCAACACCACTATATTATCTTTATCTTATTTTCTTTATTTTATTTCATAAATCCTCTTTCCAAAAATCCATGTTTTTTCCTCTCTTATTAATTTATAAATCCAGATATTGAATTAATAATATTCCTCGTGGGTTCGACACTCTTACTCCTATTACTATATTACTTGAGCGACTAGTGCACTTGTTAGCGATTTTATTTTGCTACATCATTTCAACGCATCAAGTTTTTGGCGCCGTTGCCGGGGAATATTTTATTAATTAATTTCTAATTTTTATGAATTATTAGGAGATGTAAATAAATTGTAAATAATTCTTTATAAATATGTATTAATTGTTTTAATTATTTTTTGTGAATAAACTGACATTTTTTCTTTTGCAGATAAAGGTCACGGCAATTTTTTTAAATTGTCGACTTTCGGCTTAAAATTTTGTCGCCGTCTTATGGTTTTACGACCGATATTGATTTTTGTCGACTTTACTGGTTTTATGGCTCGCAATATTGATTGAGTTCTAATCTTCTGTTTTACGACCGTAATTTTATCCGAATGTTGTTTTACGCCATGGATTTGATTTCATTTTGGCTAGAGTGGTTTGTTCTATTTGATTTGATTTTGTTGTTTTACGGCCGTAAAGAATCGACTTAATTCAGTTTCAGCCATAATAATTATTTGTCGCCTTAATAGTTGGATTCGTATTTCAATTGCTGTTACGACCGAGACCTGGATAGCTTTTTTTTTTACGACCAATTGAATCATGTCGATTTCATTTCGACCGTAATGATAATCTTCTGACTTGCTTCGGCTTTAATAGCAATCTTTATCTGAATTTACAGTCGAGATTCTCTTTACCCACGTGATCGAATAGATTTATTTCCCTTGCGCACGGATTGATTAATTATTTGATTTTGCGGCCGAGAAGTGTTTGCGGCTGACTTTGATGAATTCGTAATTTGGTTCAGAATTTTAATTTAATGCTATCTCGGTCGTAATCTAACGAGTTTTACGCTGCGTACCTCCTCACGTTGATTAATCACTTTCATCACTGTTCTATGGTTTTTGCGGTCGAACGAGCCTCGGATTACTAATCTAATTTCGGCCGTAAATCTATTCCTGTATTGCGGTCAATTAATCTTATTTCCTCTCTGAAAATAATTTTTGCTAATATCTGATTATTAACTTTGCGGTCGCAAATCAGTTCTGATTCGTTTTGTGCCGTTTGTTACATCATCGTTAATTCTTCCAAATTTTACGGCCGAACGAGTGCTTGATTTTTACGACCATCTATGTGATTTACTTTCGGTCGAAATGTTATTTTTGGCATTTGAATTGGTTTGAAGAGCGTTTGGCGGTCGTAATTCGATTTCGGATAATTATTCTTTGACCTAATAAATTTTTTAATTCGATAATGGCCGAAAGATTTTTATATTTATCAATTTAAATCTTATTTCTTCGTGACCTATTATTTGTATTTCTTTTTTCTTGTATATATTTGTATTTTATTCTTTTATCTCTCTTACTGAAAATTAGTTGTTGCAGGACTTAAGTGAAATCTAATCACAACTAAGTTAATCCTTTGGATAAATTTATATGTCACACATTCTGATCAGATGTTAATTTTTTATTTTATTTAATTTTTTTCTTACACTTGGTTGTTGCAGTGACGAATTGAATATTTAATCACAACCAAGGATTTTACTAATTTACATTTTTTTAATTAAGTTAATTTTTTATTATTTTTATTTAATTAGTTAGTTGATTGGCATTTTAATTAATAGTTTAAGGAGTCATCTAATCGATTTTCTTTTTGTGCACGGAGAGGAACTCAACTAATTATTTCTTCGGATACGTGGACCGAGCGATGCATGAATTAACACGTCGGGTTCATCTCGGACATGACAAGCAAAAGCTCCATGCACGAGCTCCGAGTAGATTGAACGCCATGCATGCGTCACATCTAAGATTTGCATGAGTACGCCCTGCCACCACAACCCCGTTCCCGTTACGGCCGAGCTTCACCTCGATGACCACGCCGTAAAGAACAACTCGCCATGCATGCGTCTCATCGAACACTTGCACGAGTACGCCTGCCACAACAGCCCGGTTATTTTACGGCCGAGATATGACAAGGCGAAAGGAAAAATCACATTGGAATCGGCCGATCACTGCGCTCCTTCAATTTGATGTGACCCTTCACTACGCGCATCACGTGGGAAAAGTAAGTTTACGCTGAAGTTTCCTTTAAATTCTTTACCCCTTCCGCATCCGTGCAGATCAAGCACCACCGCCTTACGGCCGAAGTTCCAAAGCTCTTACTCTTACGGCCGAGCTTCATCAATTACGGCCGAGCCTTCTTCCTCAACCAGTGCGTTACGGCCAAGCCACCGCGCACCGAGATACCATCTTCTTTACGGCCGAAGTTCGAGTCTCACCGCCGATCCTTACGCCCAAAAGCGCCGCGCCAGTTCGTTACGGCCAAACTCCACTCGACTCCGGCCGAGCCTTCTTCCTTACGGCCGAAGTTTCAACGCTTCTCGCCCAAAAGCCCTTACGGCCGAAGTTCCAAAGCTCTTCCTTACGGCCGAGATATATTACGCCCGAAGTTTCAATGCCTCTCACCCAAAAGCCCTTACGGCCGAAGCCTCACCGACCTAACCTCAGCTCCCCTACGGCCGAGCTTCCACACCGAGCCAACTCTTTACGGCCGAAGTCTCACGCCGTCATCGCCACTCCCTTACGCCCAAAAACACCACAACACATTACGGCCAGTTCCTTACGGCCGAGATTGCACGGCTAAGATCTTCATCAACACAATTTTGCGGCCAAGCTTTTACGGCCGAGACTCTCCATTATCGGCCGAGATCCATCAATTATCGACCGAGATCTCCTCTCACCGACACCATTTGCGGCCATGAAGTTCATAACACTGACGCCACAAGAATTATCGGCCGAGTCTCTTCAGCTTTTGCGGCCGACACCTTCATCGATATATATATTGAGGCCGAGCATCTCTCCACCGAAAATAAATCCGGTTGTATTTTTCCCTTTTCTTTATTTTCATTTCTTTAGCTTTTCCATATTATCTTTACTCTTTCCCTTGTTGGCCTAACACTGAGGACAGTGTCTAGTTCAAGCTTGGGGGAGTTTGCATTTCATGCATTGTATGTTTCTTTCTTTTTATTTGCTTATGTTTGCATCTATTTGTAAAAATATCCAAAAAAATTGAAAAATTTGAAAATTTTCTGAAAAATACCATTGCATGCATTTATTTTTGCTACCATCTTACTAACTTTCGTCTTATTGTTTTAATTATCTTTAAGTAAAGTTCAAAAACATATTGTTAATTGATGAAATTTGAATACTTTTCTTTCTTTTCACTTGCTATTTTAGTATCAAACTTATAGACTGTGTGCCCATGCTAAATAGAATTATGAATGACTAGACGACAAAATCATATTCATGCCTTTTTATTTTAAGTCTTGATAGTAGTAGCCTTCTTATTGACCATATCAAGTACTTTTTGAGCTTATAAAAAAAGAAGGGTTAGTTAAACCCCAACAAATAAAAAAAATGATGAATAAAGTTATGTGTAGGTACAAAAGTGTTATCCGGAACTAAGATGTGTTCGGGTATTTAGATCCGTAGGAGTTCATGCCTGGCGACCTAAGGGCAACTGCTCTAGGATCCGTCGATTGAAAGCCCGCTACATGGACCATCTTGTGGAATATGGAGAAGCACAGGAGTACTGAATCATGGCTAAGTTCGAACTCTTCATTCAGAACCTTGGTTGTTCGGGCAAGTAAACTCGAGGGGTGCTTTATCACCTGGTGCCCTAAGGTCATCTGGTCTGGGAGTCATCAGTCTAAAGCCCGCTATATGAACTTCCTTGTGCAATCCTGCTTGAAGATTAGAACTTTTAAAATAATTGAAAATAAAGTTAAAAAAGAAAAAGAAAAAGTTTTAAGCTCAATTAGTACTTATGTGTTCAATAGTAATGCTATTATTTGACAGACAATTTATTTTTCTGCAAGGCTGAATTTGAGATTGTTTAAATTTGTGTAGCATTCAAAACCTCTACGAAGCTAAGTGCATGGAAAATGGTGAGATAAGGTGTGCAGAAGAATTGTGTGAGAAAATTAGTCAGTTGACAATGTGGAGGCTATGATGGAACTTTCTTGGGCCTTACTTTGAATTTTTGCTTGAGGACAAGCAAGACTTTAAGTTTGGGGGAGTTTGATGCATGCAAAATATAACATACTTTAGATTATTACTTAAGTTAATTTTTCTGTAATTTGATCATGGCATGCATCATTTTTAGTCACTTTTAGTGGTAATTCCGGATTTATTAATTTTAATTATTAATTCTCTGGATATTTTAATTGTGGATGAATTAATTAAATTTGGATAATTATTTTGCAGGAAAATTCGAACACGTGAATATCCGAGAACACCAACGTATCGGCCAAAATTCAAAGAATTTATTTCTTACGGTCGAGATTTGGCTTTACCCCCAAGACGTTTTGACCGAGATCCATAGGGCGTAAAGATAAAAAGATTTTATCTTTTTGGGCGTAATGGCATGAAGACTTTTCATTTTGGCCGAGATTTGGAGGGCGTAATGGCAAGGAAATGTTGGTTTTGGCCGAGATTCAAAGGGGGTAACAATTAAATGATTTTATCTTTTGGGCGTAACAAGATTAAATTCTTTCCTTACGACCGAGATTTAGAGGGGGTAATGATAAGGACTCTTCTTTATTATGGCCGAGATTCGAAGGGCGTAAAGATAAGAAGGATTTATCTTTGGGCGTAATGATAAAAAGATTTATCGTGTTGGCCGAGTTTATCTCATAATTTTAAAGTCAACCGTACGATGTTATGGCCGGGATCAAATTGAAGGCCGTTCGCACCCTATAAATACGTGAGGAAACCATCGTCCCAAAGGGTGCTCTGAAGTTCAGGTTTTCTATCACGACAAGTCGTGAGTCTGCAGGCTACGACCAAGAGGAGAGAGGTGCGACGGCTGGAAGTTGATCGCGACCCTGATCAAGTCCGAGAGGCTGCCCGACTGTCTGTCCGTGATCCGAAGCTTCGACTTTTATCTATTTGGGTGTAATTCTTCCAATTATTATTATTATTTTATTATCTCTCCAGAATTTCTAGGATGAATTCCATATTTTTAAGATTATTCATTTTAGGAGATTATTATCGAAGGGAAACTATTTGGACCCTATATTATTTGTTTTAATCTTTTTTGATCAATTAGTTAATTGTGCTTAATGCTTTTGATTTAATTACTTGGATTTTTGAGTTGAGTAATTACCAGTTTGTGGACTATTTAATTTCTGAATTCATTAATTAAATTAATTGGTTTTATGTGAAATTAATAATTGACATAAATTTGATAACTAGTGTGTGGAGAATCAAGTTTATGTGGTCTGTTAATCTATACCAGTTTGTGGAGTTATTAATAGTCTAAGATTTTCATATTAATGCATCTTAATTTTAATCTTATCTGACGAATACCAGTTTGTGGGACTTTAGGTTTGATTAAATTTAAGATAGTTTGATTTATCGGATTAAATAGTAGAATTACCAGTTTGTGGACTCTGTGATGTTAATCATGTAAATTAATAACTTGAGAAAATTTCTAATCCATCTTTAAAGATTAAATTTATCTTTTATAGTTCAAATATTGATCCTGATCTATTTTCATCCTAAGGCCTAACTTCAACACCACTATATTATCTTTATCTTATTTTCTTTATTTTATTTCATAAAACCTCTTTCCAAAAATCCATGTTTTTTCCTCTCTTATTAATTTATAAATCCAGATATTGAATTAATAATATTCCTCGTGGGTTCGACACTCTTACTCCTATTACTATATTACTTGTGCGACTAGTGCACTTGCTAGCGATTTTATTTTGCTACATCATTTCAACGCATCAAGGACTGAGAAGAAGCTAAAGTTGATACTCCAAATGTGAGAGAAATGAAAGAACTTCAAATTGAGGAGAGCCAAATTATTCTAAAAAACTAGAGACATGCCTCATCACATCCACTTGAACAAGTTATAGGTAATATAAATGAAAGTATAAAACTAGAAACTCTTTGAAAAATCTATGTGCTGTTTTGGCTTTTCTTGCTAACTTTGAACCCAGCAACATAGATGAAACACTTGAAGATCCAAATTGGATAAATGCAATGCATGAGAAATTAAACAATTTTGAAAGAAATCAAGTATGGAGACTTGTGGAAAGACCCAAGGACCATCCCATTATTGGAACCAAATGGGTCTTTCAAAACAAGTTAGACGAAGATGGTGTCATTGTGAGGAACAAGGCTAGATTAGTGGCCAAGGGTTACTCACAAATTGAAGTGATTGATTTTGATAAAACTTTTGCTCCCGTTGCTAGACTTGAGGCAATTCGAATGCTTTTGGCTTTTGCATGTTATAAATGTTTTAAACTTTTTCAAATGGATGTTAAATCGGCCTTCTTGAATGGTTTTATAAATGAGAAAGTTTATGTTGAACAACCTCAAGGCTTTGAAAATCCAGATTTTCCCCATCATATTTTTAAGTTCTTAAAAGCTCTTTATAGATTGAAACAAGTCCCTCAAGCTTGGTATGAAAGATTAAGTTCATTTTTAATTGAAAATGATTTTCAAAATGGGAAAGTAGACATCACATTATTTTTAAAACATTTTAAAAATGATATTTTAATAGTTCACATTTATGTTGATGATATTGTTTATGGTACTACTAATAAATGTCTATGCAAAGAGTTTGAAACTCTTATGCAAAAAGAATTTGAGATGAGTCTTGTAGGAGAACTTACCTTCTTTCTAGGCCTACAAGTGAAACAATCCAAGGAAGAGATTTTTTTCAATCAAGAAAAATATACAAGAGAGTTGTTTAAAAGATTCGGAATGAACGAATGCAAGCTAAGCACAACTCCTATGAGCACTACTACAAAATTGAATAAAGATGAAAAAAACAAGTCCATTGATAAAAAAAGTTACAGAGGTATGATTGGTAGTTTGCTCTACTTAACAGCATCTAGGCCAGAAATAATGTTTAGTGTGTGTTTGTATGTTAGGTTTCAATCTGCTCCCAAATAATCGCATTTAATCACAGTAAAAAGGATAATGCGCTATTTAAAGCATACATGTGAATTAGGCATTTGGTACGATAGAAATTCTCCATTTGAATTGCATGCCTACACCGATACGGACCAGCAAAAGCAAGTAAGCCAAAATATTCATAGATTCAAAGATGTCTAAAATAATTACAAATAGCAGTATTTATAGGCTCTAGATAGCAGAACTTGGGGCGGAAGAAAAGACTCTAACTTAGCCTACAAGAAAGTTAACTAGTTTCTTAAAATAACTAAAGGAAATTACTATTGCAATTATGAGCAGAATTTCCCTATATAATTAATTCCAAAATTCTAAATAAATATGGTTAAATCATGATTTATTTGGCCCATAATATGCTGACTCTTCATGCGGCCCAATTTGTAGCACGTTGAGAACTTGGATCTGATCTAACTCGATCTTGTAATTGGATCAATTGTAAATTGCAAACATTTTTTATTATCTTCAATTTCCTTATGCCTGAGATCCACACTATTATCTTGATTCTCCAACTTTGCTAGAACATTCTTCCATCACCGGCTGCAATTATAAGCATTTCCTAATTAATATCAAACATGAATAAAAATTGGTTCTCAACCTGTTTACTTGCATTATCATGAATAAAAGTCAGGTTTTAAACCTGTTTAAGCAGTGCAAAAATATGTTCATGAAGAGATTTATAGTTCAACCTTTTTAGTAAAGTTGACAATTCCTAAAATCCAATTCAGCTACTGTTAGTACTTCTTTCATGGCTTAAATTTGCTTTAGCCTTTGTGATTCCTTAGCTAGAAATTGAGTTTTGGAAAGAATGGAGTGTTGGCAAAGTGGGGAACTCATTGGATTTTAATCAGCTGGATTTAAATTCACTTGTGAACTATTTTATTCAAGTTTTATTCTTAATATCTGAATATTTTGCTTGAGCACAAGCAAAAGACTAAACTTGGGGGAGTTTGATCACTAGCAGATCATATTATAGTTTTACTCCATTTTCTATCCATTTCACAACTATCGAACCCTCTTTTTGCCCTACATTTGGTCAATTATGCATAGAATGCAATAAATGTGATTACTAGCTGACCATCCTCATTTTTTATTCAATTTTATGTGCACAGGGGTTCTGAATGGTTAAAATTTGTGAAGTTATCATTTCTATGCCAAGTTATCATTTTTTAGCAAGTTATCATTACAATGTGCAAAGTTATCATTTCTGCATAATATCAATGTACAGTTGCTAATTGAGCTGATTTTTTTAGTTATTGTGTTATCCCAATTCCTTGCTGAATTGATCATGTTTGGATAACTATGGTTTAATCTGCACAAGTTATCATTCTAGTGTCAAGTTATCGTTTTTAGGGTAAAATTTGTCATTTCAATGTGCAAGATTATTATTTCTACATAACAACATTGGGCAATTGTTTAATTAACTCCTTGCTGTTGTAAATTAATCATGCCTGAATAATCATGATTTAATTTGTGCAAAGTTATCATTCAATGAATAAGTTATCATTCTCGGTGCACAAGTTATCATTCTTGTGAAATTTTATCCATATATGATAATTGACCTCAATTTTATTGATGTCCTATCCTTACTTGTTCTATTTTTATTGTGAACTTTGATGCTTGCTGTTCTTTCTCTTCTAGCAGGTTTTACAAGGCTGCCTCAGTTGGAAAAGCAAGGGGGGACCACTGCATTGCTGTACAAAAAGCTGCTGGAATCAGCTGAAATTTTCTGGATCATTGGACAGATGGCATAATCAGATGCTATGGAAGCTTCTGATTTGCATTCAAGGGTGGATGAGGATCATATAAAAGTGGAGAAACCTGGAGAAGCAAAGGGGGACTCTCCATTGCAGGGTTGCTAGACCAGGAGCAAGAGGAAGTTGCTGGAGAAGAAGCTGCTGCTTATTTCTATCGACTAATTTCTTACTCCCTAATTTCAGAATGTTTAGCGTTGATTCCTCAATGTATTTTGTATCAATCTCTGTAATTATGAGGAGCTAAATCCCAGCTCTCCTAGGATAGGGTAGTAATCTAGTTTAGTTATGGATGGAGTATGGACACTTACTTATTTCCTTCTCTGATTTTAGAACTATTCTGATTTCTGATTTCTGATTTTTATTTAGAATCTGTTTGTCATTGTAAAACCCCTATTTTATTAGCAACTGAGAGGTGATTTTGTGGTTATCTTGATGTTCAGAAATGGACCAAGAGGCAATGATACGATAGTCAAGAACAATGCCTTGAGTGACCGAAATAATATATGATAATCAAAGAAATAAGATCAAACGAATTTTTAAAGCAGCGGAATATCAACTTCAAGATTACAATGAACCAAACAATCGATATTATAAATAGATGAATTTAATCACAAGATAGCCAACCTTGTAAACGACGGAATTCTCGAAGAACGGATTGCAGGAGTTCCCTCACCGCAAAAGCAATTAAGCCAAAATATTCATAGATTCAAAGATGTCTAAAATAATTACAAATAGCAATATTTGTAGGCTCTAGATAACAGAATTTGGGGTGGAAGAAAAGACCCTAACTTAGCCTACAAGAAAGGTAACTAGTTTCCTAAAATAACTAAAGGAATTACTATTGCAATTATCAGCAGAATTTCCCTACATAATTAATTCCAAAAATTCTAAATAATTATGGTTAAACTATGATTTATTTGGCCCATAATATGCTGACTCTTCATGTGGCCCAATTTGTAGCACGTTGAGAACTTGGATCTGATCTAACTCGATCTTGTAATTGGATCAATTGTAAATTGCAAACATTCTTGATTATCTTCAATTTCCTTATGCCTGAGATCCACACCATTATCTTGATCCTCCAACTTTGCTAGAACATTCTTCTATCACCGGCTGCTATTATAAGCATTTACTAATTCATATCACTCGTCTCCTCTTCAAAATGATTCGTCCTCGAATCTGCATTCACAATAAGGAAAGTATATCCAGATTCATATCATTTCCCTCCTCTTCAAAAGGATTCGTCCTCGAATCTACATTCATAATAAAAAGAATATAACATATCACATATATGAATTTATTAAATAATTTAGGACACGCATAATGGAAATATTTATACTTCCCTTTCTGATGTATCTCAATAAGGATTGCAAGTTTGATCCCTCAACTAAGATCCTGCTAAGATCTTGCAAGTATAAAGCAAGAACAAGATAAGTAATATGAAATGTAATGTAACTCTCATACTCACCTGGATGAAATATCTTATGCCCATGTGACGATGGTATTTTCAGAAACAAATTGCGAAACTTTGGGGACCTTCCTTTTCTCATAAGAATCCTATCAAATAAAGTGTGCAATACATTTCAAAGAGCTAGGAATTCAATATGCAGGTTGTCAAGTGGTTCCAAGCTAAAAATACTAGTTTCCACGAAATAAAATGAATCCTTAACATCTGAAAGTGAAATATTGTAAGATTCATAACCAAGCAAATATCTCAGCTCATGAAATGAATAATGCAATTCCTTGCGACTAATCAAAATATCACCAAAATGATCACGCGAATGATTGTTATAAATCAAAATATCTCCACAGAAACTAATCTAAAATCTTCGACAAGAAATGCACAGAAGTCTTACTAATACAAATGCAATGAATTTCCCAATCATGATGTGAAATTTATATGAAAGTTTGCAAACCATCATCAGCAAAAATAATCTTAGGAAAGCACAAAGGTATATTTAAAGAAATAAATAATATTCTAAACTCAGAAAATCTTGAAATCAAAATCAACCAATTAAAAGTACTCAGAACTAGAAAATATTCATTCCAAAATTTTAACATATGGCTGAAATAAAGTTTTATAGCACTCAATGAATAAGAAAGTGGAATACAAAATTGAGATCTAATGTTTGCATGCCATTCAATACTTATTCCATTTAAAACCTGCAAGTTGGTCACTTCAAACAAATATAAAATTTCAAAGGTAAGAGATGGACTTTTCAAACTAGTTGTCATAAACTTAATACAACCTCTTTCAAATCCTTGCATGATGGAATTTGTATCTTCATATACTCCACTCCTACATATCTGCATGCACAAATCAAAATCAAATGACAAAAGATGATTAGTGTTAGGAGAAAAATTACTGAATTATCTTTCTTTTGCCTTAACACTCAAGTCTTTTTGCTCATATCTCTTTGGAGGTGACATTTCTAAACACTCAATATCTAATCTTCTCTCATTCTCACAACTCTCATAATACTCAACATCTAAATGTTGCATCTCAATGCTTTTAGAAGGTGGCCTTTCTAAACACTCAAAAGTTTTGTGGCTCTCATTTTCATCTCTCAAGTTGTGGCACTCATGTTTTTCATCTTTGTCTTTCTCACAACTCTCAGAATTATTTTGAGTTGTTGTACAATCAGCTTCATCTTTCTTCAAATGATGTTCTGCAAATAAACTTTTCTCAACTTCTTCAACATATGGCTGAAATAAAGTTTTATAGCACTGAATGAATAAGAAAGTGGAATACAAAATTGAGATCTAATGTTTGCATGCCATTCAATACTTCTTCCAATTAAAACCTGCAAGTTGGTCACTTCAAACAAATATAAAATTTCAAAGGTAAGAGATGGACGTTTCAAACTAGTCATCATAAGTCCAATACAATCTCCTTCAATTCCTTGCATGATAGAATTTGTATCTTCATATACTCCACTCCTACATATCTGCATGGACAAATCAGAATCGAAAGACAAGAGATGATTAGTGTCAAGAGAAAAATTACTGAATTCTTTTTCTTTTGCCTTAACACTTAAATCTTTTTGCTCATATATCTCTGGAGGTGACCTTTCTAAACACTCAAGATCTAATCTTCTCTCATTCTCACAATTCTCATGATACTCAACATCTAAATATTGTATCTCAATGTTTTCATAAGGTGGCCTTTCTAAGCACTCAAAAGTTGTGTGGCTATCATTTTCATCACTCAAATTGTGACACTCATATTTTTTTAGCTTTGTCTTTCTCACAACTCTCAGAAATGTTTTGAGTTGTTGTACAATCAGCTTCATCTTTCTTCAAATGATGTTCTGCAACTAAACTTTTCTCAACTTCTTCAATTTCTTTCCCACTTTCTTCTCCTGAGGAAGTTGCACTCTCTTGTGACAGCTCTTCTTTAGATGCAATATCATCATTGTCCATCATGTCCATATGACCCTTTTCCCTTGAGTTGAAAATTCCAGCTTTATTTTTCTCCTCCAATTTTTGAGTTGGCTTAACAACTAACTTGAAATTTGCACTCCATTTTGATTTCCAAACATAAGTTGAACTGTCAAATTTGCTATGTGGACGGATATCTTTCTTCAATTGCTTCTCAACTTTCATAGTCTTATGCAGAACTTCATCCAACTCCAAATACTCTTGCAATTCCACAACTCTGGAAATATCTCGGTTCAGCCCGCATATGAATCTTGCAATTGTGTCTTGACGATCCTCATTTATGTTGGCTCGGATGAGTGTCGTTTCCATCTCTTTATAGTACTCTTCAAAAGGTTTTGATCCCTGCCTCATAATCTGCAATTTCATACGTAAGTCACGATGATATGATGGAGGAATAAATCTTCTCCTCAATATGGTTTTCATCTCATCCCAATTTTCAATTTGAGGTTCTCGATTTCTGCGCCTATTAATGATTAATTGATTCCACCAAGTAATAGCATAATCAGCAAAAGATGTAATAACAAGATTAACCTTTTTTTCAGAATAATTATGACGATGAAATATACTTTCTACTTTTTGTTCTTATTCAATATAGGCATCAGGATCACTTTTACCTTAAAAGGTAGGGAGAGAAAGTTTAATTGAACCTATGTTTCGATCAGTGACATCTCTATCTTGTTCTCTTTCTCGTTCTTTTCTTCTACCTCCAATTTGAACACGTCTCTGCCTTCTCCAATTTACAACAGAGGTTTCATCAACTTTATCTTCCATCTCTTCATCATCAACGACACGGTGTCTTTGGCGATCTCTTTTTTGATTTGGTTGTATAACCTCTTGTAGTTGTGCAATTTGATCCTTCTGCACATCTCTTGATCGCGAAGTTCAATAATCATATTTTCAAGACGCTGAAAATGTTGCGTCATGACTTCCATCATCCTCGTTAGATCAATTTCTTTGTATTTAGGATTAATTTCTTTGTCCTTTCTTGTTTACATTGTAGGAAAATTTCTGCCACAAAAGTTAGTAAAAAACAATCTCACTACCTCACGTGGTAACACTCGTATTTTACCTCAACTCTATTTGGTTTTTTCCTCAATTATACTTATCACTCAGCCTTTTTCCTCTCTTGAACCCTCCAATAAGTTCTAGGAGAACTAATGTAAGTCAATACAAAGGCAATGTGTGATTGAATCAACCTAATTTTTCAATATGATTGCAAGATCAAAAGAATACTTGAAGTTGATTTTAGATTAGAGATCAGAAAAAAGATTACCAAATAAGGATAGATGTGTAATGAATTGATTTGGAATAGAAATCAGGAAAATGTTGTCAAATAAGAACATATATAAAAAAATTCAGAATTGGAATGAAATCAAATATCACCTTTCCTTGAGTCAAATTACTCTATTATCAAATTTCTTTACACTTTTCTCTAGAAATAATCCTTCCTTTTTTTTCCTTCTCTTCTCTTTCTTTTGAATCCTTTTTTCATTTTTTTTGATTTTTTTCGTTAGAATTTCTCCTATTTTTTCTCTTTCCTCCTTTCTTGCACTTTCCTTTTCAGTCTTTTTTCTATTTTCAGAATTTTTTTTTGAATTTTTTTCCCAAAAATTTTCTTTCCTGTCTTCCCTTCTCCTTTCTTGCACTTTCCTTTTCAATCCTTTTTTTTCAATTTTTAGAAATTTTTTTTGAAACTACAGAAAAACTTGAGAACAAATAAGGATGACGGCTAGGGTTTCAACAGCAAATAACCAGATTTTTGTAATTTTTTTTTCAAAACTGCACTAGATTTTGAAGAATAGATGATGATGGCTAGAGTTAAAAGGAAGACGACTAGGAATTGAAGATGCAAATAAGGAAGACGACTAGGAATTGAAGAACAAACAAGCAGAATTTTTGTGGTTTTTTTTCAGAATTCAAATAAGGGACAAACTGGATAAAGAAAGATAACTAGAAAACCGAATCGAAAACACGACTCTGATGCCAACTGATACGATACTCAAGAACAATGACTTGAGTGACCAGAACAATATATGATAATCAAAGAAACAAGATCAAATGAATTTTCAAAGCAGCGGAATATCAACCTCAAGATTACAGTGAACCAAGCAATCGATATTATAAATAGATGGATTTGATCACAAGATAGCCAACATTGTAATTAACGGGGAAAGTTCCTGAAGAACGGATTGCAGGAGTTCCCTCACAGCAAAAGCAATTAAACTAAAATATTCATAGATTCAAAGATGTCTAAAATAATTACAAATAGCAGTATTTATAGACTCTAGATAACATAATTTGGAGTGGAAGAAAAGACCCTAACTTAGTCTACAAGAAAGGTAACTAGCTTCCTAAAATAACTAAAGGAATTCCTATTGCAATTATCAGCAAAATTTCCCTATATAATTAATTCCGAAAAATTCCAAATAAATATGGTTAAACCATGATTTATTTGGCCCATAATATGCTGACTCTTCATGCGACCCAATTTGTAGCACGTTAAGAATTTGAATCTGATCTAACTCGGTCTTGTAATTGGATCAATTATAGATTGCAAACATTCTTGATTATCTTCAATTTTCTTATGCCTGAGATCCACACCATTATCTTGATCCTTCAACTTTGCTAGAATATTCTTCTATCACCAGCTGTAATTATAAGCATTTCCTAATTCATATATATTTGTTAGATTCAAATATGTGATTATATGTCCAATACATCTAATTAACTAGTGTTGATGTGGATTTCATTTTTATTTACAGTCGAGAGAATGATTTAAAATCCCCTTGATATTTAGAGATAAACCAAGAAGCATTAGCACTAGAACTAGATTAATTACATTTCTGATTAGAAAATTTAGTCCATTGTGCCATTATTATGAAAGTTGATTTAGTTGTGATGTAAATTTCAGACCTACTGAAATTGCTAAAATCTGAGAAGATTTGGTAAAATCAATGAGGTGCTCAACTATATGTTTAATGATAACTTGATATCAGTGATGATTCTTCTCTAATTCAACTTAACTAATCTTCTATATGATAATATGATGATTAGTATTGATTTAATCATGCTGTGAGAGCAGCCCTTTATTAGTTGAATCAGATTTGACCTTGAATTGTTTAATTGTTCAATTCCATCCATCAGCTGAATTAGATGAATGCCATTCCTAAGAGAATCTTTCAATTGATTGATAAACCTTTTTAGTTCTTAGTTGAGCATCTAAATTTCAGTCCATATCAATTGTCAAAACACCAAAAACAGTTATCCCTTAGTCTCATCTTTAAGTCTGTTTTTCATTTTTCTCCATTTCCTATTTTTGCCATTTAGTCTAGGTTAGTCTAGATTGTTTTAGTGAGTCTTTAGCCTTCAAATCACTGTGGATATGACACTTGAGTCTATTACAATTAACCTGTGCACTTGCAGTAGAAAAGAAGTAGGGAGTGTGAGCACATTTCATAATTTTCAATTTTGACCCATAATATCAGCAAGTTATCACTACTCCACTTAATTAATTCATAGTTGTAGTCATTGATGCAAAACAGAGGGAAGATTCAATGCTAAACATTCTAAAAATCAGGAAGTAAAATCTGTTGACTGAAATCAGATGTAGCAGCAGCTTCTCCTCAGCTCCTCCTTGCTCCTGGTCCAACAACCTTGCTAATGGAGGCTCCCTCCTTTCCATTCAGATTTCTTCAGCTTTTATATGTGGCTTCTGCACCCTATGATGTAAATCAGAAGCTTCTATAGCTTGGGGATTCTGCCATTTGTCCAAGTCTAAAAAATTCCAGCAGATTCTCCACTTTTTTGAACAGCTAATGAGTGGTCCCCCTGCTTTTCTAGCCTGTTGCAGCTTTTTGTTACCTGCTAGATGGACAAGAACAGCAAGCATCAAAGTCCTTAAATAGAAATTAAACAAGTATGGATTAGGACATCATATATATCAACTCAATTATTAAGTATGGATAATGTTGCACCGAAATGGTAACTTTATGCCCCGGAATGGTAATACTGCACAGAAATGATAACTTTGCACATTGAAATGATAACTTGCCCAAAAATGATAACTTGACACAGAAGTGATAACTTTGCAGATATGAGCAATTCAGAACCTCTGTGCACATGGAATTGAATACAAAATGAGTACAATATAAGCAAGGTCAGCTAGTAATCACAATTTATTGCATTCTGTGCATAATTGACCAAATGTAGGGCAAAATCAAGACTCAATACATATGAAATTGATTGAAAATGGAGTAAAAACATAATATGATCAGTTAGTGATCAAACTCCCCCAAGCTTAGTCTTTTGCTTGTCCTCAAGCAAAATATTCAGATATTAAGAATAAGACTTGAATAAAATAGTTCACAAGTGAATTCAAATCTAGCTGATTGAAATCCAATGAGTTTCCCACTTTGCTAACACTCCATTCTTCCCAAAACCCAATTTCTAGCTGAGGAATCACAAAGGCTAAACAAAATTTAAGCCATGAAAGAAGTATTAATATTAAATGATTTGGTTTCAGGGATTGTCAACTTTACTATAAAGGTTGAACTACAAATCTCTTCGTGAACAGATTTTGTACTGCTTAAACATATTTAAAAACTGACTTTTATTCATGATGATGCAATAAACATGTTTTATTTATGCTGGTCATAGGATAAAAATCCTGATTTTATTCAGGAGAGGTTCCTTTTTGGAATTTTACTCTCTTTATTCATGCATGCATGCAATGCAAAATGCAACTTTTCACCTTTTCTTTTTCTCCAATTTTTTTTCTGTTCTGTTCATGAAGTGAGCAATAGTTCAAACTCAAGTAAGGTTTAGATCCCTTAGTGCAAATAGTCAAGTTTTCCTATTTAACATGACAGCAAAAGCCTTGACTCCATTATAGACTTCTTTCAACTCATGAATGTTAGCTAGTGTTACCCACAAAAAGAAAAATGTCAGCTGAAATTCAAGTTCAAATGCATCTGAAAAAGTAATCTAATTGAAGCGAAAAGACTAATAGCCAATTTGACTACTTAGTATTGGAGTGTATTAACTGTCATATTAAAGGATTTCTCCCATTTTGGAGTTAAAATGAAGGCAAAAATTGAGCTGAGTAATATCAGTGATAACTAGTGATACAACAACAACAAAGCCTTATCCCACTAGGTGGGGTCGGCTACATGGATCATACGACGTCATTCCGCTCTATTAGTAATCAAATCTTTCGGTATATTATTCACCAATAGATCTTGCTCTATTAGTTCGCCAAGTGTCCGCCTTGGCCTCCCTCTCCCTCTTTTGATAACTAGTGATAACTTGTTGAAATTACTGATAACCGGGTGAAAATAATGTTAACTTGATGATACCAGTGATAACCTGGTGATAATTAATGATATGAGCTTTGAAATAAATTAAAACATGATAATGGAGTTCAGAAATGCACCAGGTTTCCTCCCCCAAGCTTGATTTCAGCACTGTCCTCAGTGATGAGAAATATAGGCAAGGGAGAGGGATGTGAGGGTGTTTAATTCTTGAAATTGTGTGATTGGTTTCTTCATATGGTTCCTGCAGGTCAACCAGAGGCTTGTGTGATCCATACTTCCTGGTTTGCTATCAATTCTGCAGAGAACTAGAGAATTATCAATGAAATCTGCAATATCATATTTTGAAATTAGTAAAGTGCACAATTTGGCATTTTATATGAGGGTTGAGAAGTGCACTGAAATTTAACAATGAGAAATTTGAATAAATGATATGAGTGATGATTCAAATATCATTATGATGATTAGAACAAGAATTAGAAACTGATATCATTTATCATTCAGTATTTCAGTGAGAAAAAAAATCAAGTTCGAGTCTAAGAGTACTCCCTAGGTTGAAATTCAGGGGTAAATCTGATTCCTCTCTGATTTATTCCTGCAAAACAGAGAAAATTAGATATGAAATGGCTTGAGTTGCCTCCCAAGAAGCGCCCTACTTTAATGTCTTTGGCTAGACATTGTTTCAGTTAAGTTCAGCTAGGCAATTGTAGTGGATCTATCAACAACAGCACTTCCTTAGCTAAATTCATTGCTATTGCTGTGGGGTTGTATAACTTCAATCTTTGTCCATTAACCTTGAATACATCAGTGTTATCATTAACAAGGTCCACAGCTTCAAAGGGATATATTTTGTGGACTCTGAATGGTCCACACCATCTGGATTTCAGTTTCCAGGAAAGAGTTTAAGCCTTGAGTTATATAGCAAGACAAGATCTCCAACTATAAATTCTTTCTTTAAGATCCTACTGTCATGCCACCTCTTTGTCCTTTCCTTGTAGAATTCAGAGTTGTGGTATAAGTCTAATCTTATCCAATTCATCCAATTGTAGTAGACTTTGCGGTCCATAGGATTTCAGGTCATAATTCAGAACTTTGACTGCCCAATAGACCTTGTGTTTCAACTCAATTGGCAAGTGACATGTTTTGCCATGACCAATTTATAAGGAGAGACACCAATTAGATATTTATAGGCTGTCCTATAGGCCGAAAGTGCATCATTCAACTTCATACTCCAATCTTTCCTGGTTAATGAAACAGTCTTCTCCAAAATGCCCTTGATCTCCCTATTTGATATTTCAGCTTGGCCATTTGTTTGTGGGTGGTAGGCTGTTGAAATCTTGTGCTTAATTCCATATTTGTTTAGAAGGTTCTCAAAACATCTTTCTATGAAGTGGCTGCCTCCATCACTGATAACTACTCTTGGAATTCCAAATCTTGAAAAAATAATATCCTTGAACATTCTGATAACTGCCTTGGAGTCAACAGCTGTTGTGGGGATTGCCTCTATCCATTTAGACACATAATCAACAACTAACAATATGAATTTGTATCTAAATGGAGTAGGAAAGGGTCCCATGTAATCAATTTCCCAAACATAAAAAATTTCAACTTCTAGAATTTCTTGCTATGGCATTTCATTCCTCCTGGAAATTGATCCTGCTCTTTGGCACTCATCACAACTCTTGACATACATATGGGCATCCTTGAATAGACTGGGCCAATAAAAACCTGATTGGAGGACTTTAGCTGTTGTTTTCTGAGTGGCCCCATGTCCTCCATAAGATTATGAGTGGCATTCATGCAAAATATCTTAGAATTCAGTCTCTGGCACACATCTTCTAAACAACCCATCAGGAGATTTCTTGAACAGAAGTGGATCATCCCAATAGTAGTCTTTCATGTCATGGAAGAATTTCTTCTTCTACTGGTAAGAATAATCAGATGGAATGATTCCACAAGATAGGTAGTTCACAATATCAGCATACCATGGGGTTGGGGCAGCTGATATGGTAATTAGGAAGTCATCAGGAAATGCTTGATCTCTACATCAAATTCTTGCAGCAGTAGAATCCATCTGATAAGACTTGGTTTTGACTCTTTCTTGCTGATCAGATGCCTCACAGCTCGATGGTCAGTATATACATTCACTTTGGCTCCAACTAGATAAGGCTTGAATTTATCAAATGCAAATACCACAGCCAATAACTCCTTTTCAGTGGTGGCATAATTGATTTGGACTTCATCTAGAGTTTTGCTGGCATAACAGATAACATAATGCTTCTTGTCCTTGGTTTGTCCTACCACTGCCCCTACTGCTTGGTCAGATGCATCACACATTATCTCAAAGGGCAATAACCAATCTGGTGGTTGCACAATTGGAGCTGATATGAGGGCTTGCTTCAGCTGGTTAAGGCCTTCACACATTATTCATCAAAATTGAATTCAGCATCCTTTGCCAATAGCTTTGTGAGGGGCCTGGTTATCATTGAAAAATTCTTGATAAACCTTTTGTAAAATCTAGCATGGCCTAGAAAACTTCTCACTGCCTTCACATTCTTTGGAGGTGGCAGCTTCTCAATAGCCTCAATCTTGGTTTTGTCCATCTCAATCCCTCTGCTGGATACAATGTGGCCTAGTACAACTCCCTCTTGAACCATGAAATGACATTTTTCTCAATTCAAAATTAGATTGGATTCCCTGCATCTTTGTAATACTTTTGTCAATTTCTCTAAATGGGCTTCAAAGGAATCCCCATAGACTGAAAAATCATCCATGAACACTTTCATAATGTCTTCAATGAAATCTGAAAAGATGGACATCATACACCTCTGAAATGTGGCAGGGGATTGCACAATCCAAATGACAAATGTCCCATATGGACAGGTGAAGGTAGTCTTATTCTGGTCTTGGGGATGGATAGGAATCTGTAAAAAGCCCGAATAACCATCAAAATAGCAAAAGTGAGAATGTTTGGCCAACCTCTCAAGCATTTGATCAATGAAAAGAAGTGGGAAGTGATCCTTCCTGGTTGCCTTATTCAATTTCCTAAAATCCATGCACATCCTCCAACCAGTGACTGTCCTAGTGGAAATTAGCTCATCAGAATCTGATTTACCACTGTAATTCCTCCTTTCTTTTGCACAACCTAAATTGGGCCGACCCACTCACTATCTGAAATTGAGTAAATGATTCCAGCATTCAATAATTTTGGAACTTCTTTCTTCACAACTTCCTTCATCATTGGATTCAATCTTCTTTGACATTGAATTGAAGGCTTGTAATTGTCCTCCATGAGAATTCTGTGCATGCAAATTGAAGGATTAATTCTCTTGATATCTTCAATTGAGTAGCTAATCACTTCCCTATATAATTTCAGTCTTTTTAGCAACTCTTGGACTTGTTCTTGAGGCAAATTGGCATTGATAATTACTAGGAATGTGAAATTCTCTCCCAGTAATTCATACTTAAGATTGCTGGGAAGAGGTTTCAGCTCCAATTTAGAAGAGTTATCCTTAGTTGAATGGGTATGGAGTTCAGTAGTGAAAACTTCCTGCACCACATTCTGAATTTCTGACTTGTCCACTGATTTGAATGAATTCATCATAGATTGACATGCCTTAGTGATACGATGCTCAAGAACAATGCCTTGAGTGACCGGAACAATATATGATAATAAAAGAAACGAGACCAAATGAATTTTCAAGGCAGCGGAATATCAACCTCAAGATTACAATGAATCAAGCAATCGATATTATAAATAGATGGATTTAATCACAAGATAGCCAACCTTATAATTAACGACGGAAGTTCTCGAAGAACGGGTTGCAGGAGTTCTCTCACAGCAAAAGCAATTAAGCCAAATTGTTTATAGATTAAAAAATGTCTAAAATAACAATGAGTAGCAGTATTTATAGGCCCTAGAAATAGAATTTGGGCTAAAAGAAAATACTCTAACTTAGCCCACAAGTAACATAACTAATTTAGTAAAATAATAAACTCAATTTCCTCTTACAAATCTCAGCAAAATTTTCATGTATAAATTAATTCCGAAAATTCAAAATAAATAAGGTTAAATATTTATTTTGCCCGAATTTTGTTGAATCTTCATGCAGCTCCAATTTGTAAATCTTTGGGAATTTGAATTTGTTGCAACTTGATTTTGTAATCTGATCAATTGTAAATCGCAGATATTCTTGATATCTTCAATTGCCTTATGTCTAAGATCCACAATATTATATTGATCATCCAACTTTGCTAGAAGATTCTTCTATTGATGGCTGCAATTGTAAACATTTCCTGGTTCATATCATTCCCCTCCGCTTCAAAAGGATTCGTCCTCGAATTTGCATTTACAATAAGGAGAGTATATTTAGATTCATATCATTTCCCTCCTCTTCAAAAGGATTCGTCCTCGAATCTACATTCACAATAAGGAGAATATAACATATCACATATCTCAATTTATGAAATAATTTAAGACACGCATAATGGAGATATTGATACTTCCCTTTCATGTGTCAGATGAGACGATGTACTTCTATCAGAACTGTAATAATTTCTCATTTATGCCATCCTATTAAAATCATGCAAGTGTAAAGAACAACATAAGTAATATAAAAAGTAATGTGACTCTCATACTCACCTGAATGAAATATCTTATGCCCATGTGACGATGATATTTTAAGAAACAAATTGCAAAATTTTGGGGGCCTTCCTTTGCTCATAAGGATCCTATCAAATAAAATGTGCAATACATTCCAAAGAGCTAGGAATTCAATATGCAGGTTATCAAGTGGTTCCAAGCTAAAAATATTAGTTTCCACGAAATAAAATGAATCCTTAACATCTGAAAGTGAAATATTGTAAGATTCATAACCAAGCAAATATCTTAGCTCATGAAATGAATAATGCAATTCCCTCCAACTAATCAAAATATCACCAAAATGATCACGCAAATGATTGTTATAAATCAAAATATCTCCATAGAAACTAATCTCAAATCTTCGACGAGAAATGCACATAAGTCTTATTAATGCAAATGCAATGAATTTCCCAATCACGATGTGAAATTTATATGAAAGTTTACAACCATCATCAGCAAAAATGATCTTAGGAAAGTACAAAGGTAAATTAAAAGAAATGAATAAGATTCTAGGCTCATCAGAAAATCTTGAAATCATAATCAATCAATCAAAAGTACTCAGGACTAGAAAATATTCATTCCAAAATTTCAACATATGGCTGAAATAAAGTTTTATAGCACTGAATGAATAAGAAAGTGGAATACAAAATTGAGATCTAATGTTTGCATGCCATTCAATACTTCTTCCAATTAAAACCTGCAAGTTGGTCACTTCAAACAAATATAAAATTTCAAAGGTAAGAGATGGACGTTTCAAACTAGTCATCATAAGTCCAATACAATCTCCTTCAATTCCTTGCATGATAGAATTTGTATCTTCATATACTCCACTCCTACATATCTGCATGGACAAATCAGAATCGAAAGACAAGAGATGATTAGTGTCAAGAGAAAAATTACTGAATTCTTTTTCTTTTGCCTTAACACTTAAATCTTTTTGCTCATATATCTCTGGAGGTGACCTTTCTAAACACTCAAGATCTAATCTTCTCTCGTTCTCACAATTCTCATGATACTCAACATCTAAATATTGTATCTCAATGTTTTCATAAGGTGGCCTTTCTAAGCACTCAAAAGTTGTGTGGCTATCATTTTCATCACTCAAATTGTGACACTCATATTTTTTTAGCTTTGTCTTTCTCACAACTCTCAGAAATGTTTTGAGTTGTTGTACAATCAGCTTCATCTTTCTTCAAATGATGTTCTGCAACTAAACTTTTCTCAACTTCTTCAATTTCTTTCCCACTTTCTTCTCCTGAGGAAGCTGCACTCTCTTGTGACAACTCTTCTTTAGATGCAATATCATCATTGTCCATCATGTCCATATGACCCTTATCTCTTGAGTTGAAAATTCCAGCTTTATTTTTCTCCTCCAATTTTTGAGTTGGCTTAACAACTAAATTGGAATTTGCACTCCATTTTGATTTCTAAACATAAGTTGAACTGTCAAATTTGCTATGTGGACGGATATCTTTCTTCAATTGCTTCTCAACTTTCATAGTCTTATGCAGAACTTCATCCAACTCCAAATACTCTTGCAATTCCACAACTCTGGAAATATCTCGGTTCAGCCCGCATATGAATCTTGCAATTGCGTCTTGACGATCCTCATTTATGTTGGCTCGGATGTGTGTTGTTTCCATCTCTTTATAGTACTCTTCAAAAGGTTTTGATCCCTGCCTCATAATCTGTAATTTCATACGTAAGTCACGATGATATGATGGAAGAACAAATCTTCTCCTCATTATAATTTTCATGTCATCCTAATATTCAACTGAAGGCTCTCGATTTCTGTGCCTATTAATGGTTAATTGATTCCATCAAGTAATAGCATAATCAGCAAAAGATACAACATCAAATTTAACCTTTTTCTCGTCAAAGTAATTATGACAATCAAATATACTTTCCACCATTTGTTCCCACTCAATATAGACATCAGGATCACTTTTACCTTGAAAGGTAGGGAGAGATAGTTTAATTGAACCTGTGTTTCGATCAGTAACATCTCTATCTTGTTCCCTATCGCATTCATTTCTTCTACCTCCAATCTGAGCACGTCTATGCCTTCTCTAATGTCTATCAGAGGCTTCATCATCTTCCTCTTCCATCTCCTTATCATCAAACAACATGGTGTCTTCGGCGATCTCTTCTTTGGTTTGGTTGTATAACCTGTTGTAGTTGTGCAATTTGATCCTTCTGCACATTTACTTCATCGTGAAGTTCAGTAATCATGTTTCCAAGACGCTGAAAATGTTGCGTCATGACTTCCATCATCCTTGTCGAATCAATTTCTTCGTTTCTGGGATTATTCTCTTTGTCCTTTCCTATTAACATTATAGGAAATTTCTGCAACAAAAGTTAGTAAAATAATCTCACTGCCTCACATGGTGGCACTCAGTGGTGACACTCGTATTTTACCTCAATTCTATTTGGCTTTTCCCTCAATTGTAATTACCACTCAGCCTTTTTCCTCTCTTGAACCCTCCAACAAGTTCTAGGAGAACTAATGCAAGTCGATACAAAGGCAATGTGTGATTGAATCAACCTGATTTATCAATATGATTGCAAGATCAAAAGAATACTTGAAGTTGATTTTATATTAGAGATCAGAAAAAAGATTGTCAAATAAGGATAGATGTGTAATGAATTGATTTGGAATAGAAATCAGGAAAATGTTGTCAAATAAGGACATGTATCAAAAAATTCAAAATTGGAATGAAATCAAAGATCATCCTTCCTTGAGTCAAGTTGCTCTATTATCAAATTTCTTTGCACTTTTCTCCAAGAATAACCCTTCCTTTTTTTTTCTTTTCTCCTCTTTCTTTTGAATCCTTTTTTTCTTCTTTCTTTTTTCTTTCGGATTTTTTTCTTCAGATTTTCTCCTGTTTTATCTCTTTCCTCCTTTCTTGCACTTTCATTTTCAGTCTTTTTTTTATTTTCGGAATTTTTTTTCAAATTATTTTTCCCAAAATTTTTTTGCCTGTATTCCCTTCTCCTTTCTTGCACTTTCCTTTTCAGTTCTTTTTTTTTAAATTTTAGGAATTTTTTTTGAAACTGCAGCAAAACTTGAGAACAAATAAGGATGACGGCTAGGGTTTCAACAACAAATAACCAATTTTTTGTGATTTTTTTTTCAAAACTGCACTAGATTTTGAAGAATAGATGACAACGGCTAGAGTTTGAAAAACAAAAGAAAGCAAATAAGGAAGACGACTAGGAAGTGAAGAACAAACAAATCGGATTTTTTTTGTGTTATTTTTTTTTCAGAAACTGAAATAGGGGAGAACTAGAATAATGGAAGATAACTAGAAAACTGAATCGAAAACGCGGCTCTGATACCAACTGATACGATGCTCAAGAATAATGTCTTGAGTGACCGAAACAATATATGATAATTAAAGAAACGAGATCAAATGAATTTTCAAGGCAACGGAATATAAGCCTTAAGATTACAATGAACCAAGCAATCGATATTATAAATAGATGAATTTAATCACAAGATAGCCAACCTTGTAATTAATGATAGAAATTCCCGAAGAACGGTTGCAGGAGTTCCCTCACAGCAAAAGCAATTAAGCCAAATTGTTTATAGATTGAAAGATGTCTAAAATAACAATGAGTAGCAGTATTTATAGGCCCTAGAAACAGAATTTGGGCTGAAAGAAAATACCCTAACTTAGCCCACAAGTAATCTAACTAATTTAGTAAAATAATAAACTATATTTCCTCTTACAAATCTCAGCAAAATTTTCATGTATAAATTAATTCCAAAAATTCCAAATAAATAAGGTTAAACCATTATTTATTTTGCCCGAATTTTGTTGAATCTTCATGCAGCTCCAATTTGTAACTCGTTGGAAATTTGAATTTGTTGCAACTTGATTTTGTAATTTGATCAATTGTAAATTGCAGATATTCATGATATCTTCAATTGCCTTATGTCTGAGATCCACAATATTATCTTGATTCTTCTATTGCTGGCTGCAATTGTAAGCATTTCCTGGTTCATATCACTTAGCTTCTGGATCCTCTAGTTCCTTCAAGTGATCAAACATAAGGCATCTTTGCAGAGGGTTTTCTATTGGAATTATTGTAGATACTTGCTCCACTATCTGATTTAATTGCCTATCTTCAGGCTACTGATAACTTGAGCCAAGTTGAATTCTATTTTGTCCTCTCCAATATGAAATGTCAATCTACCCTCCGTAACATCTATTACAGCACCTGCAGTGGCTAGGAAGGGTCTACCAAACAGAATTGGGGTGTTCAGGTCCTCATCCATGTCATGCACAACAAAGGCAATATGAATGTAGAATTTTCCAACTTTTAGGAGTATGTCTTCAATAATTCCATGTGAATATTTGATAGATCTATTAGCTAGGTGTCGTGACATATTGGTGGGCTTCAGATCTCCAGCTTCTAGCTTTCTACACAATGATAAAGGGATTACACTCACTGATGCACCTAAATCACATATTGCCCTCTGAATTTTCCTATTCCCAATTTTATAGGGAATTGAAAAAACTTCCTAGATCCTTCAGTTTGGGAGAGAGTTTATTTTGAATTATGGCTGAGGCTTCTTCAGTCAAGGCTATGATTTCATGCTCCATGATTCTCCTCTTCTTAGTCAAAATCTCTTTGAGGAACTTTGCATATGAAGGGCATTTCCTGAATTGCCTCCACAAATGGCACATTATTGTATAATTTCTTTAAAATTTCCAGAAATCTTCCATATTGTTGATCCTGCCTAGTCTTGATCAACCTTTGTGAGAATGGAACTTGATCAAAAACTCTAGCCTTGGCTTCATTTTGGAGGTTCTTGTTCTTGTTTTCCACCAAAATTTCTTCAGCTGGTCCTTCTGTAGGCTTTGAATTTGAATCTGCTTTAGTTGAATTGCTCTCAATGTGCTTCATTGGTTCTTCAATAATCTTTCCACTTCTGAGCTGGACTTGGACTTGTTTCTTAGGATTGATTTCTGGTTGTCCAGGGAAAAACACAGGTGGCCTAGCTGAGGTGCTGGCTTGTTGGACAATTTGATTCTCAAGAACTTTTTAATGGACACCTAAAGTCTCAAACCTAGAGGTTAACTTCACCATTGCCTCTTCTTGATTCTCTTGCTTCTTCAGAATTGTCTGCATCATCTCCTCCATTTTTGACATCTGAGTGGCTTGAACTTGTTGCTCATAAGGAGGCCTTTACATCTGAACATTGGGTGGTTGATATGGAGGTGGTTGATTCTTGGGTAAAATTTTGGGTTGCCAGTTAGAATTCTGCATTGGAGATGACCGGTAGTGATTGGCCTTATATGAAAAGTAATAACATTGTCTCCACATTGGATCAAGAGCGGGGTCAGAGGGATCAAAAACTGCTAATTCATATAGAGCCATCGAATCGGCCCAACCAGAAACTAGAGCAGGGGGTTTCACTCCATAATTTCCCACAGCATTCACTTGATCAATGGTTTGCTCATATTGCTGCATTATTAGATTGCAACTCTCTGTGACATGACCTTGATTTCCACATACATCACACTTGTTTTCATAATTGGGTGTCTTGTTCACATTGGTTGACAAGTTCATCTTCTCCAAGGTCTTTTGCAAAACTTCTTCAATCTGGACAGAAAGGTTATTCACTTGATTCTCAGCTGGTGGTCTTCTTGTCCTGTCATGAGTGAGGAAGTGGTGATTCTTGACAATATTCTCTATCAACTGGTAAGCTTCATCAATATTTTTAGAAGCAAAAATACCTCCTGCAGCAGTGTCCAATGCAACTTTGCTAGGATAATTCAATCCTTTGTGAAAATAATTGACCAATTGCCACTTTTCAAATCCATGATGTGGACATGCCCTCAACAAACTCTGGAGTCTTTGCCATGCATCACATATGTTTTCTTGATCCAATTAATAAAATCTGACAATTTGGTCCCTATAGTTATCAGTTTTATTAGGTGGAAAGAATTCAGATAGGAATAACTGCACTATAGACTCCCAAGTTGCAATTTCTTCAGGTGTGAGGGTCTTGTACAAGATTTTAGCCCTGTCCTTGAATGAAAAAGGAAATAACCTCATGTACACAACATTCATAGGAGTGTTGTGAAAATGGACAGTGCTGCACATTTCCTTGAAGTTGTCAATGTGTAGGGCTGGGTCTTCAACTCAAAAGTCACAGCAGGTGCAATGGCTCCATCTATAGTTTGTCCTCTGACATTACTAGGTGAATAACAGTCCTTCAATGTCCTAGGAGTAGCCATGGTTTGATTGTTGGTCTCTTCTTAAAAAATTCTTCTCCTTTTTTGTTCTTTTTGCAACCTTCTACTTCTATTGAATCTCCTCTCAGGTTCAGGATCAGATAAGTATAACTCTTCTTGATTATCTGAATCCTGTATAAATTGAAATCAGAAGTATCAAATTCAGAAAAGAAAAAAAACTAGACAGAAATGAAAAATTTAGAATGATAACTTGCAAAAACTGAAAACTAGGCTAAAATTCATAATGATAACTAGTTTAAAACTAATTTAAACTATCTAAGTTAATCTAATTAGCCTCAAATCGCTGGCAATGGTGTCAAAAACTTGATGTGAATAATGTGGAGTATTGATAACTTGCTGAATTATGGGTCAGAATTGAGATATTATGAAATTTATGAAATGTGCTCACACTCCTCACTTTCTCTCTACTGCAAGTGCACAGGTCAATTGTAATAGACTCAACTGTCATATCCATAGTGATTTGAAGGTTAAAGACTCACTAACACAATCTAGACTAACCCTAGACTAAGTGACAAAAATAGTGAAATGGGAAAAAGTAAAAACAGATTTAAAATGTGACTAAGGGATAACTGTTTTTGGTATTTTGATAATTGATATGGACTGAAATCTAGATGCTAAGTTAATAACTAAAAGGGATTATCAATCAATGAGAAGATTCTCCTAGGAATCAGGTTCATCTAATTCAGCTACGGATGGATTAGACCAATTCAGCAGTGCAAAGTCAAATCTGATTCAACCTGAAATATGACTGCTCTCACAGTTTAATTAATTCAGAACTAATCATTATATTCTCATATAAATGTTAGTTAGGTTGAAGTAGAAATGGATTCTCACTGATATCAAGTTATCATTAAGCACAGATTTGAGCACATCATTGATTTTGCCACACTCCTCTCAGATTTTAGCAAATCAGTATGTCTGAAATTAACACTACAACCAAATCAACATTCATAATAATGGCACAATGGATTAAATCATCTAATAAAAAATGTAATTGATCCAATTCTAATGCTAATGCTTCTTGATTTATCTCTAAACATCAAGGGAACTTAAAATCAGTCTCTCGACTACAAATTAAAATGAAGTCCACATCAACACTAGTTAATGGAATGCATTAGGCATATAATCACAGATTGGAATCTAATAATTATCACTGCTTCTTGGTTCATTTCTGAACATCAAGAGAACCACAAAATCAACCTTTCAGTTGCTAAACAGGGTTACAATGACAAAATAGATTTCAAAATTAGAATCCAGAAATCAATATCAGATATCAGAAAAAAGAAATCAATATGTTCATACTCCATCCATAACTAGAATTAAATTACTACCCTATCTTAGGAGAGATGGGATTTAGCTCATCATAGTTACAGGCATTGATGCAAAACAGAGGGAAGATTCAATGCTAAACATTCTAAAAATCAGGAAGTAAAATCTGTCGGCTGAAATCAGATGTACCAGCAGCTTCTTCTCCTCAGCTCCTCTTTGCTCCTGGTTCAGCAACCTTGCTAACGGAGGCTCCCTCCTTTCCATCCAAATTTCTCCAATTTTTATATGTGGATTCTGCTAGCTGTCCAAGCCTCAAAAATTCCAGCAGATTCTCCACGTTTTTGGATAGCTAATGAGTGGTCCCCTCTCCTTTTCCAGCCTGTTGTAGCTTTATGTTACCTGTTAGAAGGACAAGAACAACAAGCATCAAAGTCCTTAAATAGAAATTAAACAAGTATGGATTAGGACAGCATATATATCAACTCAATTATTATGGATAATGTTGCACAAAAATCATAACTTTATGCTCCAGAATGGTAATACTGCACAGAAATGATAACTTTGCATATTGAAATGATAACTTGCCCAAAAATGATAACATCGCATAGAAGTGATAACTTTACAGATATGAGCAATTCAGAATCTTTGTGCACATGGAATTGAATACAAAACGAGTACAATATAAGCAAGGTAAGCTAGTAATCACAATTTATTTCATTCTATGCATAATTAACCAAATGTAGGGCAAAATCAGGACTCGATACATATGAAATTGATTGAAAATGGAGTAAAAATATAATATGATCAGCTAGTGATCACGCTACGTAGACGCTATTGTGCCTCCACTGCGGCGCTAAAATGGGATAGTTTGTACCAAATCATGTCTCTTAATTCAACCATCATAATTTCATGATTAAGAATATAAAAATAATATATGTATAATTAAGATATGATATATATTGTATGGATAAGTAACATAGATAATATAGGTAACAAATTAAATATTTAGGAACACTCCTATGGTGTAGGCATATATAAGTAATTATGTAGGAATACATATATATGTTGAAGGTACATATAATATTTAATTTATTTATTCATTAAAGTATAGTATAGATAATATATATTAACATGTATGGGGTTGCATCAAAATAGATAGCATATACCTATATAAATATAGATAGTGCATATATAGTTATCTATTTCTTATTTAACATATATGTTCCTCAAACATATAGAGTTATGAGACATCAAGTAAGTGTTAAAATAGTGCCAATTAAGTGTTGTATGTGTTACATGTGTAGGTAACAATAGAATGTCTTTACATTGACGTCTACATAATGTCGCATCATCTGTGATGTCACGTAGCATCGCAAGTCTCGGCGCTAAAGCCGCGCAAATATACGACGCCCATATCGGTTCCAAGATAGTGTCGACATGGCATCTCGAATATTGAAATGCTATATTCGTGTTGAATGTTATCTACATTACAACAACGCTAAGTTCTCTCGCGCATCCTCGCTCTACCACGCACAATAATAGCGGTGAAGTGGCGTCTTTATGGCGCCTCCTTTAGTATCTATTTGACGAAATGCTACTATAACGCTAATGTGACGCTATTGAGAGGCAAGTAGCGTCTATATCTTGGGAATTAACTGCAGCGCTATAACGACACTCGTGACGTCGACATAGCGTCACTGGATATTGGGATGCTATTTTGCGTCGCTAATCACCAATTTTCTTGTAGTGTCTCCACATCTAGTTTTCTGCACCATGACAACCTACATCTCCACTTTTGGCACCACGACACTTTTCTCATCATCACACCATCACCAAGCGAGCCAAGCCAAAGACCATGGCTGTGCACACCCTATACCTGGGCCGAACTATGCACTGCACTGATCAAACTTCTTTCGACTATCAACTCATGAATACAAATCTACCACAACTATCATTTGACATAGGAACATTATGGTTGCTTCCACTTATGCCACCTCTAAAATGGGATCCATTGGTTGTTTCTTTTCTTTCTTTTTTTTTTAAATTCTTTACAATTCGATAATTTATACTCGCTACCTTGTTTAGGACAATGTTTAGTTCAAGCTTGGGAGATATTGCATTTCATGCATCATGTTTGCTTATTGTGTTGCATCATCATATTTTCCTTCCTTAGTTTATTTAGTATTGTATATATACTTTATGCCTTGCATTTAAAAAAACAATAAAAATTTGTAATTTTTTTTAAAAAAAACACAAAATTATCATTAACTATCACATTCTTCATTGATTGTTCTTCTTAATTGCACTTAAGTAAAATCAAGGACATTTTGTGTACTTATAAAATAGTATTACCATAATCATATGTGTCACTTTATTATTGGGTATTTGAAAAGTTTGTTTCCAACTAGAATTACGAATACTTAGACCACTAATTCTTATTGATGCTAGCATTTCATTTATTTTTTTATCTTAATAGTAATAGCCTTTTTATTGAATGCATAAAATACTTGTGAGCTTATGAAGAAAATATGTTAAAAACAAAAGTGAAAAAAGTGAGAAAAAAATTGTGAAAAATAGTGCCAAAAAGAAAATTGAGAAGATTATAAGCGCATTGTCCGATAACTTGTTGTGTTCATAGAATTTTATGAGTAGGGATTGTTTCATCATGATTTAAGGTCATCTAGTTTGGGATCCGTTGCTTGAAACACGACAATAAATCTAAAAAATAGTGACATCACTTATGCATCGCGAACACGGCCTCGTGGCTAAAAATATTAGCGTCGACATGGCATCACAAACAAGGGACGCCGAAAATCGATAGCCATTAGCGTCACCATGGCGCCAAAGAGCACGCCGACGCTACTAGCATCACTTGTTTGTGACTCCGAAAATCGATAGCCATTAGCGTCGCCATGGCGCCAAAGAGCACGCCGACACTACTAGCATCACAAGTCGATGCTAGTACGTCGTTATTATGACTCTATATGTCACCTGGCGAAGCGACATTGGGAGGCGCTAATGTGACGCTAAATGTAGACGCTAGTATGGCGCTAAGACAATCGCTTACTCTATTTCCTTGCCATCATTTGTGGCGCTAATTAGACACCAGTGCGTCACTAGTATTGCGATGCTATGGAGTCGCTAAAGTGGTGCTAATATTTGTGATGCTACAATGATGCTGTTGCGACGCAACATACGATATGTTCATAATGCAAAATGTTATCGCTACTTCAACCATTACATTGCACAATCGACGCGCATTGTTATTGAACCATTACATTACACAACGAAGAATCGACTCTGAACAAATTGAACAATTGACGCTTTGTTATTGATAAGTCGCTTTTTTATTACATTTGATATTGATCCATAAAATTGATGCAATCAACACATTAGATTGCATTACAATCTATTTAATCTCCTCAAGTCGTCGCCTACAACTTGCTGCTCGCCAGAGGGGAAGAAGACGCATTTGCCATAAGTCGTGAGGTAGCTGCCGCTAGAGGGGAAGACAACATGTCCGTCTAGGCCGCCGCGCATGCCTGGATGGTGGCCATGCCGCTTCGGCAGCCATCTCCTACAACGCCGAAGTTCGCGATGGAGAAGACGGGGCCATTTACGCATCATCAGACGAGAGGCTCCGGATCCGACGGGTAGTGGAGCAGTGGTGCTCATCAGAGAGATGAAGAGGAGGAGGCGGAGGCGCCCAGGAGCAAGAGGAGGAGGAGGTGTCCGGGCCGCGTGGGAGCAGCAGCAACAAGAAGAGGAGGAGGCGGCATCCGCGCGTCGAAGCAGCAGCAACAGGAGGAGGAGGAGGAGGATGATGAGGAGGAGGAGGCGTCCGGGAGGTGTCGGAGAAGCAGCAACAATTGGAGGAGGAGCAGGCGGCGTCCAGGCGATGTCGGGGCAGCAGTAATAGTTGGGGGAGCAGAAGGAGGATGAAGCATCGTCCGGGCAGGGAGGAGGAGAATGGTTACAAGGGGGAAAAGGATTCATTCCTCAATGAGCACACGGAAAGCCACCTAGGGACGCAAATTTAGCGATGCTATTGTGTCGTTAATGTAGAGCCACGTTAATTCAACTCTGATATATAGTTAATTTTAAAATACATCAAATAGCATCATAGATTAGCAACTTAGAAATTGCGACGCTAAATTGTTGGAGCAAAGTTTTAATGCCCTATAAAATTATATTTTGATGGTACAAACCTCGAAAGATTAAAGTTAAATGTTGAAAACATTTAAATAAAAATGGATAACTTTATGCACTAAATTTTGATTAAATAATTGACTATGGACTTATCAAATTTTGGATGAATGATGAATGTCAAAATTGTAGAGAATCCTCTTAGCTATCCATAGAATCCAATATTATCTCATTTGGATAATTGTCGTTATGCTCAAAATAGTGCAAGTTGATCGATATTTGATCGAAGCAATGAATGTCAATCGAGATAATCGGTTTTAAGCTTCCGCGACGTATTTAGTGAAGTCCATAATTTTGGTTTTAAACACCAATTCACCCCCCACTCTTGGTGCATTGGGATCCTGCATGAGTCGCATTGGCATCGACATACTGAGATTCTAAACAGGCGTCACGAAATGATGACGCTATTGTGACACTAAAATGGTGTAGCGACGGAACTGTCGACGCTATTGTGAAGCCATTGTGTCACTACACGAAAGCAGTGCTAATGCATCACAAAGGTCGCACTAAAGTAGATTTATTAACTATAAAGTTATTAACTATGTATATATGTATGTATATATGTAATATACATATATTATATATATATGTACATGTATAAGTGTATATGTATGTGTATATGTATGTATATATGTAATATATATATATATATATATATATATATATATGTATGTATGTATGTATGTATATGTATATGTGTATGTGTATGTATACGCACAATTTTAGATCTTTTAGGTGGGGCAGAAGTTTTGAAAAATTTTTATAATTACAAAAAAATAGGTATTTTGATAATTGTAGAAAACGGAAAACACGTGAAACGTGAAATTTTTGTTCCGCCCTACCTTCTCGAGCCCTTCGAAACACCTATTTTTTTTGTGGCAATCCGAGTGAGGACCATAGAGAATTGACCATTTTTATTTCGAAACTTTGCCCATTTTATTGATTTTCTTCGGACCTCCAATCGCCACAATTCTTGTGTGGGTGGATAGCTCTCGTCGATCTCTACGAGTCCATCATTTTCGACCGATTCCCACCGGACTCACGTCAGCGACCGTCGGAAGCCTTTTTTCCTAAGTTCTTAACTCTACCGTTTGGCCTCCTAAAATCGCCAAAAAATGTTGAAAAATCTATGTTGTCGTGGCCTATGGGAGGTATAAATTTTGCCATGATTCGATGGTTGGATCTCCGAAAATTGCCATTTGAATCCCATGGAAAATGAAGAAGCACTATTCCCCCAATTTTGGAATTTGGGAATTGGACTATAATCTATGAATAACGTAGTATATTAATTTTTGTATATTATATAATATAATAATATAGTGAAATATGGTGTATGATATAATATAATGTATAATATAATATAATTTACTATAATATATATAGTATAGTGTAGTATAAGATATATAACATATATTGTCAAAAGAGCACAAACTAGTGTCTACTTAGCGTCACAATCCTCTTATCTTAGCGTCGACTTAGATCGGCGTTGTGGTGACGCTAACTTAGCGTCACAAGCTTACGACGCCAATAAAATGCTATCATCTGTAGCGCGTCTCCTAGTTTTCATGTCACGACCCCGGAATTAAGTCTCGGCCTAACCCGTAAGTCGCGACGTAATTACGGACGATCAAATAAAATTTTGCGGAAACGTGCAATAGTTCCCCTAGAAAACATTAGAGGATAACACACATAACAATCCACGCAATTCATATACTTGATCATCAGAGCATAACAGAAAACCTTAAGGTTTACATCACACAAAACCATATTCTTTTAGGATACAAAAGTATATTCGTTTATGTATTTTACAAACACAACTCCTTTGACATCCAACAAAGGATGCAAGAAGTACAAGTCTTCTATCTATGTCACCACGAAGATGCCAAAACTCTCCAATACCTTAGCAACAGAAAGAGTCTGCGACTCTGCTAAGGTAGTCCACGTGCACGATCTCAAAAGCTCTAATGATCTGAAACATGATGAAACAACGTAATGAGCAACCAACAGCTCAGTAAGTTGATAACTCATACTCAATGTGTTAACCACCTTTCAATTCAGAAGGACATCAAATACATACAATAGTAAGAAGCAAAATGATAAGTTACCTTTAGTATCATAAGCGCAAAATCATATACAATTTGCAAATCCGATCAATCAGACAAATCACTTAACATATGCAATGATGCAGCAAACACATGAATGCACAGATCACCAACTGGCCAGTTTGTATAGTCGATAGATGGATTCGAGAGGTGGCTCCCACCGTGACTACTCACGATGTAGCACTTCGCTCCATTCTACCTCATCCCTGCCGGGGAACAGAACGAATCAGAATGTAAGTGGATTCAAGAGGTGGCTCCCACCGTGATTTCTCACGATGTAGCACTTTGCTCCATCTTACATCATCCCATTTTGGGATCAGAATATATTGATGGTTGGATTCGAGAGGTGGCTCCCATCGCTATCAACGATGTAGCACTTCGCTCCAATCATCACTCATGCAAATGCATGACACACACATATGCAAATGAATGATTCCTTACACAAATTGCACATTCAGATATTCTGACAAATTGTTCGAATCAGTCATTCACACAAATACATCATTCATACAAATCAATGTCTCACTCAATAATACTCTTTAGAGAACAATGAATAGTTCAAAATACTTTCCATCCAAATGTCAATGTAGAAAACACAAAGAATAGGAGGAACCAACTTACCTTATATAAGTGATGTGAAAATTTTAATCGCCTCCTCTTATCCTTACTTACTCCTTTAATCCTAAAATAATAACATATGTCCATTTAAATACTATGATCTGAAAACTAACATAATATACATGAAAAACATATCAGATAAACTATACATATCATTTACCCCCTTCACTCAAATAATTCAACTACTTGAATCCTTAGAAGTGTTCATGTTGCACATGGCAGATTAACAACCTAATGCAAGAAAATTCATAACTCCGAATATTTAGGGCCAAAATTCATATTATAATTTGTTATGAACCTAGAGTTCCTCAGGAATGACTAATAAAAGTTTCAGATTTATTTCATCATAATTAGGTCGCAGAAAAATCGACAATTAGCATAATATCAATTATAGTTCCTAGTTCTGGCAGACAGGGCAAGGTGCAATAATAAATTCATAACTCTCAGAACACAATTGATTTCAAGGTGATTCGAATTGGAGACGAATCCTAACTTCAACATATATCTGAACCTTAAATATCAAGAATTATCATATAATATGGAATTTTCTACATAATTTACAATTCGGGTGAGCAATTCTGCAAAACAGTCTGATAGACCCTTAAACATGAGGGCATAACTTTTTGTACACCAATCCAATTAAGCTAATTCCAAATACACACGAAAGCTAGCTCATAAGGGATGTTCTAGAATTAATTTCATAATTTTAGGAGGTCACTAGGGCATCCAGATGACCTAGCAAATCTCGGGCATAGAATTGCTTGTAGCTAGGGCTTGTTCTTGATCAAAAGAGATCAAGCTAAGTATACCCCTTAACTACACTGAGATTTTGGAATGGAAAAAAGAAGAAAAAGCCAGAGGAACTATGTGAAATCAGAGTATGACCATAATTACAAGATCTATGTAATACTTACCACAAAATGACCAAAATCCACTTTTGTTTACTTCTCCAAGTTCTTCTTTCTTCCTTGAATTTTGCTTTTCTTTGTGTTCAAGTTTCGGATGGATGAACTAAGGGCCGACAATAGGTGGATAAGATCTTGTAATAACCGACTTATAAATGGCTTTGGTTTTCTATTTATTTATTTTATTTTTCATTTACTTAAGACATTACATGTAAATAAGGAAGTACCCCCCATTTGGATTCAAACAAAATATTTTCAAACATAAATTTCAAGAGAATAAAAATCTAAATTTTGGTCCGAAGAACAAAAACGACGATTTTTCAGATTTTCCATTTTTACACATCATTTTTACCTAACTAGAACATCTTCTAAAAATTATTAAAAATCATATCTATCATACATTCATATATAGGAACAATTACCGGCACTTTATTTTTCTTAATTCTATTATTTTCCGATATCACATTTTCATGCCTTAAGCGAAATTTTCAGCGCTTAAGACGTTCCGACGATCATAGTTGGAACTTATAACATAACATTCATATCATAATGCATATCAATCACTTAAAACCACATTAACAAATATCAAATCATAGGGATTAGTTTTGGGATATTACATTTCACGCGTGATAATAGTGCCGAAATAGCATCACGATGGCGCCTCATTTAGCGTCTACAACCTTTGACGCTAATGCGACACTAAGGTGACGCTATTTTTAGGCCGTTAGCATCTGTATTTGTCAACCTAATGATGACACTATTGTGACATTATTGGCATCTATTTAGCATCGCGTTCTATGGCTACGTTAATTCACGTCGCTATTCATCATTTTTCTTGTAGTGAAAAGTCTTTTACATGAACCATCTTGAGCAATAAAAAATGTACATGAGTAGTCAAATCACTACCTAGCCACAAAAAAAATAAGTTTTTACTTTTCTCTTAAAAGGAAAAAAAGAGAAAAAAATAAATATAACCTCAATCTATGCTTTTGCTTTTAATATTAATTCTAATATTTGATAGATTGTATATTTTCTTGCATTAAGATAAACTAGAATAAGTTTAAATTATTTCAGATACAAAAATTCTATGAGGTTGGGTTATGAGATTGTGGTTAAATACTTTGATGATAAACATGTAAAATGATGGTACTAGAAAAGTATTAGTCACAAGGTGGTGATTGGTTTATTTATGGTTCCTAAGTCTTGCATTGAAGCTTGCTTGATAACAATCAAGAGTTCAAGTTTGAAGGAATTTGATGCATGCATTTTTATACATATTTTGCATATGTCATTCAGGTTATTTTTCATAATTTTGATCATTACATGCATCAATTTTTTTTATTTTTGTAAATTCTTTTGAATTAGAAGTATCCACTTGTGATTTATTTTATTCTCAGGATCATTATTTTGGAGGTTCAGAGAGATCGAATGACCGCTTGACCTAGTGGGCAACCGAAAGTTGGATAGAAAACATAATATGATCCAAGTTAATAAATGTTTCTTAATTTATTTTTTTACATAATTACCCCTACACCTCATATGATTCTCATGACAAATCTAAAGCCAACCTTTGCACCTTAATGTCTTGATTGTTCCCTTGTGATCAAAAGATAAGTTGATAGGTCAATAAAGATAAAAGATGGAATGGAGGGTTGTCATTGTCTACCTAGATGGGAAGTTACTAGTCTTGTGTGATGCACTCCCCTTTTATGGAGTTGTCAGTCTTGTGCGAGACACTCTATCTTCAGAGGATGCTATTAGCTTTGTGTGAGGTTGTCCTCCGGCTTTTAGGACACCGCCGTGTTACTAATTCTTCCATGGCCAATACATGGTTTAGGTAGCTACACACTTGTGTGTTTGTATGACATTTCTTAAAAAATGAAGAGCTATTCCAACTATATAAAAAATGAAACGAATGACTAAGGATGAACAAAACGGTTTTGTCCTTATGAAATGAAATGAAATGGAACAATGATGAAATGAATGCTCTTCTAAGTGAATGATGAATAATCTCATGAACTACGCAAATGACAATTGATGTTAACATTTTTCCATCATGGTCCAAGAATGATCAAGTGATTAAAGATGTACATGAAAAGAATCAATTATACCATTGTTCCCATGTGATAATCCACATTACATCTTATATGATATGATATTGTATTTTTTCCATGCTTATGTTTGATGGACATCCTTATGACTTATATTGTTAACACACTTAGCTTTATACTAATCGGAGAGTTTCCTTTCCAGTGTTGATCCCCTCATGTAGTTGATGTTCTTGCGCGGCTCTATTGACGTGTATGCGACAACTATTGCTCGGGTGACATGTGCACATGGTTATAGTAGTGCTTATGTTATCTTATATTTATTTGATGTCACGTGGGACCTATGTATTATTTATATTACGGTGTATATGCTGGGATTTGTATGTGATGAACTATGTGATGTATTTAAATTACGGACCATATGCACTTATGTGTCTTTCGTTGCAATCATCTTTGAACTTCTGCATTTATTATTCAATTGTCGTAATAATTTATTTTTATAAGTCTTCCACTGATATGTTAAAACCCTTATCGATTAAATCGATTAACGAAATGGTCAAGGATGATCGAAGAAGTGCGGGGCACCGAAGAAACCATTGCTTCAGCCTTCAACTCCATCATATGTATCCCGATTTTGAACTGGATGAAACACCTGCTTGATCAATCTTGGGTAGCAGAATCATGATCCGTGATCATGGCTAGACTTTAACCAAGATTATTAAAAGGTGAAACCTACTAGGATTAAGAACGTTGCTGCTGCGTCGGTTGCCTGTTTATCGCAAGCACAAATATGTCTAGATTTGAGGGTAAAATGGTATAAGAGGCAAATGGCACACAGATTTAATAGAACCCTTGCAAGGAAAAATCAATAACTTCTTGTCCCAAAATCACGATGACAGGAGCAGATATGTCCTGCACTTTAACAAATGGTGAATCTTACGTCCGGATCGTTAAAAAAAAAAAGTTGATAACTATGTTTCTTTATTATCAAACTTAGATACATTTCTTGAATTTAGGATGTACGTTTCTCTAACGCTTAATTAAAACAATAATGTACTCATTGTTTTACAAGTTGTGATAATTCATGTACTTTTTATTACGAAGTACGATGTGGTCCCTATCATTGCATATATGCGATTGATATAATTAAATGAATTAAGTTTTAACTTTTGAGATCTTCCCTGCGCAGTCCCATTGCGGCCACCAGTCGTTTTGGTGTTTTGAAGGCCATTTCATGGAATTTGATATATCTTGGCCATTCTTTAGTTGAAAAGTTGATGGCGAGGCTTTGCATAATTTATCATAATAGGTCACTGAAAATGGAAGTTTATTTTCGATTATTTCTGTCTTTGTCTGAAAAGTCAAGGCTTGCCTAATTCAGAGAACAGGTCAATAAATTGGAGTTTTATTTTATCAAGAAGTGGTAGCTATTCTTCATTTAATTAAGATATGGAGTTTGATTATTTTTTATGAATGTGAAAATTTTTTGTTGAGACCCACACTTGTTACGCGATGCGAGTGCGAGTTGGACTGTCGATGCTGCTTTTCAAACACGTAGCACTGATAACCCAAAAAGAAAAAGGAGTTTTATTTTCATTTTCATTCGTTGCATCACGTTCAATCGAAGAAATAACTAGCGTGTTGGGATGATTTGTACCGTAAGGTTCTCTCCACGAGTCATCGAATCTTGATTGCTATAACTTATATGTTTTTTAGTAATGTGAGGGCGATCATATCTAATGCTTTGATCAATACGGCTGATGGTTTCAGTTGGAGTTAATTCATCTCGTAGTTTATGGACTTCAAAGTCATTGGCTTACTTTGCTTGCCATTTCATTTGAAGCATCTGCATTGACAATGTCCTCTCTTCAATAGGCTATACTTCAAATATAATTATAGGATTTCCTTTCTCCTAATATTAAAAGTATTACTAGAAATGTTTAAACTTTCTTATTAAAATTAATTTCTCTACTTCCTCTTTTAATTATTTTTACGTTGACTGAATTTTGTTTTTGTGTTTTGATTAAAAGGGACCTCTTGTTTTTTTTTAATTATATATGAGAATTATTTTTTTAATAATTGCTTAAAACGATTATCTTGTAGGTCATGTATGGAAGGATCCAATCCTCACGAAATATTAGCATCTTAACTACATTAGTTTCCAATCAAATAATTGATGAGGTATAACCTAGGGAATAAGAATTTATCTCGTAATTTATTTCCAAACATTCAAATTCATCGTCAAATTGTATAAAGAGATTTTTCATTAAATTAAAATTATTTGTACTCGACATTAAAGTAGGACGCTTCTTAGGAGGCAACCCAAGTCTTTTACATCTAATATCCTTTTATTTTTGTACGAATAAATTAGAGAGGAACATCTTCTACCACTGAATTAAATTCAGTTCAGGGAGTACTCTTGACTCATATCTTTGATTTTATTTGATATTAATATTAAAATTTATTATTTGATATTATAATTTATTTGTTGAAATTTATTAGGAGTTTAAGACAAAATTACTCGCAACTAATTCATGTGATTGTTTAGTTTTTCTTGATGTTTGTAAAAGTGCAAATGTAATCAAAATAAATAAAAAAAACTAATTAAAAGTGTTGTTTACTAAATTGTATAACTAAAAATGAAAAGACATTTTTATAGTCATAATTAAAGGACAATATCGACATTATTTTATATTCTATAAATAATGTATGTTTCTTATATATTTTTATATTATATTTATAAATAATCATTTAAGACAGTTGTTTACTATAAATATAACCAAACACTTCTCAAAAGTTTCCTCGGCATGAACCAATAGTGAAAGTTCAAACAAATAGTAAGGAAATATATTTTTACTCCGGAAAATATTACACCAAATGCCCTCCAACTTTCGACTTTGCTCAGTGATACTCTCCAACTTCGTTTTGTAACAGTCATGCCCTTCATCTTTTAACTCATTTCACCTAATGCCCACTTTATCGGGGATAGACAGTCTTCCGGTCGCAGAGCTAACGTGGCGTACACGTGGCATAGATATGGTGATGACAGGACCTCTTCTCTTCTCTCTACGCTGACGTGATAATATTAAAAAAAATAAAAATATTAAATAAAAAAATGTCACCTCACGCGAGGGCTCCCGCTCCATCCTCGCCAGAGGCAAAGGGGGAGGGCGAGCCTGATCACTAACTAATCATACTAAATTTCTACTCATTTTCCACCTTAATTCATGTGCATATAAGCTTTGGAATGTTCATATTCATGAAAATGCTTAATATACATGTATTGATCTTCTCAGCATAATATTATCCTACATTTGCACATTTGAGCTGAATAATATACTGATTTAGTTCTTATTTGTCTAATTTTTCATTTGAGTAATTGATGCTTTCTGCTCATGTTCTTGCAGCAACAAAATTAAGCACAAGAGACAAACAATGCTGCTGAAAAAGTATGAGGGACCACAATGCAAGCTGCCAATCGAAAGCAATGAGAAAGAAATCTTTTTGAAAAGAAGAGGGAACCGGAGACATGTGGCAAAATCAGATGGAATGGAAGGTTCTAATGATGATCAAAGGGTGATGGTAATCCCATATATAAAGGGGATGTTGAGGAGCAAATAGGAGATCTCCTCACCTATCCATTTAGCTGAAGGCTGAGTTCTTGATTGCTGGAGTTTTGGAGCTGAGAGATTTGTTCTTCTTTTATGTTTTAGGATGTTTATGATTCTGTTCCTCATTTGTTTTCTATTATTTTCATTACCTATGAGGAGCTAAATCTTAGCTCTCTTAAGATAGGATAGTAGTCTAATTTTTGTTTATGGATGGATGATTGAACAACACTTTTGCCACTAATGTTAGTGCATTTCTGAATGTTTTCAAGTCGGTTCTATGTTGATGTGAATCCTATTTTAGAGTGACAATTGAGAAGTTGGTGTTTAATTTTTTCTTGCTCAGAAATGAGTCAAGAGCATCATCATTTATTTTTTGGTTTAATCCTTGTCAAGATCTGAATGCATCCTTTTACTTCTTGTTATTGTAAATCTCATCTTGTAATGGCAGCTGAGAGGCTGATTCTAAATTCTCTTATTATTTAGAAATGAATCAAGAACATTAACAATTAGTTTTTGGATTTTGATTTCAATTGTGATTTCTGTTGAGTTTGTTTCCTGGTTCTAAGTAATCCATGCTGAGAATGGATCCATTTACTGTTTTTGATGTGAATCTCATATTGGAATGGCAGCCGAGATGTTGATTTTAGATTCCCTTGATGTTTAGAGATAAACCAAGAGCATCAGCACTAGTTGTGGATTTGATTGTATTTATGCATTGAACTAGAGGTTTCATCATAATCTAATATCAGTGGAAACTCTTGTTGAATCAACCTAACTAATATTCATATGAAAGTATGATACTTAGTTCTAGTTTTAATGCACTGTGAGAGCAGTCTTTATAGGTTGAATCTGGTTTGATTTGTATTGCTAAGTTGTTCTAATCCATTCCATAACAGAATATTAGATGAACCTCTTTCCTAAGAGAACATTTAATATCTGTTATATTAGTCACTTAAAAACACCAAAAAGAGTTAACCTAGTTTAGGATTAATCAAAATTAGTTAGTGAATATTTAGTTTCAAATCACTGTGTATATGATATTCGAGTCAACTACTCCGATCTGTGCACTTGCAATCCAGTGAAGTGAGGAGTTTAGACCATATATCATTTACTTGCATTTTCAATTTTGTGCTACAAATCAGTCAATCAATCACACTCCCCTAATTCACATCAAGTTTTTGGCGCCATTGCCGGGGATTTGAGGCTGATTACATTCACTTTTTATAGTTTAGATTAATCACTTTTCAGTACTTATTTTCTTTTCTTTAGAATAGATTTTGTTTATATTTGCCATTGCTTTTTCTTATGATATCACTGTTTATATCACATTTCATTATTTATATTCAGTCCTATTTCTGTCTATCATTTTTTCTTGTTAGATTAGTCCTTTTTGGAATTTTCTTTTTCTGCTCAATCCTATCAATTTTATCTTAATCTCTATTTCATTTCATGCTTACTCCTGCTTTTGATATCTATGCACTTAACCTCATTGTATAACAAGTTGCAAGAGTGCAGAAAATTCTGAATTTGACTTTTGAAAGAGAGAGAAGAGGAGATGAAAGGTCACATGTCAAACTGAGCACAAATCAGTAGCACTTTGAAAATTAAGAATAGATGGATATGAGTTGGCAAATTTGGCCCCAGGACTATTATCCATCTAGTGAAATGCCAATCAACCAGGATGAATTGAATTCTATAGTTGAAGATACTGTGTTCAAAACTCTTTAGAAATATGGTTTTGATGTTGGAGAATGATGTGAATTGTGTGAAGTAGTGATAACTTGCTGAATTATGGGTCAAACTTGAGAAAAAGTGCAATTTTCCAAATTGTGATCAAACTCCTCTCTTTACTCTCCTGCAAGTGCATAGGTCATATGTAAAAGACTCAAGTGTCGTATCCACAGTGATTTGAAGGCTAAAGACTAACTATCTAATCTAGACTAATCTTGGATTAAGTAACTAAAACAGTGAAATAGAGAAGGAGAAAATAGAATTAGACTAAAGTGACTGTTTTTGGTATTTTGGGTGATAAGTATGGAGTGAAATCTGATTACTGAGCTGAACACTAAAGGAATTAATAATCAATGGAACATTCTCCTAGGAATGGGGTTCATCTAATTCAGATATGGATGGATTGAAACAATTCAGCTATATATGTCAATTCTGATTCAACCTATGAAAGGGTTGTTATCACAGCATAATTAAATCACAACTAATTATCATATTCCCATATAAATGATTAGCTAAGTTGAATGAGAAAAGGATCCTTACTGATATTAGGTTATCATTGAGCACAAGTTTTAGCACCTTACTGATATTGCCAAAATCCTCTCAGATTTGGCAAATAAAAAAGGCTTGAAATGGTACCAACATTCATAATGATGAATCAATTGCCTCAATTAACTAAATAGAAATATAATTAATACAATACTAATGCTAATGCTTCTTGGTTTATCTCTAAACATCAATGGGACTTAAAATCAGCCTATCGACTGCAAATGCAAATGAAGTCCACACCAACACTAATTAATTGGATGCATTGAGCACATAATTACATATTGGAATCTAACTATCATTGCATCTTGATTCATTTTTTAACATCAAGAAAACCATAAAATCAACCTCTCAGTTGCTAAAGAAATCAAGGTTTACAATGATAAAATAGATTCCAATGGAAATAAGAAAATCATATTCCTATCAGAATCAATATCAGAAAAAGAAAATCAGCATTGTTCTAACTTCATCCACAACATTTATTAGATTCTATCGTAGAAGAGCTGGGATTTAGCTCATCATAATTACAAGGATTGATACAAAATATAAGAAGGAATTAATGCTAAACATTCTAAAATCAAAAAATAAATCTGTCGACAGAAATCAGATCGCAGCAATGTCTTCCATCTTCCTCCTCAGCTCCTCCTTGCTCCTGATCCAGCACCTTGCAGAATGGAGGCTCCCCCTTCTCCCCTGCATTCCTCCAGCTTTTATATGTGAATTCTACACTCTTTGATGCAAATCAAAGCTTCTATAGTTTGGTGATTCTGTCATCTATCCAATGGTACTGAATTTTCAGCAGATTCCATTTGCTTTTTGGACAGCAAATCAGTGGTCCCCCTTACTTTTCTAGCTGATTACAGCCTTGTAGTGCCTACTAGAGGAGCAAGAACAACAAACATCAAAGTTCACAAATAAAAATAAAACAAGTAAAGGTAGGACAACAATTAAAAATCAACTCAATTACTAAGTGTAGATTGGTGCTATGCAGAAATGATAAATGCATTTGTATCTTGATTAGTTGCTTGATTAAATAGAACAGCAAGCATCAAACTTCTCAAATGAAAATTGAGCAAATAGGGATTAGAATCAGCATATACATCAGCTCAATTATTAAGTGTGGATAGTATTGCACAGAAATGATAACTTTGCACATATGAGTAATTCAGAACTTCCGTGCACATGAAATTGAATATAAAATTAGTATAATATGATCATGGTCAGCTAATGATCACAAATGCATATATTCTATGCATAATTAACCAAATGTGGGCAATTTTAGGGGCTCGATAAATATGAAATTAAATGCAAATGGAGTGAAAACATAATATGATCAGCTAGTGATCAGAGAACCATCACAAGTTCATTGCAATCAAGGATCATCACAATTTCAGCAGTCTTCTAATACTTTCATGTATGCCTCACATGATCATGAAGGTTCAAATTACTGGAATCGTGAGGAAGACTTCTCAAGTAGTAGTCATTATGTTTCAAATTACTGGAATCATGAGCAAGACTTCTCAAGCAGCAATCCTTATGTTTATGACTCACAAAATCATTTGTATTACCATCACAATCAAGGTCAAGTGTTAGATTTTCATGTTGCAACCATGGATATTTCAGAAGATCAACAAACACTTTATTAATCTATAAAAGAGTCAAAACTGGATATTATGTTAAAGAAATTAATCGGGAAGCAAGATGCAATCTTGGAAGAGCGAGATGCATACCAGAAGGAGCAAGATGCATATCAAAAGGAACGAGATGCAATCTTGAAGAAGTTACAAATGAGATGGAAGTTGTCACACTTAAAGCACAAGCCACTCGTGAAGTTGCAGAAGTCACTAGAAAAGTTACTCCAATGATACTAGTAGTGAATCACATTGAAGACCCACTTATAATGGAACAAGTCATTACAGTAAAGACACATGATGAGACTGAAATGGCTAAGGATGATACAAAAGCAGAAGAAATTTCTTTTGAAATAGAGGTTATAGCATAATTCAAATTTGTAGAAGGAATGGAAAATTCAATGAAGGAAGATCAATGTTTGCCTATTGAAAGATGAAACCAAGAGCTCAAAGATCTTCCAACAATGCTGCATTTTAATAGGCAAAGAAATGACTGCTTAAACAAGATGGTGATTCAGGAGATTCAGATGTCATAGATGAGAAGTTTTGGAATGAGAAGTTAGTATATTTCTAGTACAATGAAGGAGAGATACATCCAACTGAAAAACGAGGGTCAATTATTGTCAAGCTAAGAGATCCATACTTGATTAGTGAAGTTGTCCACAGATTGAGATCTCTACTTGAACACATCACACTATTTAAACCTCCTTGACATCAAGAGTTGTAACAATGTCTAGCTTAAGACATTAAAGTAGGGCGCTTCTTGGGAGGCAACCCAAGCCTTTTACATTTAATATCCTTTTGTTTTTGCAGGAATAAATTAGAGAGGAACATAATCTACCACTTAACTAAATTCAACTCAAGGAGTACTCTTGACTCATATCTTCAAATTTTCATTGAAATGCAATTGATAACTAATTATCATAATTATCATTACATATCTCACATTATGATCATCATAATGAAAACCTTGATTTCTTGTTCATATCAGTTGTCCATATCTAATTTTGCTAGATTTCAGTGAATTTAAACCTTACTGAATTTTTTTTATTGTTAAATGGATCATTCCTCATTAGTTTAGTTCTAATCAATTATAGGTTCGATTCATCATATGCTGGAACTTATACACCCAAAGAAGAAGTGGAGCAAGACATGCCTACTTATCATTTCACAAGTTGAACACCCACCCAACCCTCTCCCTTGCTTGGATGATTCATCATTGAGGACAGTTCTGATGATAAGCTTAGGGGAGGTACTTGGTACATTTCTGAACTCTATTAGCATACTTTAATTTCATTTTAAAGTTCATATCTATAACCAGGTTATCATTGTTATCACTATTATCATTATAGTTTAGCTCAACTCATGTTATCATTTGTTCTCATCATTGTTAAGTAGAAATCCTTTAGTATAACAACTAGTACACTCCAACACCAAGTAATCATTAATTTGGTTGTTAATCTTTTTGCTTCAATCAGCGCATATTCAGATGCATTTGATTTCAATTCAGCTGAAATTTTTCTTTTTGTGTGTAACACTAGATAACACTCATGGATTGGTAAGAAATTAGAAGATGTCTAGAATAGAATAAAGGCTTTTGTGACTATGTTAAATAGGAAAACTTGACTCTTTGTATTAAGGAATCTAAACTTTACTTGAGTTTGAACTACTGCTCACTTTATGAACAAAAAAGAAAAGAAAAAAATGAAGAAAATGAGAATGAAAAGTTGCATTTTTCATTGCATGCATGCATGAATAAGAGAGCCAAATCCAATAAGGAAGCTCTTCTGAATAAAGTCAGGATTTTTATCCTGATGACCAGCATGAATAAAAATCAGGTTTCAAAATTATTTATTTGCATTATCATGAATGAAAGTCAGGTCTATCCTGTTTAAGCAATAGACAAATCAGTTCATCAAGAGATTAGTAGTTCAACCTTTTTAGTAAAGTTGAAAATCCCTGAAATTCAAATCAGTTATTGTTAGTACTTTTTTCATGACTTAAATTTGCTTTAGCCTCTGTGATTCCTCAGCTAGAATTTGGGAATTGGAAAGAATGGCAAGGAGTGTTAGCAAAGTGGGAAATTCATTTGATTTTAAACAGGTGAATATGAATTCATTTGTGAACTATTTGATTCAATCCTTGTTCTTAATATCTGAATGTTTTCTTGAGGACAAGCAAAAGACTAAACTTGTGGGAATTTGATCACTAGCTAATCATACTAAATTTCTACTCATTTTCCACTTTAATTCATGTGCATATAAGCTCTGAAATGTTCATATTCATGAAACTATGCTTAATATACATGCATTGATCTTCTCAGCATAATATTATCCTAGATTTGCATATTTGAGCTGAATAATATACTGATTTAGTTCTTATTTGTCTAATTTTTCATTTGAGTAACTGATGCTTGTTGTTCATGTTCTTGCAGCAACAAAATCAAGCACAAGAGACAAACAATGCTGGTGGAAAAGTATGAGGAGACCACAATGCAAGCTGCCAATCAAAAGCAATGAGAAAGGAATCTTTTTGAAAAGAAGAGGGGACCAGAGATAGGTTGCAAAATCAGATGGAATGGAAGGATCTAATGATGATCAAAGGGTGATAATAATCTCATATATAAGGGGATGTTGAGGAGCAAATAGGGGATCTCCTCTTCTAGCCATTTGGCCGGAGGCTGAGTTTTTTATTGCTGGAGTTTTAGAGCTGAGAGCTTGTTCTTCTTTTATATTTTAGGATGTTTATGATTCTGTTCCTCATCGGATTTCTATTATTTTCATAACTTATGAGGAACTAAATTTTATCTCTCTTAGGATAGGATAGTAGTTTAATTTCTATTTATGGATGGATGATTGAACAACACTTTTGCCATTGATGTTAGTGCATTTTTGAATGTTTTCAAATCAGTTTTATGTTGATGTGAATCCTATTTTCTAGTGACAACTGAGAAGTTGTTTGATTCTTTCTTGCTCAGAAATGAGTCAAGAGCATCACCATTTATTTTCTAGTTTTATTCTTGTCGAGATCTGAATGCATCCTTTTACTCGAAATGATATGAATCTAAATATACTCTCCTTATTGTAAATGCAGATTCGAGGATGAATCCTTTTGAAGAGGAGGGAAATGATATGAACTAGAAAATGCTTACAATTGCAGCCAGCAATAGAAGAATCTTCTAGCAAAGTTGGATGATCAAGATAATGTTGTAGATCTCGGACATAAGGCAATTGAAGATATCAAGAATATCTGTGATTTAGAATTGATCAAATTACAAAATCAAGTTGCAACAAATTTAAATTCCCAATGAGTTACAAATTGGAGCTGCATGAAGATTCAACAAAATTCGGGAAAAATAAATAATGGTTTAACCTTATTTATTTGGAATTTATAGAATTAATTTATACATGGAAATTCTGCTGAGATTTGTAAGAGGAAATTGAGTTTATTACTTTACTAAATTAGGTTACTTGTGGGCTAAGTTAGGGTATTTTCTTTCAGCCCAAATTCTGTTTCTAGGGCCTATAAATACTGCTACTCATTGTTATTTTAGACATCTTTGAATTTATAAATAATTTGGCTTAATTGTTTTTGTTGTGAGGGAACTCCTGCAACCCGTTCTTCGGAAACTTTTGCCGTTAATTACAAGGTTGGCTATCTTGTGATTAAATCCATCTATTTATAATATCTATTGCTTGGTTCATTGTAATCTTGAGGTTGATATTCTGCTGCCTTGAAAATTCATTTGATGTAGTTTCTTTGATTATCATATATTGTTCCGGTCACCCAAGGCATTGTTCTTGAGCATCGTATCAGTTGGTATCAGAGTCACGTTTTCGATTCGGTTTTCTAGTTATCTTTCTTTATCCAATTTGTCCCTTATTTGAATTCTGAAAAAAAAAACCACAAAAAATTATGCTTGTTTGTTCTTCAATTCCTAGCCGTCTTCCTTGTTTGCTTTCTTTTGTTATTCAAAACCTAGCCGTCGTCATCTATTCTTCAAAATCTGGTGCAGTTTTAAGAAAAAAATAACACAAAAAATCCAATTTGTTAGTTCTTGAAATTCTAGTCGTCTTCCTTATTTGCTTTCTTTTGTTCTTCAAACCCTAGCCGTCATCTATTATTCAAAATCTGGTGCAGTTTTGAAAAAAAATCCCAAAAATAGATCTGCATATTTCTTGTTGAAACCCTAGCCGTCATCCTTATTTGTTTTCAAGTTCGCTATAGTGTAAAAACAACTGAAAAAAATAGAAAAAAAAAAGACTGAAAAGGAAAGTGCAAGAAAAGAGGAAAGAGAAGATCAGGAAAAAAATCTGAAAAAATCCGAAAAAAATCCAAAAAAAAGAATTCAAAAGAAAGAGGAAAGAAAAGAAAAGGAAAGGTTATTTCTGGAGAGAAAAGAGAAAAAAAAAACCAAAAGGAATAGGAAGGAAAGAAAAGAAAAGAAAAGAAAAGCTTATTTCTGGAGAGAAAGGTGCACAAGAAATTATGTTGTGATTTTGAATGATTTAATCCAATGCATCAGTGATGTTTGATTTCGTTACATATCATATCTATCCTTATTTGGTAACCCTTTTTTCTGATCTCTATTCTAATTTCAGCTTCAAGATTTCCTTTGATCTTGTAATCATATTGATAAATCAGATTGATTCAATCACACATTGCCTTTGTATTTACTTGCATTAGTTATCCTAGAACTTGTTGGAGGGTTCAAGAGAGGAAAAAGGCTGAGTGATAAGTACAATTGAGGGAAAAAGCCAAATAGAATTGAGGTAAAATACGAGTGTCACCACTGAGTGCCACAACGTGAGATAGTGATATTATTTTACTAACCTTTGTTGCAAAAATTTCCTACAATGTCAACAGGAAAGGACAAAGAGTTTAATCCTCAAAAAGGAAAAGTTGATAAAAAAAGAATGATGGAGGTCATGATGCAACATTTTCAACATCTTGAAAAGATGATCACTGAGCTTCATGATGAGATGGATGTGCAGAAGGAACAAATTGGACAACTACAAAAAGTTATACAACCAAAACACAAAAGAGAACACCAAAGACAACGTGCTCTTGTTGATGGAGAGAATAGAAGAGGAAGATGATGAAGCCTCTATTATAAATTGGAAAAGTCATAAACGTGTTCAGATTGGAGGAAGAAGACATGAACGAGAAAGGGATAGAGATGCTACTAGTCCAAACACAGGTTCACTTAAATTATCTCTCCCTACCTTTCAATGTAAAAGTGATCCTGATGCCTATATTGAATGAGAACAAAGGGTAGAAAGTATATTTCATCGTCATAATTATTCTGCTGAGAAAAAGGTAAAACTTATTATTATATCTTTTGTTGATTATGCTATTACTTGGTGGAATCAATTAACCATTAATAGGCGCAGAAATCAAGAACCTCCAATTGAAAATTGGGATGAGATGAAAATTATATTGAGGAGAAAATTTGTTCCTCCATCATATTGTCATGACTTACATATGAAATTGCATACTATGAGTAGGGATCAAAGACTGTTGAGGAGTACTATAAAGATATGAAAATGACACTCATCCACGCCAACATAAAGGAGGATCTTGAAGACACAATTGCAAGATTCATATGTGGGCTGAATCGAGAGATTTATAGAGTTGTGGAATTGCAAGAGTATTTGGAGTTGGATGAAGTTCTGCATAAGGCTATGAAAGTTGAGAAGCAATTGAAAAAAATATTCGTCCACATGGCAAATTTGACAGTTCAACTTCTGTTTGGAAATCAAAATGGAGTGCAAATTCCAAGTTAGTTGTTAAGCCAACTCAAAAATTGGAGGAGAAAAACAAAGCTGAAATTTTCAACTCAAAGGATAAGGGTCATATGGACATGATGGACAATGATGATATTGCATCTAAAGAAGAGTTGTCACAAGAGAGTGTAGCTTCCTCAGGAGAAGAAAGTGGAAGAGAAATTGAAGAAGTTGAGAAAAGTTTAGTTGCAGAACATCAATTGAAGAAAGATGAAGCTGATTGTACAACAACTCAAAATAATTCTGAGAGTTATGAGAAAGACAAAGATGAAAAACATGAGTGCCACAACTTGAAAGATGAAAATGAGAGCCACAAAACTTTTGAGTGTTTGGAAAGGCCACATTCTAAAAGCATTGAGATGCAACATTTAGATGTTGAGTATTATGAGAGTTGTGAGAATGAGAGAAGATTAGATATTGAGTGTTTAGAAATGCCACCTCCAGAGAGATATGAGCAAAAAGACTTGAGTGTTAAGACAAAAGAAAGAGAATTCAGTAATTTTTCTCCTAACACTAATCATCTTTTGTCATTTGATTTTGATTTGTGCATGCAGATATGTAGGAGTGGAGTATATGAAAATACAAATTCCATCATGCAAGGATTTGAAAGAGGTTGTATTGAGTTTATGACAACTAGTTTGAAAAGTCCATCTCTTACCTTTGAAACTTTATATTTATTTGATGTGACTAACTTGCAGGTTTTAATTGGAAGAAGTATTGAATGGCATGCAAATATTATATCTCAATTTTGTATTCCACCTTCTTATTCATTGAGTGTTGGAAAACTTTATTTCAGCCATATGTTGAAAATTTAGAATGAATATTTTTTAGTCCTGAGTACTTTTGATTGGTTGATTTTGATTTCAAGATTTTCTGAGTCTAGAATCTTATTTATTTCTTTAAATCTACCTTTGTGCTTTCCTAAGATCATTTTTGCTGATGATGGTTGCAAACTTTCATATAAATTCCACATCATGATTGGGAAATTCATTGCATTTGCATTAGTAAGACTTCTGTGCATTTCTCGTCGAAGATTTGAGATTAGTTTTTGTGGAGATATTTTGATTTATAACAATCATTTGTGTGATCATTTTGGTGATATTTTGATTAGTTGCAGGGAATTGCATAATTCATTTAATGAGCTGAGACATTTGCTTGGTTATGAATCTTACAATATTTCACTTTCAGATGTTAAGGATTCATTTTATTTCGTGGAAACTAGTATTTTTAGCTTGGAACCACTTGACAACCTGCATATTGAATTCATACCTCTTTGGAATGTATTGCATACTTTATTTGATAGGATCCTTATGAGCAAAAGAAGGTCCCCGAAGTTTCGCAATTTGTTTCTTAAAATACCATCATCACATGGGCATAAGATATTTCATCCAAGTGAGTATGAGAGTCACATTACTTTTTATATTACTTATGTTGTTCTTTACACTTGCAGGATTTTAATAGGATGGCATAAATGAGAAATTATTACAGTTCTAATAGAAGTACATCGTCTCATCTGACACATGAAAGGGAAGTATCAATATCTCCATTATGCGTGTCTTAAATTATTTCATAAATTGAGATATGTGATAGGTTATATTCTCCTTATTGTGAATGTAGATTCGAGGATGAATCCTTTTGAAGAAGAGAGAAATGATATGAATCTAAATATACTCTCCTTATTGTAAATGCAGATTCGAGGACGAATCCTTTTGAAGAGGAGGGGAATGATATGAACCAGGAAATGCAGCCAGCAATAGAAGAATCTTCTAGCAAAGTTGGATGATCAAGATAATGTTGTGGATCTCAGACATAAGGCAATTGAAGATATCAAGAATATTTGCGATTTACAATTGATCAAATTACAAAATCAAGTTGCAACAAATTCAAATACCCAACGAGTTACAAATTGGAGCTGCATGAAGATTCAACAAAAGTCGGGCAAAATAAATAATGGTTTAACCTTATTTATTTAGAATTTTCAGAATTAATTTATACATGGAAATTCTGCTGAGATTTGTAAGAGGAAATGGAGTTTATTATTTTACTAAATTAGTTAGGTTACTTGTGGGCTAAGTTAGGGTATTTTCTTTCAGCCCAAATTATGTTACTAGGGCCTATAAATACTCCTACTCATTGTTATTTTAAACATCTTTGAATCTATAAACAATTTGGCTTAACTGCTTTTGTTGTGAGGGAACTCCTACAACCTATTCTTCGGGAACTTCCGTCGTTAATTACAAGGTTGGCTATCTTGTGATTAAATCCATCTATTTATAATATTGATTGCTTGGTTCATTGTAATCTTGAGGTTGATATTCCGCTGCCTTGAAAATTCATTTGATCTCATTTTTTTATTATCATATATTGTTCCGGTCACTCAAGGCATTGTTCTTGAGCATCGTATCATCTTGTTAATGTGAATCTCATCTTGTAATAGCAACCGAGAGACTGATTCTAGATTCTCTTGTTATTCAGAAATGAATCAAGAACATTAACAATTAGTTTCTGGATTTTGATTTCAATTGTGATTTCTGTTGAGTTGGTTTCCTAGTTCTAAGTAATCCATGCTGAGAATGGATCCATTTACTTTTGTTGATTGATAGATTCCTTTGTTGTTTGAGATAAATCAAGAGCATCAGCACTAGTTTTGGATTTGATTGTATTTATGCATTGATCTAGAGGTTTCATGATAATCTAATATCAGTGGAAACTCTTGTTGAATCAACCTAACTGATATTTATATGAAAGTATGATACTTAGTTCTAACTTTAATGCACTGTGAGAGCAGTCTTTATAGGTTGAATTTTGTTTGATTTGTATTGCTAAGTTGTTCTAATCCATTCCATAACAGAATATTAGATGAACCCCTTTCCTAAGAGAACATTTAATATCTGTTATATTAGTCACTTAAAAACACCAAAAAGAGTTAACTTAGTTTAGGATTTATCTAGATTAGTTAATGAATCTTTAGTTTCAAATCATTGTGGATACGACATTCGAGTCAACTACTCCGATCCGTGCACTTGCAGTCCAATGAAGTGAGGAGTTTAGACCATATATCATTCACTTGCATTTTCAATTTTGTGCTACAAATCAGTCAATCAATCACACTCCCCTAATTCACATCAGAGCCCCCCCACCTCCGGCGTGCCGACGAGGGGGGGGGGGGGGGGCTTGCGGGCTCCCGCGCGACGGTGAGGAGAAGGGGGAGTTCATGCCTCTTTGTCATCATTGTTGTAAGCAAGAATCACAACCAGCATATGTGGGTGAATGTTGAAGTTCATGCCTCTTTTTCGTCATAGTACCGATCATGGATTCAGCTCTGGGTAAGCTTGCCTTCATCGGATATGCAGAGTTATACAGTATCATGGGTCAGCTCTCCTTCATCGTACATGTAGAGTTGCATTGTAACAGTGTTGTTTCTTCTTTTTCATATCAATTGAGTGATAGTACAAATAGGGGTGCTGCGAGTGTTTATGATTGTATGTTTAGTGATATGTAGTTTAGTTTTTTCTGTAATACAAATCATTTTTCAGTGTAAAAGTTCTTCTAGGGACTTTGCTTATGCTCCTTTTCTTTTCTTCTTCTACTGCTTAACTTTCCTTTTTTCTGCTATCTTCCCTTTCTTCCTCTTCTCTTTTGATCTACTTTTTACTAGCGAGTGATTGTCATTGGAGCTTAACTTTTTAACGTTGTATTAGAGTCTCATCCATGACCTCAATGATCCACTTGAACTTATTTCGGTCTTCTCCACCTTCAAGTTCTTCGTCATCGGGCGCCATCAATCTATATGTCACAACCGCAATTTAAATAATGATTTAAACTCGAGTTCGCGACACATACGGATGATCAAATAAAGTCATGAAAGTGTGCCATAATTTTTATCTTTTATGTAACGTAAGAAACAATGTCATTAAAACAAATCATAAATTGCGGAAATGGGCTATAAATTTCTTTTACAACATAAGAAATAAAAATATTATTGTACAATTATACCATGGTGCTCACCAGACAAACCTGCTTAAGTTTTACATTCCATAAAATAATGTTCTAATCAAAACTATTACACTCAATTTACAATTATTGTCATTTAAACATATGTGTGCAATGCAGCACTCTCATATGTATGCATGGATCACCAACTGACTAGTTTTTATGATTAGTAGGTGGACTATAGAGGTGGCTTCCATCATGATCATTGTTAATAATGCCTTGAATCCTACTCCAACTGTAAACCCATATCGACCCAAACTTTGAAATAAAAGAAAATCTGTCTGACATATTCTGTATATTTCCTTATCATTAGATTGTTAAGGAATTGATTTATTTCCTTATCACAAGGTAGGTGTCCTATTTTTGGGATTAATATAGAGCCTCAGTTGGTCTGTAATTCCTGTCATCTGTTAAAGAGAGTACTTATATAAACTCCCTAGGGATCCAAAGAGAAAGTACTCATTTGTAATCCTCTTCTGTTTCTTGCATCTAATAAAATTCTGCGTCATCTTAAATATCTCGAGTTTTGTCGTTGTACATAATTTTTCTCGTGCAGAAATCCATGATGTGGAAATAATTAACTAATTGCCACTTTTCAAATCCATGATGTGGGCATGCTCTCAATAGACTTTGGAGTCTTTGCCAAGCATCACATATGTTTTCTTGATCCAATTGGTAGAATATGACAATCTAGTTCCTATAGTTATCAGTTTTACTAGGTGGAAAGAATTCAGATAAGAACAACTGCACAATGGACTCCCAAGTTGCAATTTCTTCAGGTGTGAGGGTCTTGTACCAAATCTTAGCCTTGTCCTTGAGTGAAAAGGGAAACAACCTCATGTACACAACATTCATAGGGGTGTTATTGAAGTGGACTGTGATATACATCTCCTTGTAGTTATCAATGTGTAAAGTTGGATCTTCAATCCCTAATCCAGCAAATTGGTGCTGCCTAATCATTGTGACTAATGCTGGATTCAACTCAAAGGTGACAACAGGTGCATTGGCTCTATCAACTAGTTGTCCTCTGACATTACTAGGTGAATAACAGTCATTTAATATCCTTGGAGCAGCCATAGTTTGATTGTTGACCTCTTCTTCAAAAATTCTTCTCCTTGTTTCTTCCCTTAGCAATCTCCTTCTTCTGTTAAATCTCCTTTTAGGTTTAGGATCTGGCAGATATTAGTCCTCTTGATTATTCAAATCCTATATAAATTGAAATCAGAAGTATCAAATTCAGAAAAGAAAGAAAACTAAACAGAAATGAAAATTCAGAATGATAACTTGCAAAAATTGAAAACTAGGCTAAAATTGGGAATGATAACTAGTCTAAAACTAATCTAAACCATATAAAGTTAATCTAATTAGCCTCAAATCCCGGGCAACGACATCAAAAACTTGATGTGAATTGTGTGGATTAGTGATAAAAGTGAAAAATTGAAAATTGAGAAAAAGTGATAAAAGTGAAAATTGTGTGAATTGTGTGGTTCAAACTTGAGAAAAAGTGAAAATTTCCAAATTGTGATCAAACTCCTCTCTTCACTCTCCTGCAAGCGCACAGGTCATATGTAGAAGACTCAGTATCGTATCCACAGTGATTTGAAGGCTAAAGACTAACTATCTAATCTAGACTAATCCTGAACTAAGTAACTAAAACATGGAAATATAGAGGGTGAAAACAAAATTAGACTAAAGTGACTATTTTTGGTATTTTGGGTGATAAGTATGGACTGAAATCTAATTACTGAGCTGAACACTAAAGGAATTAACAATCAATGGAGCATTCTTCTAGGAATGGGGTTCATCTAATTCAGGTATGGATGGATTGAAATAATTCAGCAATATATGTCAATTCTGATTCAACCTATGAAAGGGTTATTATCACAGCATAATTAAATCAGGACTAATTATCATATTCCCATATGAATGATTAGATAAGTTGAATGAGAAAAGGATCCTTACTGATATTAGGTTATCATTGCGCACAAGTTTTAGCACCTTACTGATATTGTCAAAATCCTCTCAGATTTGGCAAATAAAAAAGGCTTGAAATGGTACCAACATTCATAATGATGAATCAATTGCCTCAATTAACTAAACAGAAATATAATTAATCCAATACTAATGCTAATGCTTCTTGATTTATCTCTAAACATCAAGGGGACTTAAAATCAGCCTCTCGACTGTAAATGCAAATGAAGTCCACACAAACACTAATTAATTGGATGCATTGGGAACATAATTACAGATTATAATCCAACTAATTATCATTGCATCTTGATTCATTTCTGAGCATCAAGAAAACCATAAAATCAACCTCTCAGTTGCTAAAGAAATCAGGGTTTACAATGATAAAACAGATTCCAATGGAAATCAGATTCATATCAAAAAAAGAAAATCAGCATTGTTCCAACTCCATCCACAACATGTATTATATTACTATCCTATCATAGGAGAGCTGGGATTTAGCTCATCATAATTACAATGATTGATTCAAAATAGAAGAAGGAATTAATGCTAAACATTTTGAAATCAGAAAATAAATCTGTCGACAGAAATCATATTGCAGCAATGTCTTCCATCTTCCTCCTCAGCTCCTCCTTGCTCCTGATCCAGCACCTTGCAGAATGGAGGCTCCCCCTTCTCCCCTGCATTTCTCCAACTTTTATATGTGAATTCTACACCCTTTGATGCAAATCAGAAGCTTCTATAGCTCGTTGATTCTGCCATCTGTCCAATGGTACTGAATTTCCAGCAGATTCCATCTACTTTTTGGACAGCAAATCAGTGGTCCCCCTTACTTTTCCAGCTGATTACAGCCTTGTTGTGCCTGCTAGAGGAGCAAGAACAGCAAGCATCAAAGTTCACAAATAAAAATAAAACAAGTAAGGGTAGGACAACAATTAAAAATCAACTCAATTACTAAGTGTAGATTGGTGCTATGCAGAAATGATAAATGCATGTGTATCTTGATTAGTTGCTTGATTAAAGAGAACAACAAGCATCAAACTTCTCAAATGAAAATTGAGCAAATAGGGATTAGAATCAGCATATACATCAGCTCAATTATTAAGTGTGGATAGTATTGCACAGAAATGATAACTTTGCACATATGAGTAATTCAGAACTTCTGTGCACATGAAATTGAATATAAAATGAGTATAATATGAGCATGGTCAACTAATGATCACAAATGCATACATTCAATGCATAATTAATCAAATGTGGGCAATTTTAGGAGCTCGATACATATGAAATTAAATGTAAATGGAGTGAAAACATAATATGATCAGCTAGTGATCAGAGAACCATCACAAGTTCATTGCAATCAAGGATCATCACAATTTCAGCAGCCTTCTAATGCTTACATGTATGCCTCACATGATCATGAAGGTTCAAATTGCTGAAATCGTGAGGAAGACTTCTCAAATAGTAGTCCTTATGTTTCAAATTACTAGAATCATGAGCAAGACTTCTCAAGCAGCAATCCTTATTATGTTTATGACTCACAAAATCATTTGTATTACCATCACAATCAAGATCAAGTGTCAGATTTTCATGTTGCAACCATGGATATTTCAGAAGATCAACAAACACTTTATTAATCTACAAAAGAGTCAAAATTGGATATTATGTTAAAGAAATTAATCGGGAAGCAACATGTAATCTTGGAAGAGCGAGATGCATACCAGAAGGAGCGAGATGCATACCAAAAGGAACAAGATGCAATCTTGAAGAAGTTACAAATGACAGTAGATGCTCTTGAAGTTCAACTCCAAGTCTTGGAGGCTAAGCTTTGTTTGCAGTCTAGTCAAGAAGCCCCACAAATCCAATCTGCCCATCTGAAAGAAGAAACTCAGGAAATAAAGATGGAAATTGAGAGAGATATATATGAAGAGAGAAAGGTGCTCATGGAGGCTGAAGTTGAGATGGAAGTTGTCACACTTAAAGCACAAGCCATCGTGAAGCTGCAGAAGTCACTGGAAAAGTTACTCCAATGATACCAGCAGTGAATCACATTGAAGACCCACTTATAAGGGAACAAGTCATTACAGCAAAGACACATGATGAGACTGAAATGGCCAAGGATGATACAAAAGCAGAAGAAATTTCTTTCCAAATAGAGGCTATAGCAGAATTCAAAGTTGTAGAATGAATGAAACATTCAATGAAGGAAGATCAATGCTTGCCTACTGAAAGATGAAATCAAGAGCTCAAAGATCTTCCAACAATGCTGCATTTTAATAGGCCATTGAAGAAATGGCTGCTTAAACAAGATGGTGATCTAGGAGATTCAGATGTGATAGATGAGAAGTTTTGGAATGAGAAGTTAGTATATTTCTGGTACACTGAAGGAGGGATACATCCAACTAAAAAACGAAGGTCAATTATTGTCAAACTAAGAGATCCATACTTGATTAGTGAAGTTGTCCACAGATTGAGATCTCTACTTGATCAAATCACACTATATAATCCTCCTTGACATCAAGCGTTGTAATAATGTCTAGCTTAAGACATTAAAGTAGGACGCTTCTTGGGAGGCAATCCAAGCCTTTTACATCTAATATCCTTTTATTTTTGCAGGAATAAATTAGAGAGGAACATCATCTACCACTGAACTAAAATCAACTCAGGGAATACTCTTGACTCATATCTTCAAATTTTCATTGAACTCTATTAACCATTTCTATCAACATTTCTGAACTCTATTAGCATGCTTTAATTTCATTTTAAAGTTCATATCTATAACTAGGTTATCATTGTTATCACTATTATCACTGTAGTTTAGATCAACTCATGTTATCATTTGTGCTCATCATTGTTAAGTAGAAATCCTTTAGTATAATAGCTAGCACACTCCAACACCAAGTAATCATTAATTTGGTTGTTAATCTTTTTGCTTCAATCAGCTCATATTTAGATGCATTTGATTTCAATTCAGCTGAAAATTTTCTTTTTGTGCATAACACTAGCTAACACTCATGGATTGGTAAGAAATTAGAAGATGTTTAGAATTGAATCAAGGCTTTTGTGACTATGTTAAATAGGAAAACTTGACTCTTTGTATTAAGGAATCTAAACTTTACTTGAGTTTGAACTACTGCTCACTTCATGAACAGAAAAGAAAAGAAAAAAATGAAGAAAATGAGAATGAAAAGTTGCATTTTGCATTGCATGCATGCATGAATAAGAGAGTCAAATCTAATAAGGAAGCTCTTCTGAATAAAGTTAGGATTTTTATCTTGTTGATCAGCATGAATAAAAATCAGGTTTCAAACTTGTTTATTTGCATTATCATGAATAAAAGTCAGGTTTATCCTATTTAAGCAATACGTAGTTCAACCTTTTTAGTAAAGTTGAAAATCCCTAAAATTCAAATCAGTTATTGTTAGTACTTTTTTCATGGCTTAAATTTGCTTTAACCTAGCTGATTCCTCAGCTAAAATTTGAGAATTGAAAAGAATGGCAAGGAGTGTTAGCAAAGTGAGAAACTCATTTGATTTTAAACAACTGAATATGAATTCATTTGTGAACTATTTGATTCAATCCTTGTTCTTAATATCTGAATGTAGCTTGAGAACAAGCAAAAACTAAACTTGGGGGAGTTTGATCACTAGCTAATCATACTAAATTTCTACTTATTTTCCACCTTAATTCATGTGCATATAAGCTCTGAAATGTTCATATTCATCAAACTATGCTTAATATACATGTATTGATCTTCTTAGCATAATATTATCCTACATTTGCACATTTGAGCTGAATAATATACTGATTTAGTTCTTATTTGTATAATTTTTCATTTGAGTAATTGATGCTTGCTGTTCATGTTCTTGCAATAACAAAATCAAGCATAAGAGACAAACAATGCTGGTGGAAAAGTATGAGGGGACCGCAATACAAGCTGCCAATCAAAAGCAATGAGAAAGGAATCTTTTTGAAAAGAAGAGGGGACCACAGATAGGTGGCAAAATCAGATGGAATGGAAGGTTCTAATGATGATCAAAGGGTGATGATAATCTCATATATAAAGGGGATGTTGAGGAGCAAATAAGGGATCTCCTCTCCTAGCCATTTGGCTAGAGGCTGAGTTCTTGATTGCTGGAGTTTTGGAGCTGAGAGCTTTGTTCTTCTTTTATGTATTAGGACGTTTATGACTTTGTTCCTCATTTGATTTCTATTGTTTTCATCACTTATGAGGAGCTAAATCTTAGCTCTCTTAGGATATGATAGTAGTTTAAATTCTATTTATGAATGGATGATTGAACAACACTTTTTCCATTGATGTTAGTGCATTTCTAAATGTTTTCAAATCGGTTTTATGTTGATGTGAATCCTATTTTCTAGCGACAACTGAGAAGTTGTTTGATTCTTTCTTGCTCAGAAATGATTCAAGAGCATCACCATTTGTTTTCTAGTTTTATCCTTGTCAAGATCTGACTGCATCATTTTACTTCTTTCTAATGTGAATCTCATCTTGTAATGGTAGCTGAGAGACTGATTCTAGATTCTCTTGTTATTCAGAAATGAATCAAGAACATTAACAATTGTGATTTCTGTTGTGTTGGTTTCCTGGTTCTAAGTAATCCATGCTGAGAATGAATCCATTTACTTTTGTTGATATGAATCTCATATTGGAATGGCAGCCGAGTCGTTGATTTTAAATTTCCTTATTGTTTAGAGATAAACCAAGAGCATTAGCACTAGTTGTGGATTTGATTGTATTTATGCATTGAGCTAGAGGTTTTATGATAAAATAATATCAGTGGAAATCCTTGTTGAATCAACCTAACTAATATTCATATGAAAGTATGATACTTAGTTCTAACTTTAATGCACTGTGAGAGTAGTCTTTATAAGTTGAATCTGGTTTGATTTGTATTGCTAAGTTGTTCTAATCCATTCCATAACAGAATATTAGATGAACCCCTTTCCTAAGAGAACATTTCATATCTTTTATATTAGTCACTTAAAAACACCAAAAAGAGTTAACTTAGTTCAGGATTAATCTAGATTAGTTAGTGAATCTTTAGTTTCAAATCACTGTGGATACGACATTTGCACTTGCAGTCCAGTGAAGTGAGGAGTTTAGACCATATATCATTTACTTGCATTTTCAATTTTGTGCTACAAATACGGGTGCTGTGAGTGTTTATGATTGTATGTTTAGTGATATGTAGTTTAGTTTTTTCTGTAATTCAAATCATTTTTCAGTGTAAAAGTTCTTCTAGGGATTTTGCTTATGCTCCTTTTCTTTTCTTCTTCTACTGCTTAACTTTCCCTTTTTCTGCTATCTTCCCTTTTTTCCTCTTCTCTTTTGATCTACTTTCTACTAGAGAGTGATTGTCATTGGAGCTTAACTTTTTAATGTTGTATTAGAGTCTCATCCATGACCTCAACGATCCACTTGAGCTTCTTTCGGTCTTCTCCACCTTCAAGTTCTTTGTCATCGGGCACCATCAATCTATATGTCACGACTGCAATTTAAATAATGATTTAAACTAGAGTTCTGACACATACGGATGATCAAATAAAGTCGTGAAAGTGCCATAATTTTTATCTTTTATATAACGTAAGAAACAATGTCATTAAAACAAATCATAAATTGCGGAAGTGGGCTATAAATTTCTTTTACAACATAAGAAATAAAAATATTATTGTACAACTATACCATGGTGCTCACCAGGCCAACCTACTTAAGTTTTACATTCCATAAAATAATGTTCTAATTAAAACTATTACACTCAATTTACAATTATTGTCATTTAAACATATGTGTGCAATGCAGCATTCTCATATGTATGCATGGATCACCAACTGACCAATTTTTATTATTAGTAGGTGGACTATAGAGGTGGCTTTCATCATGATCATTATTAATAATGCCTTGAATCCTACTCCAACTGGAAACCCATCTCGTCCCAAACTCTCAAATAAAATAAAATTTGTCTGACATATTCTGTATATTTCCTTATCATGAGATTGTTAAGAAATTGATTTATTTCCTTATCACAAGGTAGGTGCCCTATTTTGGGAATTAATATAGAGTCCCAGTTGGTCTGTAATTTCTACCATCTGTTAAAGGGAGTACTTATATAAACACCCTAGGGGTCCAAAGAGAAAGTACTCTGATTTGTAATCCTCTTCTGTTTCTTCCATCTAATAAAATTCTACGTCGCCTTAAATTTCTCGAGTTTTCTCGCGGTACATAATTTTTCTCATGCAGAAATCCTAACAAACTGGTATCAGAGCAAGGCTTTATCATCGATCATCAGTCAGGCGTAGAGATGGCATCACACAAAGTCAACATCGAGAAATTTATAAGGTGAAATAATTTCAGTGTCTGATAGATCAAGATGCAGACACTTCTGAAACAACAAGAAATCTGGTTGCCTCTCGCAAATGTGTCGAAGAACAAATCAAAGGAGAAAGACTCCAAGGGCAAAGAAGAAAAGGAGTTCAACCTCGCAAATTTGGCGGCACGGGAGGAGAAGGCACACTCTATGATCCAGTTGTCTGACGAACGAGGTGATTATTGAAGTCGCCGATCAAGAAATGATGGCTTGTTAGTGATCGAAACTTGAGTCTCTACGTGACCAAGTCTCTGACCAGCAAGTTACTACTGAAGCAACATCTATTCGCCTTCCGCATGCAAGAAGGTACCCCTCTGAAAGATCATCTTGATAAGATGAATACTCTATTGATGGAATTACGAAATATAGATGTGAAGATTGAGGATGAAGATGTAGCCCTACTTCTGTTGATGTCTCTTCCTCTGTCATACGAAATTTCGTTCAATCTCTTATCATCGAAAGAGACACAATTACTCTAGAAGAAGTAAAATTGAGTCTACATACTCGTATACTTCATCATAGGGCGTTTGGAAAGGCTGTGGAAACTCAAGCCATAAGGTTGGTAACAACCATAGAGAAGACAAACCCTAAAAAGGGTAAGTCGAAGAAGAACGTCAATCCGAAGGACATCTGCAACTACTACAAAGAAACGGGTCACTAGAAGAAGGATTGGCCCAAGAAGAAGAAGAAAGATATGGTTGCTACAATAGCACACTAGAATAGCGAATCTGATGACGATTTGGCTCTCATGATGTCTGATCATATATGTTCGGAAGACAGTTGGGTTTTGGAGTCAGGATGTTCCTACAAGGCTCCCCTTCATTCAACTTATGAATATCATCACGAACCTTTCACATTAACTAAACTGATCACACTTTAATATCATTGATGCATGTAAACTTGAAATCAATCAGGTAAAAAAAAGATATTTGGGTGTCATTGAAAAAAATTTAGCATATATACCAAACAAATTAAACTTGCTTGACCTAGTGTTAGAAAAGTAGCCTTACTTGATCAACAAAAGTAATTAAAGAAAACTACTATATCCTATAAATATATTCAGTTTTTGCAAAACCAAGTTGTTTAAAAAAAATACAACATCCAATTTTTAAACTAGAAAGAACAATAGCAATGTAGGAGGGCTTTTCTTATGTAGCAACAATGGCATAGCTGCACAATGTAGAATTTATATAGAAGTAAAAGAGAACTAAGATCACTAAGAAATTTCATTCATAACTAATTACTTAGTTTAGTATAAGATACCACATCAAACAATCGGGGTGACTGTTAAAGCATTTCGTCGAGCAAAATGTTAGCATGTCAAAGAGAGAACTAACCTTTGTTAGTACTATTTATTCTCCTAATGTATCTTGTATGGAGTAACTTGATTATATTGTCTATGATGCTACCTAGAACTACCTCATCTAGTGAACCTGGAGTGTGGATAAGACAAGGGGAACATTGAGAGTGATTAGAGGAGGGCCATATGTAGAGATCTAGAAGCTTGGATCCTTGGTGAGCTTCCACATGATCTGCTCCATGCTTTTTCTTCATTAAATCTTGATAATACTTTCAAGGAGGTGAATGATATGAAAGGTTGGAAGATTTTTTATTTCTATTTTTACTGATGATGTTGAAGTTTTATGTTCTTTTTTTTAAATAAGAAAGCTCTAAAACATGCCATTGGAGGAAAATTTTTTATAAGCCCGCCAGTTTTTCATTATTAATGATCGGATTTCTGGTCACTACTTTTATATCCATTTAATGACGGAGATGCTTGTTGTTATATGTACATAATTAACGACAACATAAATTATTGGTCGTGATTAACACTTTTTAATGACCGGCCTTAACATTTTAATGATGAGATGTTTAGCTCGTCGTTATTCCACATATTTTTTTGGTCATTAATGAACACTAATAAGGACTAGATTATGTACTCGTCGTTAATTGTTGATCGTTAAAAGTCTATTTTCTTTTAGTGTGACAAAACATGGACAAAGTATATTGATGTGAGGTATCATTTTATTAGTGATATTGTGGAAAAACGATAAGTTCAAATTTAGAAGATCAGCACTTATGACAACTCAGCAGATACGATGAAAAGTGATTACCCGTTTCCATGTTCGAATATTATTCAAATTTGATAAAGCATTCTACAGTGATCAAGTTAGACCCATGCACTACAAGAAAATCGTTCATTAGAGATGCAAGCGAAGCATCTCTAAAACGGCACTAAGGCGACACTATAGATAGCAGCGACACATTAACGTTGTCTTAGCACCACAACAATCGTGATGCAAGAGGTCTGGCGCTAATAGCGTCACGTAGTGCCCAATATCTCTCGGCGCTATTACAGTCAACAATCGACGCCAAAGTTATCCGATTGTGGGAAACCAATTTAACGTCCCAAAAGATGACACTAAAATAGCGCTAAATTTTGTGATGCAAAGTCACGCTATGCTAGTACTAAATTCCATTAAACACGCGATGCTAAAATGGCATGTTGTGAAGATGAGGTGATTCTAATGGTGTGTTATTAAGCAGTCGTCAAGAATGACTATAGCATCACATTTGACGAAGCTAAAGATCCACTAAGAGATGGGACGCCATGTTGACGCTAATGTGATGCCAAAATCTCTAACAATCGGCGCTAAAATGACTCTAATGAGATGCTAATTTTGATATTTCCGTCACTAATCCGACACTAATGAGGTGCTATTCTAAATATTTCCCCAACTCAATTCTAATTTATTGTCAATTTTATGTTCTAATCATTATAGATCATTCTAAGGACCTATGCATCGTTAGTTTTACATTTTTGTCTTTATGTAATTTCTTTTCCGCAGACTTTTACTCCAAATTGTATGCCATCCCCTATTAGCCTTTGAATTTTGATAGATAAGTAAAATGCTTCCACATGGGATCGGCAACATTTACTCTTACACTCTATTACTTGAGCAACTAGTTTATTTGCTAGCTATATCATTATCAATTTTCGCATCGATATACCGCTATTAATAGTTCAACATTCTCGGCTATATTCTTCTGTGTGGAATATGTATCCATTAACTATGACGCTATAATAACTAAAAACTTGTTTCTACGATCCACGACTTAAATCTTGAATTTTCAAATATGTAACTGAACCACTAATAACCTATAAAATATTGGAAGACAAAGTTAATTAAAAGTTATAAAAAAAATAATATTTACAAACAATCGAAAAGAGTTCTCACTTCACATCTCAACCAAACGGCATAATGTTCATCTCTTAGTTTCAACAATTCATCGTTTGAAACTAAAGGATTAATTTCTCATCGTAATCATTCAAATTTTTTAAATTCATAGTTGTCAATTAATAAAATCACATAGCAATAATTAATTTCAAATTAATATAACATATTAAAATAAATAGTCTTATTCGAGATACATCTCGCTACAATTTGCAAGGACATAATTTTCAACGACGGTGAGATCTTTATCACTCAACATAACTTTGTATCCTTTGCCAAAAAGCAGACATGAGTACTTGAAGATGGATAAAGTATTTATGTTAATTTTTCCTTCACCACCGTCATCATTTCTTGGAACTTGTGTGTGGAAATTGTATGTGTGACTCAAATTACATTGAAGTGAAGTTTAATACCTCCTCAATGAAATATACTTCACATATAGAGCGCTCAATCTTCGCCTTATTCTTCACCTTCCTTTTCAAATATAACATGCATATTTCTAATGGATACATCCACCGATATTGAACTAGCCCTGCGATTTTTGTTTCATGTGGAAGATGTATGATCAAGCACCCAGTACATCAAAGAAAGAAGATGGAAATATTTTCTCGGCCTTGCATACTGTTAGCATAATAAAAGACTCTAACTGAGATATGTCTTCTTCACGGATGGTGGATGCACAAAACTCTTTAAAGAACATAGATAACTTTATTGAAGTTTCCTAGATGGCCTTTGGAAAACGTTTTTTAAAGGAAATTGGAAGCAACCTTTGCATGAAAATATGACAATTATGGGTCTTCATACCATGTATCTTTCCATTTTGTATGTTAAACAATGAGATATGTTTGATGCATATCCGTCTAAATCCATTCGAGAACCACTTTTCATTGATCATTGTCCAAGACGTAAGTAGCTTTTGGTTTCTTGTATTGCTATTTTGAACATAAATAATATTGAGTTTTGGTCTTCTGCATATAATTTTCAGGTCTTCGCGTGCTTGGATGCTATCTTTTGATCTTTCCTTGACATCCATAACAATGTTAAAGATGTTGTCAAATACATTCTTCTCCACATGCATGACATATAAATTATGTCGAACTAAGTTTGAAGACCAATAATGCAACTCTAAAAAAATATTTCTCTTCTTCCAGTTATGTTTACTTCCGAACTCAATTTGCTTGTGAGAATTGATTTTCAATCCGAATGAGACTTCGTGAAGTTTATTTACTTGCTCTAGCACTTCTTGTCCCGTCAAATGACTTGGAGAAAATGTGCACTCAGTTGTATTATTTTTAAATGAATTTCGATCATGACACATAGAATACTCCATAGGTAAAAACATACGATGGCAGTCAAATCAGCATACTTTCCTATTGTTTTTCAAGTAAAATGATTTTGTATCATTTTCGCATGTGGGACAAGCAAGTTTACCTTTCATGCTCTAACCACTCAGTATTCCATATGCTGGAAAATCACTAATAGTCCATATTAATGTAGTCTTCATTATGAAGTTTTACTTCCTAAATTTGTCATAAGTGAGGACACCATCATACCTCATCATATTGAGTTCATCAATCAAAGGTCCTAAGTAAACTTCTAAACTTTTATTGGGCAATCGAAGACCTAGGATCATGCAAGTGAGAAATATGTTCTCTCTTCTTATACACATACTTGGAGGCAAGTTACAAGGTGTGACAAAAATTGGCCAACATGAATAAGCCATGCCTGACGAGCCAAATGGGTTTAACCCATCAATGCAAAGGCCTAATCTTCCATTGCGTGATTCTGCTAAAAAAATCAGATGAAGTGCATCAATTCAATTCCATGCCTCAGCATATGAAGGATGTGTAATCGAAGTCGAATCATCACGTACCCCTTCTTTGTGTCACCTCATGAAAGAAATAGACATTGTAGTCTTGAAATTATGGGAAAATATTTGAACACTACATTTGCCATATTCTTCTTCGATTTTTTAGAATATTTCTTCAGTTTGTATGTAGGCTCTTATTTTTCTAATAATATAGAATGCAATGATTGTGACATGCATCAATTTTCTGATATTCCAAACCTAACTCTCTCATCAATCTTTTGCACTTGTAAAAAATTGCTGATAACTTTTCTAATGCTGTAAGCATACACTTGACAATGACAATCATCCAGTCAAACTTTCGCTCATATTAAATTCTAACTTCAAGTTCATTTGTTGTGTCACTATAGAAAGAGTACTTTGCTTCACGCATCCATCCCACAAAGGTTCGGCTTCTTTGAGGAGATTATAAAACTTAGTAGTCGAATAATTTGGGTCTTCTTGAACAAATGTCTCACCAACATTTTTTGTTAGCATTTCATCTTGTATCATGTCCATGTACAGATTGCTCGACTCGCCCACATTAGTATCTTTGTTCGCATCAACTGTTTCTTTAGACCATATTTCTTCATCATGAAGGAATCAATTTGTGTACTTTTTTAAAAAAATCATTGGAATATAAATCCTTTTCCACGTCATATCTTACTTTCTCTCATAATTTTTGCATTTCTTTATATTCCAACTACGATCGGGCCTCGTCATTTTTGTAAATGACATCTAGTTAATCTTCTTGCATATGGATATTCCTTGTAATTTCCACTTTTTTCTAGTAAATTTGAGATCAGGCTCAACTTTTTCTAGTAAATTAGGGGGTCAAACTCAAGATGGGTATCAAATGCTTCCTAATTTTTTTGTCATATTCTGGTGTCAATTTTTTAATAATATTGTCATTTTATTTGCTAAGAATGTGGTTCTACATTCTTAGCAATTTTTATGGGAATATGACTAAAAAGAGACACCAGAATTATGAAAAAAGAGTTATCAGTATTTGATTTAAAACTGAGTTCGACTCTAAATTTACTAGTAAATTGCTCCATTTCTATTATGATGACTACCCATGCTATTGAAGAAATTCTCATTATAATATCAAAGATGTTATTTCCCAATTAACCCTTAAACATATGATCTCTTGCATGCTAATGTCTAGTTATACTAATAACAGCTATATAAAATTGTAAGGACAAAAAAATTTAATATAAGAAACTATGAGTTCGACTCTAAATTTACTAGTAAATTGCTCCATTTCTATTATGATGACTACCCATGCTATTGAAGAAATTCTCATTATAATATCAAAGATGTTATTTACCAATTAACCCTTAAACATATGATCTCTTGCATGCTAATTTATAGTTATACTAATAACGGCTATACAAAAATGTAAGGACAAAAAAAATTAATATAAGAAACTATTATTATTACAGTTGTCAACAAAGAAACCACTTTCAACAAATAAAACGATAGCTGAGGTTATCACTTGATTTGAGGTTCAGGATTATTGTCTCAAGGTCCTTAGTAATCAAACCTATATATATAATAATATATACATGTGTGTATGTATGTATGTATGTATGTATGTATAAGAAGAGGTAAATGCATGAGGTTATGACAAGTGGTGTAATGAAATGTCGACACATGTCATTTAACTATTTAAATTAATAATGATCATTATTTGTCTTAAATTTAAATTTTAGTAATAACAATGTTTTATATGGTATATTATATAGAATTCCAACTGTTAAATAAATATCCATATATATAAATAATAGTATAAAACTAACATATGATTTAAGAGTCCATATAATAATATCTTTCTTAATACATACTAGGACTAAAATTAGAACATATCCTAATTCTAATTCTAATGCATATATATATATATATATATATATATATGCACACACACACTAAGGGTTTAATTCACCTCGAGAGCACATTTTGCTCGGGAGGGATCTGAGCACTTTTAGATCAGCAGATCAATGATTCAAATAAATTACATATTTAAATGATGAGTTTTAATCATTCATCATCTGAATCATTGATCAGTGGATATACGATCCAGATATGCTCAGCATCCCTCCAAAATAGGATGGTGCTCGTGAGGCGAATTAAATCCATATATTAAAACTCTTAGGCAGTGTTTGGTTTAAGGATAACTATTCAAGGATTAAAGGCATTTATTCTAATAGAATAAATATTTTCTTGAAAATTGAACAAAGAATAAGCAATTGCAGCAAAAAGGTGGAATAATTTATCTCTTGAAAAGTTACTATTCATTGGAATAATACTTTTATAAATGGCAACATTGCCCTTTCATCATTACGATGGAATAACCATGTGTGGCAGAATAAAATAGAATTACATCGTATTCTTCTACTTATTCTCGAAACAAATAGCACCTTAATTTATTTCTTAGAATAGTGGTGTGTATAGTTATTTGTTAACAATAAATACTCGACATGAGGTCGCGCCAAGTGGCATCATGAAGTGATGACATATGTCTTTGAAAAAATATTAATATTAAATAAAAATTTTAATCATATTCATATATGTTAAAAGATCCTAAAACATATCCTATATTAAAATCAATAATATATTCTATCCCATAACATTGAAAAAAATCAAATATATAAAATTATTTAAATTTTTTGGATGATGTCTAATTCTAATTCAAGCATATTTCTAGGGGTTTTTACCTTCTTTGAACTATGAACTTTTTCTACGTCTACCAATGACTTTTGAATATTCTGGTGACATCCACTAAATTATGTTATTTTTTCACTTAAATCCATCTATCAACCTCTACTAACTTTCACGTTAATTTTTATTTTTTTTATTTATGAATTGACCAAACTTGCCTCCTGCAGTTTAGACTTTCTCAAGTACAGTGAGAGAACAAGGCGGCAGCAGCTCTCCAGCACTAGAACCGACGCCCCCTTCTCTCTCGTGCACGCCGACGCGACAAAGAAGAGGGGGATGCCCCCTTCGCCGACGCGACAGAAGGGGCCACCGCCCCCCTTCTCTCGCCACGCCCGCCTACTAGAGAAAAGGGGGACGTTGGCCCCCTTCGCCAAAAATCAAAGTTAATGTCCAGTATGATTAAGATAAATCACTTTTTATATCTTAAACGTTATGTTAAACACAAACTTTTATGAATTTGAGTATGATTAAAATAAATAACTTTTTCTTTTTTAAAGATAATGTCCATGTCTTTTCCAAAACATAATTTGTTATTTATGAAAGTAAAAAATAATTTAAAGTAAACAATTCAATTTGAGTCAAATTAAAATTAATCATTTTTTATTAATTTGATTATGGTTAAAATAAATTATATTTTCTTTTTAAAAAATGATATGCAAGTGAATAATAATTAATCTCTAAATGATAAGTTTTTATTTTCAGAATCACTAAACAACTTAAAATAAATAATACAATTTGAGAAAATATTTTATTCCATAAAGATAATGTGCAAGTCCTTTTAAAATATAATTTATTATTTTCAGTAATAAAAAATAATAATTTAAAATAAGTAATTCAATTTGAGTCAAACTAAGATTCATCTTTTCTATAAGTTAATATGCAAGTAAATAATAGTTTATTTTTAAATCATAATTTGTTATTTTGAGAATTATTAAATAATTTAATATAAATAATACAATTTGAGTCAAATCAAGATTAATCTTCACTTTTTATCAATTTGAATATGATCAAAATAAATAATATATTATTTCTGTAAGATAATATGCAAGTAAATATTAATTACTCTTTAAAAGATAATATGATATTTTAGAAATTAAAAATAATTTAAAATAAAGAGTTCAATTTGAATCAAATTAAGATTAATCTTTCGTTTTTATCAATTTGAGTACGAAGAAAATAAATAAAAATTATTTCTTCAAGATAATAGCAAGTCTCTTTAAAAGATAAATTTTTATTTTCGGAATTTAAAATATTAGTCTAAATAATTTTTATTTTAGTCTAAATAAGATTAATATTTCTTTTTTTATCAATTTGAGCATGATAAAATAAATAAATAATATTTTCTTTTCAAAACACAATACGAAAGTAAATAATAATTTCTATTTAAACGATAATTTGTTTTACAATTATTAAATAATTTAAAATAAATACTAAATTTTGAGAATGAATAAAATAAATAATTTAAAATAATTCAAATTAAGAATATTTTTCTTTTAATCAATTTGAGTATGATTAAAATAAATAATATTTTCTTGCCTAAAGTAATGCGGAAGTTCATTTCAAAATATAATTTATTTATTTTCGGAATTTAAAATATTTTAAAATAAATAATTCAATTTGATTTAACTTAAGGTTATTCTTTCCTTTTTATTATTTTATTATTATTAAAATAAATAATTATTTCTTTTAAAAAATATGCAAGTAAATAATAATTCATTTTCTAAAAAATATTTTATATAAATAATACAATTTTAGTCAAATTAAGATTAATCATTCCTTTTTATCAATTTAAATATGGTTGAAATAAAAAAGATTTTCTTTCTAAAAGAAACTATGCAATTATATAATAATTCCTTTTTAAAAGATAATTTATTATTTTCGAAATTAAAAATAATTTAAAATTTAATTGAAGTTGAGTCAAATTAAGATTATTCTTTTATTTTTATCAATTTGAGTATGGTCAAAACAAATTATATTCTTTTAAAGATGTCCATGTAAAAAGACAATTTGTTGTTCATGGAATTAAAAATAATTTGAAATAAATAATTCAATTTGAGTCAAATTAATATTAATATTTCCTTTTTTATCAATTTGAGTATGTGTAATATAAATAATATTTTGTTTCAAAAATAATAATATGCAAGCATATAATACTTCCTTTTTAAACAATAATTTGTTATATTTGGAATTAAAAATAATTTAAAATTAAGTTTCAGTCAAATTAAGATCAATCTTTCTTTTTTAATCAATTTGAGTATGATTAAAACAAATAATCTTCCCTTTCTAAAAGGTAATGTACAAAATATAATTAAATGAATATTATATAATTAAAAATAATTAAATGAATAATCTTACTTTTGGGATTAAATAATTAGCATTTTCTTTCTAAAGTTTATATAAGGTAACAAAAGCAAAAGAAGATTAATTTATGAACATATTTTTTATTAGAAGAAGATTTTTTGCAGTATGATTAAAACATTTTGTTTCTAAAAGATAATATACATGTAACTAATAATGCATTTTTAAAATAATTCGTTCCCTTTTTAAAAGATAATATATTATATCAAAATAAAATAAAACATTAAATTTTAGTATGATTAAAATAAAGAATATTTTATTTCTAAACGGTAATGGGAAAGTATAATAAAATATTATACTATTAATTTTTAGAAGTTATTGTTTTATTTCCAAATTTCAAAATAATTTAAATAAAGAATTCAATTTGATTCCATAATTGTTAATAAAATAAATAAAAAATATAAATCAGAAAGTATTTATATTTTTGTAACAAAATAATTATTTAAGAAAAAAAGAAGTTGGGGTAATTTAAATTGAGTTTTAAACTTTTCAAAAAAGACAAATCTCTTTATCACATTTATTAGTGTTAATAATTATTATAAATTATAATACTACAATTACATACTACATATTTTTTACAATATCCATCTTTTGTGCATCGCGCAAGATTTAGCACTATTTAAATTGTAACACAACAAGAAATCAGTTTTAAGATTTGCATCTAAGAAAACATCATCAACACATTGAAACATATGGTTTGATGTCATAAACTACATGAACTCAAATGTCCAATCATGATCATTAGCATAGAAAATGCCAGTGTAATCCTAAATGCAAGCTTTTGGACTAGGGATCCGAAGGACTTACCTCCGGATGCGATTGAGAACACAGCAGGCAGTAGGCGGCACCGTGGCAGGCAGTGCGGCAGGTGGCGCGGCGCGATAGGCGGCAGGTGGTGCAGCAACTACAACGACAACGAGGAGAATGGTGATGGTGATGGTGAAGACAGTGAGGAAGTGACAGGCGGCTTGGCACGGCGGGTCAAGCGGCACGTTAGGCAGCAAGTGGCGCGGCAGGCAGCGCAGCAACTGCAACGATGACGAGGAGGATGGCGACGACGACGATGAAGGGAGGAAGGGACACTTTGGTAAAATATTTAAAAGGAAAAGAGGGGTTAGGATTTAAAGTAATTATTTAGCATCACAAACACACGCCAAGCTAATTAGACGTCAAATTGGTGTCGTAGCAAAAAATCAGATTGTGATGCTAAGGTTACGCCATTAAAAGTATTCGGTTAATATGGCAGCGTTTAAGTGGCTCTAATTAAATTAGTATTGCAAAGTGACGATGCTACTTAGAGGCTATTGTGACTCTTAATTTTTTTTATTTTATCTAATTAAACTATGGAGAAATTTATATCCATTAATTCAATTCTCATGATTTATAATCAAGGATATAAATATAATTTATAGATAATTAAGATATCGTATGATATATGTTGTATATGTTAATTATATATTGAAATATGTGTATATATATATGTATGTGTAGGTATTAAGATTAGATGAACTATTTTATTCATATATATAATATTTATATTGACAAATATATATATATAAATAATTATATTACCTAATTATATCAACATATACGTATATGTATATATACACATAATTGTATCAACATATGTTTATATTACCTAATTATAAGTTTGTATAAACAAAAATTTAATTGTAAGTTTATATTACCTAAATAGATCAACAAATGCATATATATACACATATATGTATATTGAAATATGCATGTTGAACTATAGTATACATATGTAACATATATAGCTGATGCATGCTCAATTCTACATATTATCTTGCACTTTAATAAGTTAAAATTAAATGATAATGAATCACTTTTCTAATATTTTTTTTTGAAATCATTTTTTTCCTTTTAGTTATGTGATTTTCACGAAATTTACTTGGCAAAAAAAAGAAAATGGCCCGCATCCAACTGACACGGCCGTGTTTATCTAAGTCGCATCAACCTCAACATGGGTCAAAGAATTCTGCCAACGGATCATTTCATGTCAACACGGGCCGTGCCCGATAATATCGTGAAGATTACTCCCACGATTCCAGAAGACAACACGACTTGTGTCATTAATGACACAGTCCGTGTTAGTTATATCAGAGGATTCACGCGCTGAATCAGGAACCTGTAATCACACCATTAACCAAACATAACCTCTATCATTAATAACACAGTCCATGTTGAGCTCCGGATTTTCATCATCGGCGACTATAGAAAAACCCACTTTCCGCTCCATGGAGGCATCCAATCTTGAAGGGAAATATCCACTTTCAAATCAAAAGGAGAGTCTTGTGGCTACTTTGTTTAGAGTAACATTTCAAGTTTTAGAGTTTGAATCTTTGCATTGTGATGTTTAACTCTTCAATGATGGAGTAGTCTTCTCAGTTGGTTTTACTTTGTTGAACTCCAATGTTATTTTGAATTAAAAATTTGTTTCTCTTATCTGAATATGGATGTTGTGTTTTATTTGAGAAATTAATCGTTTTCAACATCTCATATCTCTTCCATATCTACTCAATGAGATTTAGAGGGGTGTGGACTTAGGCTTACTCAATTGAGGAGTCTTTGAGATGAATTAAACTACATTGCATTCTATACATAAACATTTGGAGAATGATTTGGTTAAACTTTCTTCAAATGTTCAATTGATAAAACAGATAGGACATCTAGCTAGTCTTAAAACATATTTCATTTCTATCAGATACGATTTTATTGTTGATTTCAAATTATATTGGAGGAATACTTAGTAAAGCCAACATTTCTCCAATTTGACATTTTTTTCTCTTTCACTCGTTAGATCAGCTTTTATTTTCTCTTTCTAGTTAATCTCTACAAATCATTTCTCATAAAAATTTTCATCTAGTAGAATAAGAAGTGAAAGTCCTCGTGGGATCGATATCTGTTCACTATTTTACTATTTGTGAGACCGGTACGCTTGCCGTCTTTTCTACTCTATAGAAAAATCACATCAAGTTTTTGGCGCCATTGCCGGGGACTTTTTCTATCTTTTTCTTACTCGAATATTCTCTTTTGTCTTCTTTTTGGATGCATTTTTTGCATTCAAAATGATCCACGTCACCTTAAACTCTCCGTGCTTCTTTGTTTCCATTAATAAAACGGACTATTTTTCATAAGATGACCTGTGTCGACACTTTTAAAATGGTCTACGTTCATGTGAAACAACTCACTTTTTCTTTCCCTCCTGTTTTATTTGCGCTGCGCTGAATCTAACATGGTCCACGTTCATAATACATGGTCCATGTTTTTATCCCGCGCATTATAAACACGGTCCGTGTTCCTCTATACACGGCCTGCATTCACATTTTGCCTGTGAGTTTTGGAGGGCGACAAGTGCCGACTTTTCCAAAACATCTCATTCTCTTCTCTGTATGATTTTCTCAATAATTTCTTTTAAGATTGTTGATTTGATCGCACTTTGGAATCCTCGAGCAATACGACGAAATGATATAATACCAAAAGCTGGAAGGAACTACTTCTCTTTGATCCTGAAATAGAAAAGTTTGCTAAACAGCAAAGAAAATCAATAAGGATCAAAGAGATGGCGAAAAATCATCATCAACAACAACCAAGAAATCCAAATCCAAATTCGAACTATCGAACGATGGGGGATTACTCGTCAAATGAATCATAACCCATGGAGCATAACTCGTCCAGACATCAACACCAATTTTCAGATACAACATGACACCCTTCAAATGGTGCAAAATGACCAATTTAGTGGCAATCACGATGAAGATCCTTTTGGGTATGTTAGAAAATTTCTTCAATTATGCTCTACTTTTAAATTTCATAATGTTTCTGTAGTTTGGTTGAGGCTCTTCCCTTTCTTCTTGAGAGAAAAAGCAGCCACTTGGCTCCATACTCTACCCGAAGGAACCATCACAAATTAGAGAGAGATGTGACAAAAATTCATCAACAAATATTGCTTGCCTTAGAAAGCAACCCAATTAATCTCTGGTATCAAAGCATTCTATCAACAAGACTCAGAAACCATGCATGAAGCATGAGAAAGGTTTAAGAAACATGTATCTCGTGTCCCGTATAATGTACCTCTCCATGAACAAATTCAATTATTTTATAATGGCGCTACTTTCACAGTATGTAATAAGATTGACATTTCTACAGGAAGTTCCATGAATGATAAGTCTCCCGAGGAGAGTTATAATATTACTAAAAATATTGCTATGAATCATTGGCAAAATAACAGAAACAGGGAGCCATCACAAAAGGCAAGTGTCTATCAAGTAGATGGCAACACTCAACTTACGGCATAACCGGAAGCCATGAACTAAAAAATTGAAACATTGATGAGTCGCATCAATGACAAAGCCCCTAATAAGGTTGTACAACAAACATCTGATTTTTGTAGTGAAGGGAACTCTACTTATTGTTGGAGCAAAGTTTTAATGACATATTAAATTATATTTTGATGATACAAACTTCGAAAGATTAAAACTAAATGCTGAAAAAGTTCAAAAAAAAAGAGAACTTTATGCACTACACTTTGATTAAATAATTAACTATGATCTTATTAGATTCTGGATGAATCATAAATATGAAAGTTGTAGAGAATCCTGTTAGCTATTCATAGAATCTAAGATTACCTAATTTGGATAGTTACGCAAAATGTAATGCTCAAACTAGTGCAGGTCGGTCAACTTGACGATCGACAGAATGAAAGTTGGTCGAGACAACTCCGGTCGACCAATCCAGTATACGGGTCGATCGAACAATGCATGCACTGCCCAAGTTCAATGACGAGATTATACCGATCGACGCTGAGACAATACCGGTCGACCGACCATATGTTGGCATGTGTGTATTGACTACCGCAAACTCAACCAAGCAACATGCAAGGATCACTTCCCTCTCTCATTCATGGACCAAATGTTGGAAGGAGTAGTAGGACATAGTTTTTATTATTTTCTGAATGGTTATTCAGGATACAATTAGATTAGGAGAAAATAACTTTCACTTGCCCGTACGGAACTTTCGCCTATCGAAGGATGCCCTTGGGCCTCTGCAACGCACCGGCAACATTTCAACGATGCATGATGACAATATTTGCCTGTATGAATGAAAAAATTCTTGAAGTTTTTATGGACGATTTCATATTATTTGGCATCTCATTCGATAATTCTCTTAAAAATTTAACCTCAGTTTTGCAGCATTGTGAAGAAACAAATCTAGTACTAAACTGGGAGAAATGCCTCTTCATGGTGAAGGAAGGCATTGTCTTGGGACACAAGATTTCTGAAAAACAAATAGAGGTAGATAAGGTCAAGGTAGACGTAATCACAAATCTACCTCCTCCCAATCCGTAAAAGCTGTTCGAAGCTTTTTAGGCCATGTTAGATTTAGATGGTTTATCAAGGATTTTTTTTCAAGATAACCAAACCACTCACCAATTTACTCGCCAAGGACACTGAGTTTCTTTTTTATTCCGATTATATATTTGCCTTTACTACATTAAAAGAGAAACTTACATCTGCTCCTATTGTTGTAGCACCAAATTGGAGTCTTACATTCAGACTCATGTGTGATGCTAGTGATGAAACGATCGGTGTTGTATTAGGATAGAGGCGGGACAAAATTTTTTGAGTCATCTACTATGCCAGCCGAACTCTAACTCAAACACAGATCAACTATGCCACCACGAAAAAGAATTTTTGGCTATCATTTTTGCTTTTAACAAATTTAGATCTTATTTAGTCTGCTCACAAGTTGTGATTTACACTAATCATGCAACTATAAGACATCTCATGTCAAAAAAGGAAGTCAAATCTTGATTACTCAAGTGGATCCTTATTTTACAAGAATTTGATGTGGAAATCAGAGATAAGAAGGGAACTGAGAATGTCATCGCCGATCATCTATCTCGTTTGGAATCTGCTCCAACCGAGGAGATCAAAATAATTGAAGAATTTTCGGATGAGAAAATCTTTTCTATCAACTCTGGTGATGAGGTAAAATTGATAGAGAGTTCACCTTGGTTTGCGGACTTTGTAATTTTTTTTGCAGGAGGATGGACGTCACAACAAAAGAAGAAATTCTTTTCGGATAGAAAACATTACTTGTGAAAAGATCCATATCTTTAAAAGTTTGTGCACATCAGGTAATTAGATGCTATGTCCCCGAGACTGAATTCAAAAGCATTCTTACACATTGCCATACAAGGGAAGCAGGAGGCCACTTCGGCCCTAATCGGATAGCTCCAAAGATCTTAGAAAGTGGATTAGATTGGTCCACCATTTTCAATGATGCACAAGCATTCAGTAAGTTATGTGATCAATTCTAGAGGACTGGTAACATTTCCAAACTTCATGAAATGCCCCAGAATAGAATGCTTCATTGTGATATCTTCGATGTGTGGGGAATTGACTTCATGGGACCTTTCCCTAAGTCATTTCAGAACGAGTATATTTTGATTACTATAGATTATGTATCTAAGTGGGTAGAGGCCATTGCCACTCCTACTAATGATGTAAAGGTGGTAGTCAAGTTTTTAAAAAAGAATATTTGGCATAGCTAGAGCTATAATCAATGATAATGGCACCCATTTTTGTAACAAATTATTTGCAAGAAAAAATTGAAATTACACATAAACTCAGCACCCCATATCATGCTCAAACATGTGGCCAAGTTGAGGTATCTAATAGGAAAATAAAATGTATTTTAGAAAAAACTATGAATTCTTTTAAAAGGACTTGTCTTTAAAATTAAATGATGTTTTGTGGGATTATCACGCTACTTTTAAAACTCCTATTGGAATGTCTCCATATAGACTTGTGTTTGTTAAGGTATGTCATTTACCTATTGAATTAGAACATAAAGCTTATTGGGCTACTAAATTTCTTAATTTTGAGCATACAGAAACATGGAAGGAAAGACTACTCAAGCTGAATGAACATGAAAAATTCTGAAATAATGCTTATAAAAATAGCAAAATATATAAGGAGCGCATATAATATTGGCATGATCAACGCATGCAAACTAAGGATTTTCAACTTGGTCAGCAAGCTCTCCTATACGATAGTAGACTTAAGCTATTCCCAAGTAAACTCAAATCTAGACGGACGGGCCCTTTCCTCGTAGTCTCCTCATCACCTTTTGTAGATATTGAAATTTGCATCATGGACAAAAAGCATCAATTCAAATTCAATGGACATCGTCTTAAACACTATTCGTCACAAGGAAGTCGAATTTATTATTCTTATTGATCCATGATATTGTATGACTAAGTCAAGCTAAAATTGTAAATCGGAACTACTTTGCCTAAAACTTTAATTTCTATTATTATTATTATTATTATTATTATTATTATTATTATTATTATTATTATTATTATTATTATTATTATTATTATTATTATTATTATTATTATTCTCTCTTTCTTAATCTCTATTATAAAAAAAGAAGGGTTTTCAACATGGCCCGTGAGGCATGTTTTCGTCACTAACCATGTGCGCATGATTTCAAATTGCTAGGAGAATATGGGCCATGTTATGCAACACTAGCCGTGTCACTCTAGCACGAATCGAGGAGACGATAGTTGTCAAGCATTTACAAAACATAGCCCACATTTGAGAAACACGAGTCGTGCTGTTGTTCATTTTTAAAACCGTACAAGAAGTCAAACACGGGCCGTGTCACGAGAGAAACAGTCCGTGTTACTCCATTTTTCGCTCACCTGCCACCTACTCGCATTTACAACACGGCCCAAGTTGCCTATAAGATGCCCCGCGTCGGATCGTCCCCACAACAGCAGCTCTTCGGTCATCTTTCGCACCACCTGTTGTCGACCATTTCTCTGCCTGCGTCGCCGCCACCTATCACAGCCACACCAACCGTCGTCAACTCCATCGGATGTCGTCAACTCCTCTATTATTCTCCCACCTCTCAATGTATTGAGGGTATTCTTCCTCTCCACCGGCCATCTTCCACCTGTTCGACGACCCACAGTCGTCGGCCATCGTCAATCTTCGTCGCGGACATCTGCCACCGGACACAGCCGCCACCTATCACAACCACCTCGACGAGCGTTCCTCAGACGAGACGAGATCCTCCGCATCAACATCGGCCTCTTCCCAAACTCCGGCAGTAAATTTTTGTAGGAAAATGGACCGTGTTCACTACACGCAAGCCACTTCCTGTGAAGTAACACAGTCCGTGTGTTCCAAAACGGTTTGTTTTCTTTGGCAATCTTAAAACGCGCCTGACGTGGGCCATTTTCTCACCATGGTAGCACCCCGCACCATGGACATGGACTTTGAGGAAGTTGGATTGGATGCACCCGAAGCTACCATGGTTCCAAGACCTCCATATGTTGATTACAGAGATGGGGATCATGCTCGAGCCTTAATGAGGCTCCGTCGAATGGAATTTGCGGCCACCAAATTTGCTTGTCCTTGTTGCATGCATGATAATAACATTACTGATGATATTCTGATTCTTTTTGGATCCATAGGGATGGAAAAGTTTATACTAAAAAGTTGGCCCACAAAGTTTATGCACAGGGAACTTTTTTAGTTCATTTCAGATGACACACACAAGTTTTTGAAGGAGAAGCACCTAAACAAAAAATTTTTAGGATATACGACGATGGCTCCACTATTGGTATACTTGAATTCTGTGAATTCTACAGTCTGCCAGTAATTGAGAAAACCCTTGATACCTCAACTTTTGATGCTACATCTTTATGGTATTCCATCACTGGTGAGAATAATCTAAACTTAGCCCGTACTAAAGTTAGTCAGATTTAGAATCTAGTATTTCGTTATGGGCATCAAATTTTATCTAACACTATTTGTGAAAGAGGAGAGAGTGAAGGAGCTGTTAACGAAATACAACCTCTTTTTATGGGCCATGATTGAAAATGTATATATTAATTTTTTAGCATATTTGGCTCATAACTTTGAGAAGCATTCCAGGAAGAAGAAAGGGGGAATTGTCATCGGAGGTTAAAAATGGCTCATAACCTCCATTGCACGTCATTTTAATTTATACTTGGAATGCAATGTGGTTAAAAATTCTTCATTCCTTGATCGAAGCAAAAGCAGGTCATATGAGGCTCATTACAATAAGAAATAATAGATTTTTCTTTATATTTAGAGGGAGAACTAGCAAGATTCACTACAAGAAAAATGCGATTTTGCGATGGATTTATCCATCGCAAAACCTTCAAAATCCGTCGCAAATATGTCTTTGCGAAGGATTTTTCGACGGATACGGTTAGTTGGAAATTTTATCATCACAAAAAATTATCGACGGTCCTCAAATAATCCTTCAAAAGTTTTGACGGATGCTTCCGACTAAAAACTCACCTTCACAATTTTTGACGGATAAAATCCGTCGGAACTTTTGAAGGAAAGGATATCCTTCGGAACTTCCGTCGGCAAAATCCATCGAAAGTTCCTAATCCGACTGCCGCACCGGAGGCAGGAGTGTTCCCCCCTACCCAAGTTGCGACTGACTTCAACGGATTGTTCGTCGAAAGTTCCAACGTGAGGACTCCCGTCGAAACCATCGACGGGTTTGACCCGTCGAAACTTTCGGCAGATGAGTTCGACCCGCTGAAACCTTTGGCGAGTGAGGACCTGCCAAAGGCTTCAACGGATTCAAACCGTCGAAACCTTTGGCGGGAAACACTCGTCGAAGGCTTCGACAGGCGGTTCCCGTTGCACGCACTGGCGGAGTGTGATGTGAATTGTGTGGAGTGTGATTAATGGATTGATTTATAGCATAGAATTGAAAATGCAACTAAATGATATATGGTCTAAACTCCTTCACTTCACTAAACTACAAGTGCACAGATCAGAATAGTAGACCCGAATGTCGTATCCATAGTGATTTGAGATCTAAAGATTCACTAACTAATCTAAATTAATCCTAGACTAAGTCAACTCTTTTTGGTGTTTTAAGGTAATTGATATAAAGTGATAACTAACAATCAATGAAATGTTCTATTAGGAATTGGGGTTCATCTAATATTCTGTTATGGAATGGATTAGAACAACTTAGCAATACAAATTAAAATATATTCAACCTATAAAGACTGCTCTCACAGTGCATTAAAGTTAGAACTAATATCATACTTTCATATAAATATTAGTTAGGTTGATTCAACAAGGATTTCCATTTATATTAGATTATTATGAAACATTTAGCTCAATGCATAAATACAATCAAATCCATAACTAGTGCTGATGCTCTTGGTTTATCTCTAAACAATAAGGGAATCTAAAATCAACCTCCCGGCTGCCATTCCAATACGAGATTCACATCAACAAGAGTAAATGGATCCATTCTCGGCATGGATTATTTAGAACCAGGAAACCAACTCAACAGAAATCACAATTGAAATCAAAATCCAGAAACTAATTGTTAATGTTCTTGGTTTATTTCTAAACATCAAGAGAATCTAGAATCAACCTCTCAGTTGCCATTACAAGATGAGATTCACAATAACAAGAAGTAAAAGGATGCATTCAGATCTTGATAAGGATTAAACCAGAAAACAAATGATGATGCTCTTGACTCATTCCTGAGCAAGAAAGAATCAAACACCAACTTCTCAATTGTCACTCTAAAACAGGATTCACATCAACATAGAACCGATTTGAAAACACTCAGAAATGCACTAACATTAGTGACAAAAGTATTGTTCAATCATCCATCCATAATAAAAAAATTAGACTACTATCCTATCCTAAGAGAGATAAGATTTAGCTCCTCATAGGTGATGAAAATAATAGAAAACAAATGAGGAACAAAACCAAAACTAAAACATAAAGAAGAACAACAACTCTAAAACTCCAGCAAGAAAGCTCTAGCCTCCAACCAAAATGGCTAGGAGAGAAGAGCCCCTCTTTGCTCCTCAACATCCCCTTTATATATGGGATTATCATCACCCTTTTATTATCATTAGAACCTTCCATTCCATCTGATTTTGCCACATGTCTCTGGTTCTTTTTCTACCAAAAGTTTCCTTCCTGCATACTTTATGGCAGCTTGTAAGTGGTCCCCTTCAACTTTTCCAGCAGCATTGTTTGTCTCTTGTGCTTGATTTTGATGCTGCAAGAACATGAATAGCAAGCATCAATTACTTAAATGAAAATTAGATAAATAAGAACTAAATCAGTATATTGTTCAACTCAAATGTGCAAATGTATGACAATATTATGCTAAGAAGACAAATGCATATAGATTAGGCATAATTATCATAATATGAATATTTCAGGGCTTATATGCACATGAATTGAGATGAAAAATGAGTAGAAATATAGTATGATCAGAGTGCGATGGAGACGTCCGTCGAAAAATTTTAAAAAATATAAAAAAAAGGCCGCCTGCTACCAGATCGGTGCTGGCGGCCGAAATCGAGATAGAGGGGATGGGGAGGAGGCCTAGGACGTGGGCGGCCTGTTCCATTGCCAGCGAGCCCGATCCGCCACCTACGCTGGATCCGGCCGCTTGCGAGCCGGGACCGGCCGCGTGCAAGCCGACACAAAGGGGCCGGATCTGACGCACAAAGGCCAAATCCAGCCTTCTACGGCTGGATCCGGCGCACAGGGGCCAGATCCGGCCTTCTGCGATCAGAACCACCGCCTAGTGTGGCCGGAGCGAGAAGGGAGAGATAGAGAGGGAGTCGGTGAGGGCGGCCGGGATCGCCGAAGTCGGGAGTTGCCACCGCCAGAGTTGCTACCGCCACCGGAGTTGGTGCGCCGTCGTGGGAGAGATAGAGAGGGGGAGAGAGGAGAGAGAGAATGAAAAATTATGAAGGTGGAGGGGTTAATATAGGGAGTGTGGAGAGCGCGGGAGGGGGGAAAATTAGGCGGGATAAAATTAGAATTTGCGGCGGATATTTTCTTCAGAATTATCGAAGGATATAGTATCCGTCAGTAAATAAAATAATAGTGTTTTTATCGATATTTGTATAAGAAATTTTATTATTAAACACTATAATATTATATATATTAACATATTTGACTAAAAATATTAATAATCATAATATTATATTATAAATATTATTAATGTTTAATAATAATATTATGTATATAAATATTGATAATAAATTACACTATTTTAATTATTGAAGGATAACGCCTTCGAAATTACCGATGGATGCAAATCGATAATTTTGAAGGCATTTTCCTTCAATAATTACCGACGAGTATTGTTCTTCGAAATTACCGACGGGCAATATCCTTCATAATTACCGGCGGGTGATGTCCTTCGAAATTACCGACGGATGCTAAATCCTTTGGTAGTTTCGAAGGCACCATCATTCGGTAAATAAAATAGTATATTATTAATGTATATAATATAACACATCTCTTTATTCCATTTTTATAAAATATTTATAATATAACATTAAATTACTAATGATTATATATTATAATTATGTATATAATTAGTATCAATACATATACCATTATTAATGTTTAATAATAATATTATTATATATATTACCGAAGGATAATGCCTTCGAAATTACCGAAGGTGCCTTTGAAATTACCGAAGGATGAAAATCCTTCGGTAATTTCGAAGGCATTTTCCTTCGGTAATTACTGACGGGTAATGTCCTTTGAAATTATCGACGGATGTTAAATCTTTTGGTAATTAAGAAGGACCACCCTTCGGTAAATAAAATAGTATATTTATAATATAACACATCTCTTTATTCCATTTTCATAAAATATTTATAATATAACATATAATTAATTTAGAAGGATATATATAATTAATATCAATACATATACTATTATTAATGTTTAATAATAATATTATTATATATATTACCGAAGGATAATGCCTTCAAAATTACCGATGGATGCAAATCCTTCGGTAATTTCGAAGGCATTTTCCTTCGGTAGTTGCCAACGGGTAATATCCTTCGAAATTATCGACGGATTTCAGATCCTTCAGTAATTTCGAAGGCACTATCCTTCGGTAAATAAAATAATAATTTGATAATAGAATACTGAATATATGTTTATATTATATTATATATATTGTTATAAATACAATTACCGACGAGTATTTCCTTCGATCCATCGATAATTCCGAAGGAGGTACCCGTCGATAATTTATCGACGGGTGTTTTCCGTCCGTAATAACGAAGGACATTTTGGCCTTCAGTAATTCGGAAAGAGTTTTATATCCATCGCAACTACTGTCAATAAATGAGAAGGATTCATTTTCTTCGAAAAATGTCCGTCGCAAATTTGCCATTTTCTTGTAGTGATTCCATGTGCAAACCGAGCTAGAGTTACACCTTTTGACAGGGCTAACTAGTTATATTTCCTACCATTGGTCATTCCACTTGACACTGAGGAGCCACTTGAGGATGAGCCAGTACTCCAGCCATCACAGGACGGTGCAGGACCCTCATAGCCCCCACAGATGACTCAAACAGTTTACCCACTTCCTTCTACATCAGCTCCTTCTTCTGTGCCTTTTGACTTTCCTTCTTGGCAGACACAGATAGATGTTATACGATTGATTAGACACGATATCATTTATTAGCGATGGATCAATTGAACCACATGCAGGTTGCAGCACAGTAGGATCAAGCACTACTTCATCGCCTTGTGGAGGATGTCGCCAGGATAGATCGAGATGTTCGTCAGATAGTCCAATAGCACTAGAGTCATACAGATTCGGTTGATAGCACCTTTGGACCTCCATCACCACCACTTTCACCAAAGTTTGATTAGCAGGGTTGTGTCTTTTACTCTTACTCTTTTGTTATGTCCTTTCGCTATTTTGATGTACGCAAACTCGTCCGACTGATTGAACACTGAAATAGTGTTTCTTTCAAGTTTGGGGGTTGCATGCACTTCATGCATCATGATAATCATCTATTTTTCCAAACTTAGAAAGAAAAAGGAAATATCTCGCTCCTCACTAGTCTCAATTTTCTATATTTCCTTGGTCTTAACTGAAGGTTTCAAGAACATCTCTTTGCTTATGAAATTCATTATCAAACTTTTTTTTCATTTATCGCCTTATTATAGGTTTTTTGGAAAAGTAGTTGGAGCTGATTCGAATTATTTTGCTTTGACGATCTCTACCTATTAGTCTCTTCTCGATTTTCACAAAAGTAGTATTCTTATTGAAATTTCTAAATATATATTGAGAAAAAAAACTTTCAAAGGAGTTGAATAAAATAAAATGTGTTATCTCTGGCACCTTAGTGTGTTGGGGCCATTAGATCTGTTGGGAATCCTTTCCTGACGACCTAAGGCCAACTGGTCTGAGATCCGTCAATTACATGAACCACTTTGAGCAAGATGGAGGAACACACAAAAAAAAAAGATAAGAAGCTCATTTTGTATTTATAAATTCAACATTAAGACTTCTTTTATTTATATAGTTGAGACTAACTATTTATTGATTTAAAAATGTCTTAGCATCGTATATTCTTTGAAGTAGGAATCAATTGGAAAGAGAAGAGATATTTCGACGATATATGAAAAATAAATAATGTGAAGAAAAAAGTATTAGTATTTTGATGAAGATCATATCTTATTTTGAATCTTATTTGAGGACAAGTAAATATTCAAACTTGGGAATTGTGATGCATACTCAATTCTACATATTATCTTGCACTTTAATAAGTTAAAATTGAATAATCACGCATCAATTTTCTAATATTTTTTTTTGGAAATCTTATTTTCCTTTTCAAGAATTCTTGACGGTATCGAGCAGGAACAACCTGTTCTTCCTGAATACCCCGATTCAAGGGTTCCAATGCATGAGATCTTGTAGCACTTATAATGAGGCCCGACAGCCATGCACCACCTGTGTCTGTGTTCCCGATTATGTGATTTTTAATGGAATTTACTTGGCAGTCGCATCAACCTTGACACGAGTCGAGAAATTTTGCCATGAGCTGATTAAAACGAACCATTTCATGTCAACACGGACCGTGCCTGATAATATCGTGAAGATTCCTCCCACGATTCTAGAACACAACACGACCCGTGTCATTATAACACGGTCCATGTTCAGAGGATTCATCGCGCCAAATCAGGAACCGTCTAATCACAACATTAACCAAACACGGCCCGTGTTGAGCCCCGGATTTTTATCATCGACGACTATAAAAAGACCCCCTTTCCACTCCATGGAGGCATCCAATTTTGAAGGAAAATATCCACTTTCTAATCAAAAGGAGAGTATTGTGGCTACTTGGTTTAGAGTCACATTTCAAGTTTTAGAGTTTTATTTTCTTGTTCATCTTTTGTACTCTAATATTTGCATTGTGATGTTTAACTCTTCAATGATGGAGTAGTCTTCTCAGCTGGTTTTACTTTGTTGAACTCCATTGTTATTTTGAATTGAAAATCTATTTCTCTTATCTAAATATGGATGTTGTGTTTTACTTGAGAAATTAATCATTTTCAACATCTCATATCTCTTCCCTATCTACTCAATGAGATTTAGAGAGGTGTAAACTTAGACTTACTCAGTTGAGGAGTCTTTGAGATGAATTAAACTACATTGTGTTTTATTCATAAACATCTGGAGAATGATTTGGTTAAACTTTCTTCAAATGTTCAATTGATAAAACAGATAGGACATCTAGTTAGAATCCTAAATCATATTTCATTTCTATCAGATACGATTTTATTGTTGATTTCAAACTATATTGGAGGAATACTTAGTAAAGCCAACATTTCTCCTATTTGATATTTTTTTTCTTTTTCACTCGTTACATCTGCTTTTATTTTCTCTTTCTGGTTAATCTCTACAAATCATTTCTCATAAAAATTTTCATCTAGTAAGAATAAGAAGTGAAAGTCCTCGTGGGATCGATATCTTTTCACTATTTTACTACTTGTGCGAGCGGTACACTTGCTGTCTTTTCTACTCTATAGAAAAATCGCATCAATAGCTATACAAATTAGCATTACCTACTTAAATAAATATCAATATAGGTATATATATATATATGCATATATATATATATGAATTTCTATTTAAGCATATATATGTGTGTACTTCTATTTATCTACATTTGATGAATTTATTAACAAGTTTGTGCCACATCAGCGTCGCAAATAGCTCCGCATTGAAGATAGCATTTCTTATATCTTATACTTATATACTTACATGTATGTTTGTATTCTTATACTTCTATGAATACATAACTAATATATAGTTATTTTATTAATTAACATAAGCATTAGCGTCACACTTGCGTCAAATTAGCAAAGACAAAAGATCAACGCCACATTAGTGCCACTCTAGCATCACAAGCCTTGTGATGCAATAACTTTAGCGTCACAATGGCTGAGCCATCACGGCGCTGGACGTCAGCTCGTGCATCAACGTCGCATTGGTGTCAATGAGTCGTACGTGACGCAACCACTTTAACACCACTAACGTCTGACGCCAAAATGATGCTAACTACAACATCAAAATATAGTGTCAATTTGGCATCGAGAGCTTAATTGGACGCTAATGTAGCGCTAAGTTTTACCACGCATTCGTCTGTTCGCGCATGCATTATTATTGTCGAGATAGCGTCGATACTACATCAACAAGGTGTCGCCATTTGTCTGGCTACAGTGACATTATTGCCTCAATAATGCGTCGAGTTAGTGTTGCGGTTAAGGAGACACTACTCTTCGTCACTAATCAACAATTTCTTGTGCCCATTCGACAAAGGAGAGCATGTTAAGCATTTATTTTTTATAGTTTTGTAAAATTCAAGTCAAGGTGAAGATTTATTGATGTGTATTAAATTATGTACCATGTAGATAAAATTATGAAAGAAAAAATATGAGAAAAAAGAAAAAATGAGGATATGTGACAGAAGTGGAGGGCTTGTGTCGTTAGGCTCAAGTCCGTAGCTCGTCATTGATTATCGTGGGGGGCGGGGGACGAATCTTTATATACGAATATTAGGGTTTTATCATGATGTGCTCTCAATTACTCGTAGTTGAATTTTTTTTCTGATAGCAGTCTCCTTTGTCCATGGATGTTTCTCTCTTGTTCACATTGGTTAAGAGAGTTTTACCATGTTAAATATTTATGTTTATATTTTCTCTTCTTCATTGTATTGATTATTCATCGATCATCAATGCTATATTTCTAATAATCATATTACTATCTAACTATCTACACTGTCATAACTTTTGATGACTTGTTCACTATTGTTGTCTCCCAACGTCTCACTAGCTAGTAAATTAATTTCATTACCCCTCGCTAGTATAGATGGATTTGTCGCTCTGTCATAAATTACATTTTAAATTGTGGAGGATTCGTAACAACAAAACTTCAGTATGATCATTTTCTTGTATTGTCTCTTTCAATTCATATATATGGGTAAATTATACGGATTGTCTCCCAACTTTAAGTCAATATCTCAACGGTCCCCCAACTTCAATGTGTAACTGGAATGTTCTCGAACTTTTATTTTCTAGACCAATAATAGATAATTCCCCTATTACCTTACTAACATGATGTAACAAAATATAATAAAAAATATAAAAAAATAGGTGGTAGAAGGGGAGCAAGGGGGCGGCGTCCCCTCCCCCTCGACTCTCCGATTTCGAAGAGGAGAAGGGGGGTATTGGGGGGTGGAGACGGGTGGCAGCTCACCTCCTCTTCTCCTTTGCTGGCCGCAAGGAAGAAAAGGGGGCGCCGGCCATCCTTTGCGAGCTCGCAAGGAGGACCGATGTCCCCTTTTCTTCCTCGTGCGCATCGCCGATGAGGGAGAAAGGGGACATCGTCCCCCTTTGCGAGCTCACAAGGGGGGCCAGCGCCTCATTTTCTCCCTCACCGACTTCATGCGTGAGGAACTAAATGGGGGCACCGGCCCTCATGCTCGAGCTCGCGCACCAACGAAGGAGAAGAGGAGGGCGCTGCCCCCCGTGCAACAGGGCTGCTGCCCCTTCCCCTCCTCTCCGGCGTCGGAGAGGAGAGGGGGTGGGGACGCGGCCCTCCTTGCTCCCCTTCGGTGAGAGGCGGTAGGTAATTTTTTATTTTTTATATTATTTTATTATATTTTTTTACGTCACGTCAGTAACGTAACTAACGAATTATCTATTACCGATTAGGAGGATGATGTGTGCAAGGAAATCAAAGTTCGAGAATATTTTAGTTGCAAATTAAAATTTGGAGATCGAATAATTACCGCACTCAAAATTGGGAAGATCCGTGTAAATTACACCATATATGTCATAGATAGGTATAAAATGAAATTAAGTTTTTTCTTGCATGCACAGTTCGATTGACACCACCATGTCGTTATGGCGTTTTGCAAGCCATTTCATTGAAGTCTGCATCTTGACCGTTCTATGGTCGAAAAGTCGTGGGTTCTTGATGGCGAGCCTTTGCGTAATCTAGCAGAACATGCCATTGAAATGGAATTTTATTTTCGATTATTTCCGTCTTTATATGAAAAGTCAAGGGTTCATGAGGCTTTGCCTGATTTACGAGAAGAGGCCATTAAAAATGGAGTTGCATTTTCATGTCCATTCATTGCATAATGTCCAATCGAAGAAATCAATAACGTGTCGGTATAATTGATCAGTTTTTTAGTCATGCGAGGGTGATCGCCTCTATTATTCTTTGATCAATACGGTTGATGATTTCACCGGAGTTTAATTTTTTTAGGTTACTAGTCACGAGGGATGTTTGGAAAGTGATGTTGATTAACGACTATACACAATGTTCACATGTTGAAGATCAGTTCATCGTCGAATTCAATAAATTCGATAAAGTCGCCTCACGTTAGATGCCTAATAATAATAGATGAGACTCTCAACAAAAAATTTTTACATTTAAAAGACTCTTACCTGTTTAAATGAAGAGGAGCCACGCACCCTTGGTCACTCGACTTTAATTTTTAATTCATCTCGAAATTTTGGTGACTTCAAACTCCTTAGTTTACTTTGCTTGATATTCGATTTGAAGCATCGGCCTTTGACAATGTCCTCTCCTATGCTTCAAAGATAACGATAGGACCTTTTTTCCTAATATTAATAATATTAAGAAAAATAGTTAATTTTTTTCTCAAAATTAGTTTATCTACTCACTATTTTGATTATGACTCATTTCTTATATTATTTCTATTTTGACATAAATTTGTTTGTATGTTTCTTTATAAATAAGGACCTACCGATTTATTTAATTATATTATACATGAAAACTAATTTCTTTTAAAATTGTTTGAAGCAATTATCTTGAAGGTATGACATTTTCGAAGTGCTCCATTGGAGACTCCTATCTTCTGGAAGTAATCAATTTAATATCTTGATGAGGTATGAAATTGGGAATAATAATTTATCACATAATTATCTATATCCAAGCATTCAAATATATACTCAAATATCATAAAGAGATTTTTTCACTAAAATAAAAAATATTTATACTCAAATTGGGTATAAATGATAGCAAAGCTTATATCTAGACGAGGACAAATATTAATTTTGGATATAGTCATTAATAAATTCAATATACAATAAAATAATTTTAGCAAAATAATATTACATAAAATAGTTTCCAACAAATTGAATCATTAACAAAAATAAGTATATACTAAAAATTTATTCTAAATAATTTAATAAAATGTATCTATTTAATGTAAAATTTCACAAATAAAAAATGATATACAATTTGTATTATTATGTAAATATAATTAAGATAAAAAAATTATTATTTAATATTTATCATTTAGTTCTTGATACTTGTTAGGAGTTTAAGACAAGATTACTTGCGAGTAATTCGTGTGATAGTTTTTCTTTTTGATGTCAGTAATCATGTAAATGTAATACAAATTAATAAAAATATCATTTAAAAGATTTTTTACTGAATGGTGTGACTAAAAATGAAAAGGTTATTTTTTTATATTTCATAATCAAAGGACAATATACAGATTATTTTATTTCATATTTTACAAATAATTTATTCCTATATTCAATGAAGCACGTGTCGGAATAAGTCAAAAGAATGAAACGTAAATGAAAATGAAATTAGATATAACTATATCAGTATTTCCAAATACAATCCTTTATGAATGAAACGGTCTAATCTTTATTTTGAACCAAACAACCCAAAATATAAGCATCATCATTCATCTCTTCCATCTTTACATTCAATTCTCTTATATTTCCTTTATCTTTTATTGTCTTCTACTCCCCATTTCATTCATATGACAACTAAGAAAAAAAATGATAGGTGATGAAAGTGTACTCCTGCGAAATTGAAAAGTCAACTTCTTTTATATTTTACGTTACTACTCTAATTTTTGTTCTTTTTGACATGGCACGAACAACGTACATTTCGTTTTCATAGAGTAATTATTTTGTACATATATGACTTTTTTGAATTGCCAATTTTCGGAGTCTGCTTATATGAATTTGATATTCCACCAAAAAAAATATGTAGAGTGATTCTTTATTTATAGAATAAAACAATGATTAAACAAAACAATTTTGTGTTGACCTATTTTGCATATTTCAATTCTTCAGATATCTTCAATTTTAATTTTTTTAACAACTTTTAATTATTTCATATTTTGTTGGTTTATACGCAAATATTTAATATTATAGTTAAAATTGTAATGAGCTAACATATCATCACTGAGGATGGACGACAAGCAATAAAAAATAAAAGTATAATTCTTCTTTCTAGCACGTATATCAATGTTCTATGATATTAAAGAAAGATAAAAGTTGACCCAATAATTTTAGGATATTATTGGCGTTGGAGTTAACGTAAAAAAATAAAGTATTTAATAGAGAATAATATTTTATTAGAATCAAAACGTTATTATAATTATTTGCTAAATATTGATATAAAATATTATAAGTTACTACTAGCTTACCTAACGATATTATATTTTATTTCTATTATATCATCATTTTTTAAAATTAAAAAATTATTTAATTATTAAACATCACATGTTATTTTTATTTTAATATATCACATCTTTAATGTTACTTACAATCCAAATAAAATTTCTGTTTTAAAATAGTCAATCTTTTTATGTTAAAATATTTTTAAAAAATATTACTATTTACAATAAAATGTTATAAATTAACTATTATGAATATGATGTGTATAAAAATGATAATAAATTATATTTTATGTCTATTTTTATCATTTTATGTAATATACTAATTAATTCGCTATGTTTACCAAATATTTTTTATTAAATTTATAAACAAATGGCTATCTGCTATCCATTAATAATTAATCGTTATAATCTAATTAAATCGTATCCTCTAATCAAACCACTAACTATGTCAAACATGAATTTGGACCTAACAAATTTGTTAGTTATGTTAGGGAGAATTTGAGATATTGTAATTTCTTTGTAACCACAATGGGGAGACTGGGGGATGTCATAATTATATTATTTGTTAGATATGAAGTTATGAAAAATCAGGATAGATATTTGGTTATCCTAAATTGTTATTTAAGTCTTATATCTCGTGATGATTATGCACCATATATTGATGGGCTTGTGGGCATGTATGACGATTGACATCTGAACATAGTGAAACTATGTGAGACGACCGTGGACGTAGGAAATAATGAACCACATAAATCTCTGTCTTTATCTATGTGTCATTTCTTCTTATTCTTTCTCTATTAGCAAATTTATTTCTCCCACTCTTGGTATCGGATACCAATTTTTTCAACAACAACTATTATTAGGGCGACGACAAGGAGTTCATGGACAGTGGGAGCGATGACAACAGATGATGGGAAGGTCAAGATCAAAAGTTCGATGGTAGATATTTTAACTTCTAGAAGATGTAAATTGAGGACTATAGAAAAAATTGCAAGAGCTTCTTTGTGAAGAGAAACTTGAGATGATGAGCAACGTGGCCTAACGCTCCTCGACCGGTAAGCACTCGTGTTATCAGGTTGACATTGGCGCAAAATGTAGCCTTTTAACATCGTGAATGAGAAGACCACGATGGGTTTTCATGAAGGTGTTATCAAATCTATACGAAAAGTCGTCTACATCAAATAAAGTTTTTTTATGAGAAGGTTGTTAAACCTAAAAATGTCTAAATGGGTTTTAGTCAAAGATCACATCAACGAATTTAACATTATCCTAATATAGTTAAATTTGGTAAATATCACTTTTGATGATGAAGTGAGGGTTTTGATCTTGTTGTCCTCTTTGTTAAAAAGTTGAAATACAAATGTAATGGCAGTCAGCAGTTCTTCCAGATCATTGAAGTTCAAACTCGATAATATTCGAGATATGATTCTGAACTAAGATGTTCGCATGAGAAAATCAGGAGAAGCCTCAAGCTCAGCATTGAGTGCAGAGGGTAGTGGAAGAACAAAACAACAAGGAAGGAAGATCAAATGCTAGGAGACAAAGTTAGTCGAGATCATGAATTCTCTATTGGAATTGCGGGAAGAAAGGTCACCTGAAGAAAAATTTTTGAGCACCTAAGAAGAAAACCAATGAAGAATCTACAAATGCTACGGGATTAAAAAAATTGGTTCTAAGTGTTGACAATTCAGCAAAATCCTAAATTTTGGATTCTGGAGTTTCATGTAATTCCCCCTCACAAATTGGGTGTATGGAATATTACACTGTATGTAATTTTGTTAAGGTTGATCTAATAAAGCTTTGGATGTTGTGGAGAAGGAGTTTGGGTGTATGGAGTTTCATATGAAGATTATTACTGATAATAGGATAGTCTGGAAGCTAGTGTTGAAGAGAAATCTGATTTTTGTAGAACAACTTGACTCAGAGAGGTACACTACGGTATTTGTAGGTAACATCTGAAAGGTCTCAAAGGATCTATAATGATTGAACGAGGTAGTAAATTGGGTACTTTGTATAGATTGTCAAACACAAAAATTATAACGATTTATTCAGATGGCTTTGTCTAATATGGCATTGTACACTTGGACATATGAGTGGAAATTAAATGAAGGTTCTACACAAGATGGGTCGATTATTAAGTCTGAAGTCTGTTGAGGGTGGATTAGTGAAGGTTGTGTTGAAAAAGTAGAAGAAAATCACCTTCAGTAAAGTGCCAAAGATGTCGAAAAGTAACAAGTTGGAACTTGTGCACACAAATGTATGAGGCTATCTCCTATTCCATCTCCCAACGGATCATTGTATTTTGGGATATTCATCAATGATTATTCCAAAGAGGTATGTGTTTATTTTCTGAAAAATAAATCTGATGTGTTCTCTATTTTCAAGAAATGAAAAGCACAAGTAGAGAAGGAAACTGACATCAAGATCAAGTGTTTGTGATTTGATAATGACCATGAGTATGGAAACCATGGGTTCAAGGAGTTCTACGAGGAGCATGATATCAGATGGAGATGACAGTTTCAAGGATGTCACAGCAGAATGGTGTTATGAAGGGATGAATAGGACGCTGAATGAGCGAACCAAGAGGAGGAGGATCCATGCAGGTCTACTGAAGACATTTTGTGAAGATGTTGCTAACACAATGACATACATAATCAACCGCGGGTCAGCTATACCATTGGAGAACAAACTATCAGAGGAGATTTAGAGTGGTAAGGATGTACATATTTCTCATTTGAGTATTTTTTTATTATTTATCATATATGCATATTGATTCTGCATGTAAAGATAAGCTATATTCTAAATGTAGGAGATGCTTTTTGTTTGCTATGGTTATGATGAATTCGGCTATCATTTCTTAGATGATAAAAATAGAAAAATTATTTGAGAGAGAAACGTGATATTCCATGAGAATATCATGTATAAAGACATGTGTCTTACATAATCAGATAATGTAGGGAAAAATGCAAAGGTCAAGTTGAACTTGAGGGTATGCCTGGTGAAGATGTGATCGGATCTTAAAAGATTATTCAGTAGGGGCCTGAGTTGATATATGTATGACGAGCATCCTCTATCAGGAGGTCTACTCAGTAGATAAGACCATTTGTGATGTATTCTCTTTCTCGAATTTCATGTTGCTAACTGATGCTGGTAAACTAAAATGCTTCAGAAAAGTCTTGACGGTTGATGATTTAGTCAAGTGGGAGTTAGCATGGCAATATGAAATGAAATTATTGTACAAGGATGAAATTTGATTTCTGACAGAATTATCTAAATGTAAAAGGGCATTGGACAATAAGTGGTTGCACAAAATGAAGAGTCGGGTGGCCGTCATAGAAAATTGAAGTTTGATGTAACCTCAGTTTTCTTACACAATTAGCTGTTGGGAAGAGGCATCAAAGTTCAAGCAGGAGCATGTGTAATGAGTCTCCAAGTGGGAGGTGAAGTCTGATTTGAGCCTAACTAATTTGTTAGTTATGATGAAAAGAATACAAAAGATTGTATTCATGTAATCATAATTGGGAGATTAAAGAATATCACAACTACCTTATTTATTATATATGAGAATTATGATAGATATTGATACGATGCTCAAGAACAATGCCTTGAGTGACCGGAACAATATATGATAATAAAAAAATGAGATCAAACGAATTTTCAAAGCAGCGAAATATCAACTTCAAGATTACAATGAAACAAGCAATTAATATTATAAATATATGGATTTAATAACAAGATAGCCAACCTTGTAATTAACGATGAAAATTTCCGAAGAACGGGTTGAAGGAGTTCCCTCACAGCAAAAGCAATTAAGTCATAATTTAATAGGTTCAAAGATGTCTAAAATAATTACAAATAACAGTATTTATACGCCTTAGATAACAGAATTTGGGATGGAAGAGAAAGGCCTAACTTAGCCTACAAGTATGGTAACTAGTTTTCTAAAATAACCAAAGGAATTCCTATTGCAACTCTCAGTAGAATTTTCATATATAATTAATTTCGAAAATTTTAAATAAATTATGGTTGGTCCAAATTATGTTGACTCTTCATGCAACCCAATTTATAGCACGTTGAGAACTTGGATCTGATCTAACTTGATCTTGTAATCGGATCAATTTTAAATTGCAAACATTATTTATTATTTTCAATTTCTTTATGCATGAGATCCACACCATTATCTTGATCCTCCAACTTTGCTAGAACATTCTTCTATCACCGGCTGCAATTATAGGTATTTCCTGGTTCATATCAGATATTCAGTAACTAAACTATTGTTCATGGCTCGTATATGGTGACGGTTATATAATGAGGAGATTGTAAGCGATGCATGTATGATGATTAACAATTGAAAATAGTGAAATTTTTTAAGACGATCGTGCAATCTTTGAATCATCTAAATATGTCTGTAAATTTATTGTTATTCTTTCTTTATCTGTTCATTTATTTCTCACATTTTGACGATTTGTTGATATCGAAATTTTTCGCGACAATTGGCAATCTAAAATGTATTATTATTCTGTTTTATTATATTAAGGTAAAAATATTCATAATTTGGCACTTAACGAAATGGCGCTGGAGTGATTTTTCAAGTGGTAATTATGCAGTTTATATTTTTTTTGTGATCCTTTTTTCGTTGAGACCCGTCCGTATATGTGATTCATTCGATGTTCGGACGGAAAGAGAAGTGACTAGAGTGGTGATTATATAAATTGAACACTATAGTACACGATCCACTATCGGGTTGTACCACCATATCCTTGTTTTTATTTTTTGTGAATTTTGAGGAAAGAAGTCAAGAACTATTAAAATAGGAAAGGGTTCACAGTCTGAAACTTACGAGTCAGAGTCAACGTGGATATATATCATTTTTACTCGGTGGCGAGTATAAATTTTGGTCGGCCACCCGACGCCCGCCATTGTTGTTCACCAAGAATCACAACCAGCATATGCGGGCGAATCATGGCGCTCCACCTCCTCGTAGCTCCTGCATCAACAATCGTCATCCTAACTAGGCTGCTGCTCGTGCTCGTTCTTTCAGTGACGGCTGGAGCGTCGTCGACGCCTAATCTTGCCGATCCCCCTATGGCAGTATCCCAGTGCCAGCCCAGGTGTGGGAACCTCAGCATCCCGTACCCGTTCGGAATCGGGCAAGGCTGCTTCAGGGAAGGTTTCGAGATAACGTGCAACGAAACCATCGGCGTCCCATATCTCGGTGATGGCAACATCGACGTGGTTAACATAAGTATGAACGGCCTTCTGGTCGTCCACCAGTACAAGGCCTACGATTGCTACAACGAGGACGGCAGCAACAACACCTACAACAATCCGTCCATCGTCATACTGGGCTTAAAGAACTACAGATTCTCCGATCAGCGCAACAAGTTCTTCGCCCTTGGCTGCGACACGATGGGATACCTCAACGGCACGATCGGAGACTCCGACGGCACGTTGACGAACTTCCAGACAGGGTGCGTCTCGGTCTGCAACAGCTCGAGGAGCGTCATCAACGGCACATGCTCGGGGATCGGCTGCTGCGAAACGCCCGTCCCCATGGGCCTTCGGTACTTCGACGTGGTCTTGTACCCTTACCAGTACAACCACACCAACTGTTGGCAATTCAATCCTTGCAGCTACGGTTTTGTGGCCGACGCTGATTGGCTGAATTTCGGTTCCTCCAACTACACCGATCTGAAGGACGTCGACGACATTCCGGTGACCTTGGACTGGGCGATCATGGATGAGACGTGCGAGGAAGCTAAAAAGAATACGTCCTCTTACGCCTGCGTTTCCGACAACAGCGACTGTCGCGACTCGCCTAACGGTCCCGGATACTTGTGTATCTGCCGCAATGGGTTTAGTGGTAATCCATACCTAACAGGTGGATGCGAAGGTACTTGTACGATGAAGCTTTAATTATCTTTCTATGTTGGTGAATCCTGATGCATAATAAAAAGGATTTAAGGGGCATGCTACTTGGGTAGCATTCATAGATTCGTGATCATCGGATGTAAAGACTACGGTTGTAGCAAGACGCGTGATTAACTGTAGCATAGTCACGATTCGGGGTCGGTTCAAAGCACGATGGTGGTGGTGACTTCAACCGCGCTATGTCATTCAGGCGAGGCGAGCGCACGTCGTGACGGAGAGGCAAACGCGCGGTGCGGCGAGGAAAGGCAAGATGACAACAGCGAGGAGGGCGAGATGGAAGTGGCATGACGGCGAGGCAAGGCGAGATGGCAGCAGCGAGAGGTGAGGCGGCGAGGGCAGGGCAGAGCGGCCGTGAACAGAGAAAACACGGTCCCGAACTGTGCGGCTTGTAACCGCGCTTATTTTAACCTGTCAGATTTTACATCCGACCACTACCAATGTAGTACTGCCCACTTACCCATTAAATCCTAATCAAAATTTCGAATAATTAACCTTGAGGATCTAATGAGTATTTTTACATACTCTTAGACATGAGAATTAAATTTCTTTCATAATCTTTTTTCCGGTAACAGTGATCCATGGATGCAATTTCTTTCATAATTTGATTAAAATTCTTTTATTGCAGACATAGACGAGTGTAGCAGCAATAAGTGCGTCAAATCGTGCAAGAACACTAAAGGTAGCTATCACTGTTCCTGTCCATGGCACATGTACGGAGATGGTAAAGTCGACGGGAGTGGCTGCAAGTCCATTCTGAAGCTGCTTTATCTTATTTTAGGTGATTCCTAGTCCTGCCTATTCCGTTAATTTCGCTCGTCTTCTCCTCATCAATGACTTAATAATCCATTTAGCTAGCATGAATTCTGAAAGATGAACGTAGTTAATATGATAATTGTAATTTGTAACCAGGTGGGTGTCTCAGCCTCTTGTTCGTAGTCACCATTGCATCCTGGATGTACTGGACAATCAGGAAGAAAAGGCTCATGGAGCTCAAAGAGAAGTTCTTCCGACAGAACGGAGGATTCTTGCTGGAACAACGACGCACTTCCTTGGAAAGCAGCAGCAACGCTGCTACTATGACAAGATTGTTCTCAGCTGAGGAGCTGGAGATCGCCACGGACAACTACAAGCAAAGTCGCGTCCTCGGTGAAGGCGGCGCCGGGACTGTCTACAAAGGCGTCCTTCCGGACAGTACGAACGTGGCCATAAAGAAATCCAAAGTCACAAACAACATCGAGATCGAACAGTTCATAAACGAGGTCGTCGTCCTCTCACGTATCAATCACAGGAACGTCGTCGGTCTCATTGGTTGCTGCTTGGAGACCCAGGTACCATTGCTGGTCTATGAGTTCATTCCCAATGGTACGCTCTTTGAGCACATCCATGGCGAAGGGATGATGGGCTCCTTGTCTTATGAGGCTCGCTTGCGGATAGCTTCGGAGGTTGCCGGAGCGCTGTCGTACCTCCACTCGTCGGCTGCAGTTCCGATCATCCACCGAGATGTGAAGTCCACCAACATACTTCTTGACGACAACTTAACTGCCAAAGTGTCAGATTTCGGGGCTTCAAGACTGGTTCCCATCGACCAGAAGGGCCTCGTTTCCTTGGTGCGCGGAACATTCGGCTACTTGGATCCGGAGTATTTGCACAGCGGCGAGTTCACGGACAAGAGCGACGTCTACAGCTTCGGCGTGGTTCTCGTCGAACTCATCACCGGGAGGAAGCCAATCGACAAGTCCCAGTCTGCGGAGCACAAGAGCCTCGCCGCACTCTTCACGTCATACGTCAAGAACGGTCGACTTCTCCAAATATTGGAGCAGCGCGTGGTTGACGAGGGGCCGCAGCAGCAGCTCATGGAGGTGGCAAAGCTTGTGGAGAGGTGTTTGTGCTTGAAGGGGGAGGAGAGACCGTCCATGAAAGAAGTGGCCATGGAGCTGGAGGGATTGAGAAGGTCCAATGCGCACCCATGGACGAAAGAGAATGAGGAAGAACAGGAGCTTCTGTTAGGAGGGGAAGAGGGTCACTCCGCCATTGTCAACCTTGCGGCTTTTGCTGATTACGACTCTTCCATGACCGTGACTCGTTTCGTGCCCCTGGATATTGTTCGTTAAATTCTCCTTTTTTCGGGGGTCAAACTCAATTTTCTTGGGACATTGATGGCTTATCTTTTCATATTTTAACTCTGCATTTCTGGACATGCAGAAAAGAAAAGAAAATTATGATGGAGAATTAGTGGTTGAAAATTAAGTGACACTAAAGCTTTTAGAGTTTTTAAGAAGAAGTCATTAAATATTATAAAAGATTATTAAAATTTCAAATAGCCATGCAAGAAGTTTAGAAGATATTTTGTGAAGTGAATAATCATCTTGAAAAGTAAATGATCATTTTGGGAAGTGAAGGATAAGAGTTTTGCATTTATGATGTTATTTAATTATAGTTAGTATAAATATGGATAAATGTAAGGTGTGAAGCATGTTGTGTTTTGTTGAATTATGAGCTTTGAGTTCTTATCTTTAAACTACGTGGGTCTTGATAGATTTTTTTATATACTTAATTATTTTTTTGTTATTTTTGGAGGCTTCATTTTTCTCTGTTAATCCATTTGCCATCATATTGGCATCAGAGATCCGGTTCTTTCCATGGCTGGACATTCGGTTCTTTTCATGGCCGGACATCGTCAACGTGGGTAACAACAAGAGAGATCTTTGTGATAATGTGATGGACGAGTTGAGAAGGCAAATGCAACAACTTCAACAATAACTTGAGGATCCAAGTTGCAAATGGTGACAAGCAATGTCATGATTCGTAAGTTGATGACGAAGAGAATTTCAATTTGTACCATGAAGAGGATAATGATTCATCTAGTGGGAGAGGTTCCTTTCGTCTCAACCAACGACGCCAAATACGACATCAAAGTTGACGTCCCCGAATTTGAAGGTCAACTACATCCAAAAAATTTCATCGACTCGATTGCTAAGTCGAACGAATTTTCAACTATAAATGCTTTTCGAAAAATAAAAGGGTCAAACTTATCATTAACTGAAGAAACATTCTTCGGTATGGTGAGAAAATCTAAAAAAGACGAAGGGAGCACGAAGGAAAGTAAAAGATCGTGATGTGGGAAAAGATGAAAAAGGAGCTAAAAAATAAATCCCTTCTCGCAAGCTACAAACAAGATTCCTTTTCTAGCTTCTACAACTTCAAACAAGGCGAATCATCTGTGGAGGAGTAGACAATTCACTTTGAAAAAGAGAGTACCGCTTAATTTCTCGACGGTCTTCGATTTGAGGTGAGAAATTTTGTTCAACTTCAACCTTATTTGTCTTTTGATGATGTATGCAATTTCGCGGCTCGTGTTGAAAGTCAATCCAAAGAGAAAAGTGATCATAAACCCTTTGGAAAAGGAGGATTTAACCAAGGGAGTACTCTAGCCATCAAGTCTCCCTCGCGCTCTAACAAAATGATTTCTTCTAAGAGCACTCCGACATAAGAAGGTAATCCTTGCAGTATTTCAAATCATGTGCCTAAACAATGCTTTAAATCTCGAGAATTTGGTCATATTGCTTCCGAATGTCCAAATCGAAGGTTATTTATTTTATTGAAGAAGTTGAAGATGAACCTATATTTGACACATATCATGATGAGGAGGATGTCAATGAACAAGAGAATGTTACTTATGCTGATGACAGAGAGGCTCTGGTTGTTCAAACTTCAAATCATCACATGTTGAGGAAGAAATGTGGCTTCGTTACAATATATTTGATACTCGATGTACTTCTCATGAAAAGTTATGCATAATCATTATCGATAACGGGAGTTGTGAAAATGTTGTCTCAAAAACTATGGTGAAGAAATTGCAACTCAAATTAGAGAAACATTCAGAGCCTTATAAGCTTTCTTGGCTTAAGAAAGATAATGATGTTCATGTTAATAAATGTTGCCTTATTCAATTTTCTATTGGCCGTCATTATAAGGATAAAATATTATGCGATGTGGTTCTACGGATACTTGTCATTTACTTCTTAGGCATCCTTGGTTATTTATGATGGATTCAAGAACACTTATTCCTTTATTAAGGATGGTGTTAAGGCTAAAGGTTACTTAGACTCCTAAAAATATAAAAGCCAAGCATAAATCTAGAGAGGGAAGTTCTTGTCTATCAAGGTCTCAATTTCTTTAGGCCATGGTTCATTCTTCGGACACTATGCACTTGTGCACTTGGAAGAAAATGAAGATCAAAGTGATATCTCTGTCACTCTAAAACCTTTACTTGATGAATTTGAAGATGTGGTCCTTAATAATATTCCTCAAGGACTTCCACCTATGTGGAGAATTCAACATAATATTGATTTGATCTCAGGTGCTTCCATCTCAAATAAGGCAACTTATCAAATGAGTCCGAAGGAGCATGAAGAATTGCAATGATAAGTTGATGAATTATTGCAAAAGAGTTTGATTCATGAAACCTTAAGCCCATGTGCAATACCTGCTCTCTTGTTCCAAAGAAAGATGGCTGAGGAGGTGTGTGGACAGCCAAGCAATGAACAAAATCACAACCAAGTACCTTCCCTATACCGCGTATGGATGATTTATTTGACCGACTTCATGGTGCATCAATTTTTTCAAAGATTGATCTAAGGAGTGGATATCATCAAATACGAATGTGTTCATGAGATGAATAGAAAATTGCATGCAAGACAGGAAAGGGCCTATATGCAGTACAAAAAATTTGCCAAATAACGACGCAAGAAGGCATCGCCAAAGCGCGCTAATTCTTGGCTTAAAATGTAGCCACACTTTAGTGTCAACACAACATCACAATGATGGGGCACCAAACTTCATTAGATGTTAGCGTCGCCATGGCACCAAGGACCCGGACGACACTACTAGTGTCACATGTCGACCCTACTCCGATGTTATCATGGCGCCAAAAGACACGTTGCGAAACAGTAATATGGGTCGCTATGTCGACGCTTGGTTTGTCGATGCTCGATGCCTTGGCACTAAATAGGATGCTATTCAGACACTAATATGGCGCTAAGATAATCCCAAATGTGGTTTTTTTTTTGCGAAAGCATGTGTCACTACTTAGATGCCAACGCGTCTCTAAATCTTGGTGCTACGTAGACGCCCATGTGAAGCTAAGTGGCAGTGTTATGACGACGCTAAATCAACGCTAACATGATGTCGAATTGTGTCCCTATGGGGATGCTAAAGTGATGCTAAAATTGGCGATGCTAACTTGACACTAACGTGACGCTAAGTGTGATATGTTTCATATGGCGCCCAATCCTAGTGCATCGCTATTGAGATGCTAAGGAGGAGCTAATTACCAATTATTTTACCCCATTTCACCCTTATTCTTTCCTTCCCTCCCATACAATTTATAATGCATTCTTGGCATTCTATCACAATGATCTAAGCATTCATAACAATAAGTAATAAAGAGTGTTGCATATAAAAAACTAATAAACATCACAAAAGTTTTAATAACATAACAAACTCATATCAAACATCACAATAGGTATTAAAATGTTACAAAAGTTTTTATTCTAAATTATTATCACCATTGATGTCATTTCTGACATTCGACGTCTACGTACTCGGTCCTTGGCCTCGTGATGACTGAGGCTGCAGCCGGAACATGCTCTGAATTGTTTGCAACATGGGAACTAGATGCTGAGGAACTTCTAAGAAAGTTGTTCCGAGATAAGTCCCCTGATTGTTGTCCAACGTCAGCACAAGTGTGGCAGATGAACTCGGAGTAGATGGACCGCCATGGCACCAAGGACACGGACGACACTACTAGCGTCACATATCGACCCTACTCCGATGTTATCATGGTGCCAAAAGACGCGTTGCGAAACAGTAATATGGGTCGCTATGTCGACGCTTGGTTTTTCGATGCTCGATGCCTTGGCGCTAAATAGGACGCTATTCAGACACTAATATGGCGCTAAGATAATCCCAAATGTGGTTTTTTTTTTGCGAAAGCATGTGTCACTACTTAGATGCCAACGCGTCGCTAAATCTTGGTCCTACGTAGACGCCCATGTGAAGTTAAGTGGCAGTGTTATGATGACGCTAAATCAACGCTAACGTGATGTCGAATTGTGTCTCTATGGGGATGCTAAAGTGATGCTAAAATTGGCGATGCTAACTCGACACTAACGTGACGCTAAGTGTGATATGTTTCATATGGCGCCCAATCCTAGTGCATCACTATTGGGATGCTATGGAGGAGCTAATTACCAATTATTTTACCCCGTTTCACCCTTATTCTTTCCTTCCCTCCCATACAATTTATAATGCATTCTTGGCATTCTATCACAATGATCTAAGCATTCATAACAATAAGTAATAAAGAGTGTTGCATATAAAAAACTAATAAACATCACAAAAGTTTTAATAACCTAACAAACTCATATCAAACATCACAATAGGTATTAAAATGTTACAAAAGTTTTTATTCTAAATTATTATCACCATTGATGTCATTCCTAACATTCGACGTCTACGTACTCGATCGGTCCTTGGCCTCGTGATGACTGAGTCTGCAGTCGGAGCATGCTCTGAATTGTTTGCAACATGGGAACTAGATGCTGAGGAACTTCTAAGAAAGTTGTTCCGAGATAAGTCCCCTGATTGTTGTCCAATGTGAGCTCAAGTGTGGCAGATGAACTCGGAGTAGATGGACTGCCTACATATCCTCCGATCCTCCTAGGAACCTGAGTGGCTGTTCCTAAGCTTCTCAAGTATCCTCCTCGTATCGTGTCGACCACCACTTCCCAAACTACAACATCCTCTACAAAATTAAAAAAAATATAACCATATCAACATTAAAAATCATATAAATTATATAACATTAAAATCCATGTAACCATATAAAGTATTGTATAACATTAAAAAAATGAATCATTTACGAGATACATTACCTGAGGGCTGAGTATATTATCTCCATACTTCTCGGCCATCTTCTCATTGTACGCATCATAAAACATTTAAACATTGCACATTTCAAAAATTATTTACACTAAAGAAAACAACCAAATGAACATATGAAGAGACTTATCAAAACACTATGGGTAGTAAGTGTGACCAAGTCATTAGTCTTTTGCTCTTATGTGTGCTTCGTAGACCGCGCGAAAATCGACAGATCAACTTGTTTTTCTCCTGCAATAAAGTTTTAAATTCTACAAAATAAGTAAGTATAAGATAAAAGTTTGATTATTCGATTTTGTATCTACATTATCGTGCGCCACTTATGCTCTTCAAATCAAATCGACCCGCCTGTGTGGATGTAGGCTTTGGGCTTCGAAAGTATAATAACTTTTGCCTTTTCAAACTTTCTATGCCATTCTTCATCCATCCTATATCAGCATTAAATACGTAAATTTTATTAAATTACAAATTAAATAAAAATAATTCAAATGTGAACTTACTTATCACCTCCTACATAATGTCTCCCAAACTGAGAGAGCTCCTGTGTAAAAGAGGTTCAAAATCTTTCCTCTTGAATGAGATAAAAGATTAGCTTCATTAGAGGTGAGGTGAGCTTTACCTCCTGAAGCAGAGAGAAGGCGGTGGTATAAAGGGTTTTTCTTCCTTGCCCCATTTGAAACAAAGAAGAGTTCTAGTGGAATCTCCAACCACCCAACCCCTCCCCCCCCCCCCCCTCTTGGTGCCCTTTGGGATCCAACAAGATAAACGTCTGAAAGACATCATCTTGCACTTCAATTAGGATTCTTTTCACGATCCGGCAAGAACAAGAGCACATTCCACACGGTAAAAGTGGGTATGAAAATGACCGTGCAATTTACAAAGAATAATTAATTTTATAATTATAAGGAAAATTATAATAACATTTATAGAACTTATTTAACTTACGATCGAGCAATGTTGTTGACGGTGACCACCCCATTATTGTGAAAACTCTTTTTTTGTCGAAGAGGAATCATCATCCTTTGTAGCTAGAGTAGATTGAGAAGGTCTGACATAACCGATGGGCCCCAGTACAAAATAAATCATTAATGTAACATCAAATTGGACTAACAATAATTGAGATATATACAGTAAAGTTCTCACCTCGTATCATATCTACCGTAGCCTGATTCGTGATAGTCCACTCGTCAGAATGTGACGATCCAGCTACTTGTCTCATTGGCAACGTAGCAACTAGCACCATTAAGATAAGAAATTATTAATGTAATTACATGGAAAATATAAATTAAATAATAAAAAAATATATATATCATATGTCATAATATGCCTGTCACCATCGCATGGTCATGTGGAGCGGACGTTGCAATGTGGACAAGCGTTCATCACTCTCGACGGTGGGAGTAGCAACTGCCATCATAAAAAAGAGTTAAAATAATTACATATATTTACATTAAATACATAAAAATCTGGGGTGATAGGTCAATTGTCTTCGTGCGATCGAGACAAACCACCAATGGACTGCTAGCTATGTGACGATCCGACTATGTGTCCCGTCGACGATGGACCAATTGTCACCATAAAAAAATAGTTAAAAACAGTTGCATGTAGAAGATATATTAAATACATAAGAAATAACATTTAGTGATGCATCGATCATCGTCCTACGCGAAAGAGGATCCACTAATGGACCGCCTACTATGTGATAATCCGGCTGTGTCTCGTCGATGGCGGAGTAATTGTCACCATGAAAGAACTAATTTGCGTATTTTAGTAAGAAATCGTTGTAATATACATCCTTCTCTACATCATATATTCCACCGATAACATTTGCATTTTCGGCATGGGCATAAGATTTCTCCACATGAAGAACCGACACCTTCATTTCCATATGCCACATTAGCACCATCCTTATATTCTTCTTTTATAATGCCACGTTTATTATTTCAACTACGAATCTAACCACGATTTGGCTTTGCCATTTCGATCTAGACAGCTAGTTAATCTTCTTGCATATGGATAGCACTAAGGCATATGTCATATGGATCATATTATAAGCATAAGGATTAATTTACACCTTTTTCCTAATAAATTTTGAGTTAGACAACTTGAAACTAATTACTGGTCAATAAATTATCATATTCTGATTTTTTTTTAGTATTCTCATTTTTTGCTAAGAATGTTGCTAAATGAGAACATGACCAAAAAGGACACTATAATTTGATTAAAAAAATTAATCAGTATTTGATTTCAAGTTGAGTCTAACCTAGAATTTACTAGAATAAATGAAGTATTTCGAGTCATGAGAGTATACAACAACAATAATTTCATGTTGGATCAAGATAATTGAGATACTTTAAATAGTTGGTTCGTCGGCTTCATTGCCTTAGACTTTTTATCATCCAAATGTTTCGATGGCTAATTCAAAACATTTTCAAACAACTTGTTAAAGAAATTGCATATTATAAATAATGCTCCTAGTTGAAAAAAAATTACATTCAACACCTAATTATTAATTCGATGGATCATGAAGTGTTATGGATGATGAACAATGGTCATATTTGAAAATGAAAATAAAAAATAACTATGAATTCGAATTCAGAACAAAAATATGTATCTACCCACAATAAAAGGGCAACAAATATAAAAAAATGAATTAAATAAAAATAAGGACTTACGGTAAATGGTGACGTCAGGATTGAGAAGAATGATGGAAAACCTGGTAGTGACGACATCGATGACGGACGGTGAAAAAAAATTGCATAGAAAGAAAAACATGTATAAAATGAGAATTTACTCATTTTGTTTATAGAATTTACTCAAAGTTTGAAGAAGAACCTACTTTAGTTATTTTCCATCAACCCCCACATGTAATAACTCAGATCCTTGTGATGACAATACAAAAATTATTATTGTTATATGTTTTGAAGTGATATTATGTCATATTGGATCCGGAAAGGTTAGAAGAAAAAAATGAAAATCAAATCGTACTAAACCCAATGAGAAATTAATTTGTTTGAATCATCAATTTTGAGTTTTCAGAATTCAACTTAAAAAATCAAATGCAAAAAAAAAGGTTCAGGTTCAAAAAGTACAATGGCTATTAAGTAAAATCAGGTAATTGAAAATAAGTACGTGTCTTTGATTAGGGAACTATAATCTTTTATATGATCACACGAAATAAAATTTCAACCTTCAGTTCCATCCTGCGAGAAATATCTGAATGACCTCACACCCGTTGCAGACGAAAGAACTATTATATTAGAGACAAGGTTCAAACAACCATAAAAGGCAAAAACATAACAAGGCATGTAAAGATCCAACAACTAATGTTTGCTGTAACCGATAAGGCCATACAATTTATATCAAATTTAATATAAACACACTAGAATCCAATCATGTTGTTTGAGCCTGTGCATGCTAAGTCGCTAAGATACTTCCTCATGTATTCCAATGCCATGGATAACAGATGAAGAAGAAGTGAAGTCGAAATGCTAAACAGAACAAAAACAGAGAAAAATATGCAGTACACTACAAGACACAACAATCTGCATGTACATTTCCTGATACATCTCAGAATCCCTTAAATCGATAGATAAAATAATATGTCACCAAAGTGATGCAAACGGAATCGGAATCAAGCGCTTCAAAATCTCACCGAGAATCCATTTCTTCCTGCAATCGAAAATGCTCCGATATTGGAGAAGGGGAATTAGGAGATCAGACGAGAACATGAAAATGTAATCTTGGGCTGGGAGTGGTCAAAGGAAGGCAGTAGGAAGAGGTCGGAGGAGGGCGGCTTGGGTCAGGAGAACGGCAACGATGGCGATGGCGAACAGCGGCAGCAGGGAGAGGTCGGAGGAGGGCGGCTTGGGTCGAGAGAGCGGCAATGATGGAGATGGCAGACACCGGCGCGATGAGGACGTCAACGAGGGCGACTTAGGCTGGGAGAGGTCAGAGCTATGTTGCATAAGTATGGATACGGTACCGGTACGGGTATGGGTAAAGGGTACGGCAATTTTTAAAAATTAAGGTACGGGTACGACAATATATATTAATTATAAATAATGTAAATATTTATATAAAAGGTTAATATTTCATAAGATAAAATGTTATAATCAATAGCAAAATTGTGTCACAACATAATTTTAACAGTTTCATAATATTAACTTCTCAAAATGATCATTATACAATAATTTCATTATTTAATAATTTCAATCTCACTAGTTCCTTCTCCATCATCAATGAAAAGTACAGCTTCCAAATCAAGTTCATCAAGAGAAAGATTAGCAACTTCAAGAAGTCCAGCACCATCTGACAAGTCCCATTGATCTCCACAAATATCCCACATTTTTGTCTCTCCTTCATTATAATTTTTGCTCTTTCGTGAAAGGAGACGAAAATTTGTGTGTACAAAAACTAAATCCTTGCTTCTTTTTTGTTTGAGTTTATTTCTTTTATAGGAATCTATAAAAGAATATGTACTCCAATTCCTTTCACAACAAGAAGAAGAGGATGGTTGTGAAAGTAGCTTCAAAGTCATGGCTTATAGTTTAGGAATTGGGGATCCATACATAACCCATCATTCTTTTGATGTCAAATTCCACCTATCTTGTAAAGAATCAAACTAGCCAAGTTCTTTTTCTGAACTTGAAAATTTCACAATTTCTCTAGTCACTTCCAATCTTTCACTTGGATCTTGAAAATAACTCTTTATGCACTTGTTTCTTTCTTCACAAAGCTCATTATCCTTATGAGGAGGAACCCGATTGGGAGATTCATCGAGTCATTGTTTTGTATAAAACCTATTACACACAACATCAATCAAAATGTTACAACCTACTAAACATTTAAAAGGTACATTCTTTTAAGAAAAATAAAGCTAAAAATTAATTAAATTTTACCTTGGATTAATTGAATGAGCCAAACAATGAAGTGATGTGTAACTCTTAGCCCATCTATCAATCAAGATGTCAACACCACATCAGAAAAGGGACAATCTTGAGTGAGTTCCTTGCGTTCACACTGATATATAGTTAATTTCACTTGTTTAATCATAGAATCACATTTCTCATAAACTAAATGAAGGTTTGATTTATCAGTATCATAAGAGCGAAGCACAACATAAATTGGTTTGGTGAAGTTTAAAATATAATCAACATTGTCCCACCAAATATCATTTAAGATGATTTCCTTCATAGCAGCAGCTTTTTCAACATCATCATCTCTGTAGTTAGACCAATCCTCACTAATAACCATACATTGAAGGCCATGTTTAATTGTTTTAAACCATTTTAGCATTACTATGCTAAATGCAAATCTAATATCTTCCACGGCAAGCAATTTCAAATGCACAAACTTATTGTACATAGCTAATCTCATGGAATTATTCATTATGAAATTTCTAATGGAATATGCATGATCAACAATTTCGGTAATCCAATGACACTTTGCATAAACATGCTCATTTTTTGGAGTATTCTTTGGTGCACAAATATTTTTCAATGCAAGATTCAAACTGTGCACTACACACGGTGTCCAAAAAATATGAGGATGAATTGACTCAATAATTGATCCAGCAACTTTACAAACATGTGCATTATTAGTAATGACTTGGACAATATTTTGTGACACAATTTCATCAATAGTTTTCAATTTTTTTGCAATGAAGTGCTTGTTTTTGTACTCAACTGAACAATCAACAAACTTTAGGAACATAGGAGTTGAATCTGAGATAGTCATGAAATTAATTATGGTCTTCTTTGAACATCAGTCCAACCATCAGTCACTAAGCTCACACCTTTCTCTGCCCAAATGTCTTTAAAATGCTGAAGCAATCTCAATATGTTAACTTTCTCCCTTTGCAATACCTCAAGGCATTATAACTTGGAGGAACAAAACATGAGATAGGCGAGTTTGCTGCATATGAAAACGAGCTAATATAATATGGAATTCTAGCAATATTGAAAGGCAAGCCAGTAGAATAAAACATCCTTGCTATTTCAGATGTCAAATGATCTCTTACTTCATTATTGAATGCTTTTCCTAGTGGTCCTTCAATACCTCGCCTTCTTTTGCTTCCATCTGAATACATATCAGCTCTAGGAGGATTAGCACTTGTACTTCCACCAGGTAAAGGAACCTGAATTGGCTTTGCTTTTTCCATCGCCTCTTTATCTATTTTTTTCATCTTTATCTATTTTTTTCATCTCTTCAAGGTACTCAATTGTCACCATTGAACATGAAGCTATGCCATGTCCTTTCTCCCTCAAAAAAAATGATTTTTCACTCTAAAATAAGATCTTTTATATGTTATATTGCAATAATTACAACGCGTTTCCTCCTCCATCATTTTTATCTTGCAATCTTGTGACATAAGCCCAAAGAGGACAATTATTTTGTCATTCCAAATGCAAAATTAGTTGTCAAACAAGTTGAAATAGTAGCATTCATACTACTAGATCTACCGGAAGATACTGCACTGGAAGTGGAATGTCCTCCTGACATCTATAAAATAGCTAATAAAATAATGATGAAATATAATTATGGATCTTAATTTAAGATGAACAGTTATCAAATAATTAAATCATCAATTAAAAAACAATAATTAATTAATAAATAATATAAAAAAATTAGATTTCTACTCATGGATGAATAGTAACAAGCCAGATCCTTTACATGATAGCTTTAAATGCTAGTTAGGCTTAGGCTTTAAATGCTATCAAGTCATGTACTTTTCCTAAAAAAAAGTCATGTACTTTCACTTGCATTAAGAGGTTGAGAGAAAACTTGAAAGAAAGAATAAAAATTAAAAAACATGTAATGAGTACTTTGCCTTCTGTACAGCACGACACATACAATGGATAAAGAGAGCACAACACATACAACTATACAAGAGAACATTACACAATGGATAAAGAGAGCACCCATACAGTAGCACTGTTGAGCATGCCGTGCAAAAGGTCAAAACCTAGTTTTTTTTTCACCTTTGTCTTTGAGCACGCGTCATTCAAAAACTTTATTTTTTTTTCTTTCATGTACGACTGTACTCTAATTTGTAACGTTTTTGGATTTAATGAAGCCCTACAACTTTTTAAAGCCCAAACGTACCCGCGCCCCCTACCGAAATCGTACCAGAGTCGTACCCCATTTTTTAAAAATGATTATTTAAATACGCTATCCATACATATCCAAAGCGTAACGGAACGTACTGGGGTCATACCCGTACCGGGTACGTACCCGGTACGGGTACTCCAAGGCAAATGGAGTACTCGTGCATCATAGGATTGGAGGAGGGCGTCTTGGGCCAAGAGAGCGGAAAGGACGACGATGGTGGACGCCGGCAGCAATGAGAGATCGAAGGAGGGTGACTTGGGTTGAGAGAGTGGCAACGACGGCGATGGTAGACGCTGGCAATAGGGAGAGGTCAAAGGAGCGCGGCTTGGGCCGAAAGAGCGGAAATAATGGCGATGGCGACCGTGCTGAGAACTACAGGGAGAGGTCAGAGGAGGGCAGAAGTGGCGTCGAGGGCCGATGCTTGGGTCGGGAGAGCGGTGGCATCGGAGCTGCAGGGCGGCGGCGATGCTGGTCGAGCGCGTTAAGAGGGGAGAACTTAAAGTAAGTTTTCAGCGCCACCAAACATATGTGATGCTACTTCATCGCTAAAGAGGCGTTGAATAATAAACAAGTGGATTGGTAGAGAATACCTAGGAGCACAAAACAACTTTATCTAAGGAACTAGGTAAAATAGTCTCGTTTAAAAGAAATCGGTAGAGTGGCATTGTCATGGCATACATGCGACGCTGCGGTGACGCCATATCCTTAATTTTTTCGAATGAAAATATGAAGAAAATTATATCCCTTAATTCAATTATCATAATTTTATAACTAAGGAGATAAAAATATAATTAATGGATAAGTAAACTTAAAATATTTCGATTAATTTATAGATAATTAACATATGATATGATATGATATATGTTGTATATAAAAATTATATATTGAAATACGTGTACGTATATGTATATATATGTGTAGTTATTCATATTAAATGAACTATTTGGTACATATATATGATTTATATTAACAAATGTACATATAACTTTATATTTCCTAATTATATTAGCGTATATGTATATCTAATTATACCAGCATACATGTATATTTAATTATATCAACATATGCATACATACATACATATATATATATATATATATATTATGTGTGTTTCTATTTATATAGACACACACATATATATGTAATTATGTATGTATATATATTTGTATCTAGGTATGTACATGTGTGTGTGTGGCACTGAATAATAAACAGGTGGATTGGTAGAGAATACCTAGGGGCATGAAACAATTCTCTTTAAGGAACTCGGCAAAATAGTCTCGTTTAAAAGAAATCAGTAGAGTGTCGACGCTAAATACATATATATATGTGTGTGTGTGTGTTTATGTATGTATATTTGTATCTAGGTATTCACATATGTGTTTGTGTGTTTGTGTTGATGTACACCAATACATTTATAATTACTAATATGTATCTATGTACATATATGTAATTTGTATTTATATATATTTAGGAATACATATAGATTAATATTTAATCTATTTATTCATTAAACTATAGTATACATATAGGTAACATATATAGTTATTCAAATTAACACTACCTACTTAAATACAAAATAATATAGGTATATATATATATATGAATTTCTATTTAAATATATATGTGTGTGTGTGTTCTTCTATTTAAATATATAGAAATCACATTTGCGCCTTATTGGCAACGCAATAGCGACATAACCCAGTAGCATCTCTTGGGCCTCACAATAGCGTCTCCAAAAGCCGACGTTAATATCATGTCATTCTTTAGCGTCAAGTTAGCATCACGTCGTCATGACATTAAATTAGCATGTGGATGCCACTTTAGCGCTATAATATACTGCACATTTCCTGATTTTGGCGTGTGATATCAGTGTTGCAGTAGCGTCAAGACGACGCCACTTTTACTGTCGACGGCTCCTAATGCTAAGGTAACGCTAAATAGATGCTAATGAGGGAATTATCATCTTTTTGTGTCGACTCCACGGAGTCACTATTGGAACGCTATTGGCATCGAGTTAGCATCGCATGGTTTGAGTTGCTAATTGGTGTTGCTATTTGGCATATTTCTTGTAGTGATGAGTGGTTGGTAATGCCATTTGATCTCTCTAATGCTCCCAGTGCATTTATGAGCTTGATAATTCGACAAATTTTTAATGATATATTTTGATGAGATTCTTATATTTAGCTCAATTATGCATGAACACTTTGAACATCTTCGCTCAGTTTTTAAAGTTTTTTTTAGCTCAACGATTATTTGTAAATCTTAATTAGTAATCGTGCCATCTTCTTAGAATATGTTATTTCTCACATTAGCATGGATCCAAACAAGATTGATGCAATAGTAAATTGGCCTACACCAAAATCGTTGCAAGACATTCAAGCTTTCATGAACTTTCATTCTTTTTATTGACGTTTTATTCATAATTTCAGCACTATAATGGCTCCTATCACTAAATTCTTAAAGGGTGGAGCATTTAAATGTACTGATTCAGTACAAAAAAGTTTTTAGTTAATTGAGAAAAGGATGACCAATGCACTGACACTTGCACTGCCAGATTTCGGAAAACTTTTTGAAGTCTGCTCTGATGAATCAAATGTAGGAATTGGAGCTATCCTCTCTCAAGAAGGTAAACCAATTATTTTCTTTAGTGAAAAGTTAAATGGATTAAGAAATAGTTATTCAATTTATGAGAAAGAATTTTGTGCCATCATTCGTTCCTTGACAAACTAGGGAACTATCTTATTTATGAAGAACTTATTCTTTTCTCTGACCATGAGGCCTTGAAGTATATCACTAGTCGGCATAAGCTCAATACCCAACAAGCAAAATGGGTTGAGTTTCTTCAAGCCTTACACATTGGGGATCAAGCATAAGAGTGGGGAACAAAATCGTGTTGTTGATGCTTTAAGCAGAAGATGTCTTACTATTTTCTATGCAAGTGAAGGTTGTGGGATTTGAGATAATAAAAAATCTTTACAACAAAGATCCATATTTCTCTAAAATTTGGGGTGAGTGCTCTAAAGTCCTTCAGAAGAATTTCTTATTTAAGATGGATTTTTTTAAGAATAATCGTCTTTGCATCTCGCAATGCTCTTTGCGAGAGAAAATTATCAAGGAAGCCCATGGATGCGGTCTTGGGGGTCATTTTGCACAAGATAAAACTTTTGCACTTATTGGAAAAAAAATTTTCTAGTCTAATATGGGGCGAGACGTGTCAAATTACGTGGCAAGGTATAGAACTTGTCATATAGAAAAAAGTCATATGCAAAATACAGGATTAACCATTACATGTTCCATCTACACGAGAGGAGGACGCAATTATTATATGGTTCAAATGCCTTATGTCTTTATTGCATACACAAGAAGAAAATAAATTGTGTCTAGGGTAACAATTAAAATCAAAATTCTAATATTAACGCTCTTCCCCGACAATGACACAAAAAACTTGACAAATCACCACAAGTATACGGAGTCAATGTCGTAGCATAAAAATATCGTCCTATAAGGAAGAGTTTAAGTACTAGAATTGTATGACTTTAAATGTTATCTAAATGATTAGAAAAGGGGTAAAAGATAATCAGAACTAAATAATAATGAAATGATAAAATGACTATGCAAAAATAAAAAAAACAACGAAAGAACAAAAGATAATCGTTTAAGAATAAAAATTAGAATAAATGTTCTAGGGTGGGTTTTGAATTCAATTAGGGTGTTGATCATAAGGATTTTAAAGATAATAAAATCATGAGTGCTCAACTCAATCTTCAAAAGTCATATGTCTTCTTTTCAGGCAAATACAATTCTAATTAAAATAATAAATGCCTACTTTCGTAGTAATTTAAACTATTTTAATTACATTATAAATCAAGATTCATGAGTAAAATGATTATCCTTATTTTTAAGAAACAATGCATTTCATGTCATTCATTGGAATCATGAAATACTTTCGTAATCAACAAGTCTTAAGTTGTTTAATTAGATGGATAATCTAATAAAAAGATAAAAAAAAGTATCTCAGATTATATAAAATAATAATCACTATAACCAAATCCTAAATTTCATCAAACCCTAGAAAAGTAGTTTAGCCATGCATGGAGAAGAAAATCATCATCAAAACGCAAGAATTCATTAAAAGAGAATGAGATTAGGTCTAAGAAAGGTATAGAAATGTAGAGAAAAATAAAAGTTTGTTCTCAATATTCCTTTTTATAGCCCCTCAAATTACGGTCACAACAATGTTTGAGATAGGCAAGAAAATAGTCCAATACGGCCAAAGGAAAAATACGGCCACAATCAAGGCGATAGGCAAGAAAATCATCGACGATACGATCTTGAGGGATTTAATACGGGCGAGAAGGCTTAAATATGGTTTGTCTGTATTTTCTTATGCGAGCTAAATATGACCTACGGGGATCAATACAGGCTGAAAGGCATAAATACAACATGCCCGTATTTTTCGGTGCGAGCTGAATATGACTTGTACTGGAAGGCTTTAATATTGGTTGAACATATTGAGTCTTTTAGATGTATTTTTGTCAAACTTTAATTGTTAAATTTTCATGAATCTTGAAACATCAAACAATAGTGAAGATTTCGAAATATTTTATAATTGATGCTGAAATAATATAGAACGCATCAATTTTGATGATAGTCATACTAAAATAATTAAATAATTATACGATCATCAATGCATGTGACAAATTTGAATCTTCGGTGGTGTTTAAAAGTCATATAAAGATAGGAGTTTTCTTCCCTAACTGAGATCGCAAGAAAACGGACTCGTGTGAGAGATTTCAGCACAAGGAGAGATCACCGCCTAGGGCACACGTGGTTTCTGTCCTAACTGAGATCACAAGAGAACGACCTCACGTGAGAGATCTCGGCAGGGGTGAGAGGAAAACCTGATCATGCGGAGTGGAGATGGGAAAACTGAATCGTGCATGTCGGTCGCAAGAAAACCGAACGGTTCACCAGCGTGTAATCTGGTTCGTTGAAGCACCTGCTTTTCGATCTGATGGTTGTTAGGGGCATGACCGCACTCCTCACACACACACACACACACATATATATATATATATATATATATATATATATATATATATATATCTTAATTTTTTAATATTTTTTTTATTAATCACACGAACTGGATCATTGAAATTAAGTTTATAGGTTTTTTATAAATTTAATGAGTAACAATGTTTAAAATAGACTCAAGTGATGATAGAATGATTTAAATAATTACTTTTATCAATATTATAATTTTGAAATTTTCATGCCTGTTTCGAATCACAATTTTACGAACTATTTAACTCGTTACCATGTCATTCTGATTGAGATTCCTCGTTTAATTTACTTCAAGATAACAAGTAATTAATCCAATGTGCTCCCTTGTTCTCCAATAATTCTTTCATTTTGTCCAGTATGGACAGATTCAAATTAGTCCAGAGAAATGCATTTTCAAAAAAAAAAACGAAAGAACATGCAAAGAAGTTAAAAGGGAAAAAAATAGGATACGTTGCATGCACACATTTAAAAAATGATTGAAAAAATAAAAAAAACAAAACTAATAGTTAAATGGGTTACACATATATACCCGGCCCAATTAGTTAATAAACACAACCACTCATAATATTGCCTGCATTGTGCTTGACTTGAGTTACTTTTAATTCAAAGTATAAATACCCAACATTGTTATCACAATTGAGTTCATGGTTACAACATCCCAAACAAGTTAATTAAAACAAAAAAACGATTATTTTTCCTATTAAACATATACTTATGAGAAAAAAATATTAGCACATCAAGCTCCAAATCTTTCATGATAACAGCTTTTTTCGGAAATAAGATTATATGCTATCATAAGCCCACATGCAAGAGCATGTTATATAATGCTACAAATTCTAGTTTATGACACCAAATTTAGCGTTTACATATATTCAATTGACTAGATTATAAAAATAATTATAATACAAAATTACAACTAGATTAACAGTTAATCGATATATATGTCTATATATTATATGAATCGATGATAGATTGACAGATAGATCAAGATACTATAACAGTTAAATGTTTCTTTTATCGTCTTGCATCTTTAAATGGGAAGGGACAACAAAATGGAATTATAATTATAGATAAAGATTCGTTAAGAACTACCATTAGTGGATTGACAATGGTCTCTTGTCACACTTGACCTCATGGTTACAATATTTCTAACAAGTTAACAAACACGCAAATACACAAAAAAAATAATATTCGCCAATAAACCAAGATATTTAAGAAAAAATTATTAGTATATCAAGATCCAAATCTTATATGTACCATCGGAAATAAGATTATGTGCTATCATAAGATCACATGCAAGAGCTTGTTATCTAATTATACAAAATGGATCTTATTAATGAGTTAAAAACGGATATTATACTCAAAAATGCTCTCTGTCTGTGAAGAATCCAGACCATCATTTGGACATCTGGAACATGATCCCACATATTCTGACGATTTTGTGATTAAGCATGTACCTGCGATGTAAATCATGTTGCCGACATTTTGGTTCAAAAGGGAGAATGATTCCCGCCGACGAATTGTGAGAGTTTAACTGGAGACCTCTTGGGCATCTTATGCATTGAATCTATCTGTTGGTGCTAGCTAATACAATCTAAAATCTCTTTTAAGAAAAAGGTGTTCTAACTAGATCAAATTTGTTATATAAGTAAACGAAACTACGGTTCAACTCATTTGCAGTTAATAGATACGAAGCTGAGATCCGATTTGCATCATGTTATATTACTCGCTTCGCAACAGAAATGGGAATCAATTCCCCCAGGAAAGTGAAGGATGAGAAGAGCCAACTGTTACGTGTACGATGGAGACTGCATGACGTTAACCCTAGTGGTGGCTTAAACATCGCAATCTCATCACGAGCACATTGGGGCCGAACCCAAGCAGTTCACATGCCCTCCATAGATCCTTGACCAAGCCTCTACTGTATGCATGCATGCCTCGACCCACTTAGCAAACAAGCAGCATCTTCTTTTCCTGCCTCCCCTTAATATTGATCCCTACCCAAGAACCACAATCATTCATGTTAATTTGGCATCCCACTAATCATGAATCGGAGATCACTAGTTTATCTTTCCCTCTTGAACAACCATATCTGCCATATATCTTTGATGTGCTTCCTTGTTTTTTTCAACAAACAATTTGGTTAATGCCAACGTAAGAATTCTAAAACCAATATATGAATCTTAGCTTTTACCCGTCGTACATTTCTTTTCTGCACACTCGTGCTATGTATGCCAAAAACAAAAGTATATTCTGACCGAAGAAAATACAGGATCCACAAGTTGGATGCATTCGTGATATATATATGAATGACAACAGATGTAACGTGCCCGGAAAAATAAGTTCCAAATTTTTTGTGTGTGTAGTAGGCAAAAGTTTACATGATACAAGTAGGACGTAGCCTTCGGATCGCTAAGTACAAAAAGGGCATGGAATGTAAGACTTCTGTCGATCCCTCCACCACCTTTGTTGGCATCCATGTCAATGCGAATGACATGAAAAGTTCTGGGGCTTGACACAAGTTGCATGGGTTCTTTCTTCCTTCTGTATAGGCAGGCCTTCGAGTACTTGTAGTTAGAGATCTCGAGGATCAGCTAAAGAAAGGCTGGGCTGAAGTATGTACAAAAGTGAGTGGAAGAATGATATATAGTGTAATGCAATAGGGAGAGAAAAGAGTGGTCATCAACCTCTCCTTGTTGTGAATGCAAGGCAATATGTTGAGTCAAGCATGGCACAGAATTAAAAGGTCAAGTGGGCCTAGCAAACTTAGTGATGCCGTACATTTGGTCTATATATGTTGAATTGGATTAGGGGCGCGCATGTCCCTCATTCCTGTCCGACCAACCAAGATCGGACGCCCTCTCTTCTTTCCTATCCATTGCTCTCTCTCTCTCTCTCTCTCTCTCGTACACAGACACCAAATCAACCCCCCCCCCCCCCCCCCCCCCCCCCCCTTCTCCCTCCACTTTTGTTTACTAGAATTGTGGGGTTGATCATCTTGTATCGTAGTTAGCGGGGTGACGCTGATCACATGGGAGAACATGCCATGTCCAAAATGCTACCGCTATGCTCCCATAGGTTAACAAACGACATCCCTTCATCGTATTATTCAATGGGTGATGCAGAACGCAAAACAACGAATTTATCCAATCACTATTTTTTTGTCAAAACTAAAATATATGACTTAATATTGATTCAAATTGAAAAGAATGTCCAAGTTTCTGATATGCATATGTTTGCCATGCATCATGTGTTGCATGTTAATTTTAATGCTCAGACTAAGGGAAAAGCTTGTCTATTGGATAAAAACATAAGGGTGTAAGTAAAACCTAAACAGTTGATTAGAAAAAAAATAGACCTAACATAAAATATGATCCAAAAAATTTGAAGTTTGAACCCTGATTCAAAATAGGTTGATTATTTCAGAATATGTAAAATTAAGGCTCATAATAAATAAAAAAAAGAAGAACTCAATCCAAATATTTTTTTCTATATTATACTCAAAATATTAGTTTCAATTTAAATAGTATTTTATTATTTTTCTTATCCGTGCTCCTTTGATTGATTAAATTCATTATCGACTTAAATTATTGTGGTGTAGTTGAATATTCTAATATATTTCTTTGATATAGTTACATTAAAAGGTTAATTTTAAAATTTTGCAACGATCAATTTAATATTTTAAATTAATATCCTAACTCAAAGAATGGCGATGGCTTAGGTCGAATTTTGTTTCATAAGAAAATTTTAAAATATTTTTTTTTATACTTCAGTTTCGGGATTTTCACCCTTGTCTAGAACGATTATAACAAAGGAAAGAAAAGTTGTGACCTTTCGTGTAGGGCATCACTTGCAGATCCACGTAGAGGAAAATAAGATTTAAGAGTGGTCGCCTGGTAGATCCGGTGGAGTCCATGTCATAGGATTCACCAGATCTATAAATGGGCACAAAAACCGCATCGGATCGGTCGCATAGGGCCCACTTCGACACCTTACTGACGTGGCACAAGCGGAGCTCTGACGTTGATTATAAATTAATTAGTTGAACTCGAAGATGAATCAATCCTTAAACACATAGATCGATCTTGAACAATATGTATGTTTTTTAACGTTGCGCGAGACACTATTTTTCACACATGAAGACTTGACTACTTAAAAAAAATTGTAATCATTTAATTTTAGTCGTTCGGATTAACGATTCGTATCCGGACGTTGGTGGACAAATGGAAAAAAACAAAAGAATAATGATTCACTACGCTCGAATCTAAACCGTTGTTCCTTCATCCAATGATTAATGATTATAATCATTTTCTTTAGTTATGCTTAAACTCATATTATATATATTCCATTTGATATCTGCGGGGTGATTTAAACCAGTTCAACGTAGATTTATTTTTAAAGGCCAATATTTCAATTACTACTAAATTTTCTAACCAGAAAAATCGTATGTGTTTTTTTATCAGTTTAATGAGAGTCCTCCCAAATCTAATTAGGAAGGACGCCTCTCCCTATTTTCACGATTTAGATGGGCGCGGTTCAAAATAAAATAAATCGCCGATTCATTTGGATTTGACAAACACTATAAGAAAATTGTCAATTTGAGATCGAAAAATTTTTTACGGACACGAATCCTTCGTATTTTTCGACGACGTTATTTGGGACGATCGAAAAAATCTTCCAAAATATTGAGAGATAAAACATCTTTCATTACTATAGACGAAAAATACTCGTCGGTACGTTACCGATGGGAATATCCTTCGAAATTATCGAGGGATTAAAATCCATCAGTCCTTTCGAAGATCATATCCGTCAGTAATTATATTTATAATAATATATATGTGATATAATATAAGTATATATTTAATATTTTATGATTAATATTACTGACGAGTTTAGCCTTCAGAATTATCGAGGGATGTCAATCTGTCGGTAATTCCGAAGGCTTCACCCTTCGATAATTAATTTTGATAATAGTATTTATGTAATATATTTTTAGAGAGTCATATTGTGATTAATATTAATAATAATCATTATGTTAAAATTTTAGTTCATATTAAAATTTATCAATTTCATATTCTAAATTTATTTATAATCTATATTCTATATCTATAAATATATTAAAGGAAAATGAGTAAAAAGATAAAAAAACATAAAAATATTTTATGAGAAATATGACAGCGGACGATCGGCCGGATCCGGCTACAAGTGATCGGCCGAATCCGACTGCAGGCAATCGGCCGAATCTGACTGTATGCAATCAACATGCAGACGTCGAACGCCTGTGGCCTCCTGCCCATCCACCACCTCCTCTCTCTGGCCGCCTGTTCAGGATCAGCTACTAAGGTAGCAGACGGCTTATTTTTTATATTTTTAAAAAGTTTTCGATGGACGTATCGAACAATCACGCAAGGAGGAAGGATGGTCCTCCCTTTTTAAATATGGAGGACCTCCATTAAATTATTTTTTAGTTGTGTGTCAATGTTATTGATGACTATAATACATTCAATTGATTCGGATATTAAAACTTAGAAGTTTTTGTAGCAACACAGAAATGATGCGTCATTTCTTGCTATAACCAAAATTCGAAAAAAAATAAAAAATATGAACTCTACTAAAAATTTAAGTTGATTTTTAAAATAAATAAAATCACTCTTACCAAAAATATCAGTCCGACTAAATACATTTTTAAAATTATTAGATCAGGTATGATTAGGAAATGCCGATGAACATTGATGGGTCATGTGTGAGACCCACATGGGATGATTGCTGCTCCTCTCGCAAGACGCATGTGTGTGCGTATATATGAGCAATCACACATATAATGTGATGCACAATTAGTATTAATGAGAGGTGTGATACACACCATCACCCAAAATTCCCTCGTCCATAAAAGGAACTAATACCCAAGAGCCAAGGTACGCTTTTGTATAGATTTTTTTAGAGATATTTGTGTTTTGGCAAGTGTTGCTAATATTCGTTTTCCGATACCTAAGTACAAGTTTGCTCATCTATTGTTTGTGAAAAAAGTTCCGACGTTTCTCTTTAGTGACAAGAAATATTCTCCAACCTCTATAATTTGTATGTGTTATAAATTCTTCATTATTGACTTATTATGATGCAATTTAACATGAATATTATTAAGTTATTAATCTATTGTAATAAAGTTTGTACAAAATTAATTAAATATTTTGAATTATAATTTGAAAATGCGTTACTTTTTTTTTTTGGAGTGGTCAGTACTTTGGAAAGTGATGCCGACATTTTGTTATAATTTGTTATTTTGAATTATAATTTGACAATGCGTTATTTTGTTATTTACCTTAAAGGTTAAATAAGATGGTCTACGTCGAATCTTTTCTTTTAAAAAATATTGATAACGAGCCTTAAAATCATCCGAAATTTAAAAATTAGTTTTTTTTCACAAAAAAATCCATCATATTCTAATTAGGGGTAAAACTAGTTCGGATGGAATCAAATTTTCAATTTAAAAAATTAATCACTATTTTTTGGGATGATTTTTAAAATTACAAAATTATCCTAAAATTATTTTTAAAAAAATAAAAAACATCCGGGTCAAATTTTTTTTACCCAATTTTTATATAATGATATTTAAAAATATATATAATAAATTAAAAATAATATAAGAATATTTAATCATATTAAATTTAAAATATATTAATATATTTTAAAATTATTAAATTAGAGTTCGATAATGCATAAAAAGTATGCAATTTTATAAGAAAATATTATATCTATAATAAAAGAATTGATAACATATGAATTAATTATAAAATGGGCTTTTACGTGTAAGGCCCCAAGGTGAAAGGATCAAAGAGGAAACGATAATCCCACATAGACAAAATACAGAGGTGGTCATGGACTTATAAGTGACATTCCCCTTTACCTATCAAAATGTATTTTAAATTCGTGCGAGCCGATAGTCCAAAATAAATAATATCTTGATTGGGTCGGGGGTGATACAGAATGATATCAGAGTCAATCTCGCATGCTCATTGGAACCATGTGGAAACGAACTCGACCCATGGGCCACTCAAGGAGAACGTGAGTCCCTCAGGGAATGATTGTGTAAGGCCTCAAGGTGAAAGGACCAAAGGGGAAAAGATAAGTCTCATATGAACAAAACACGAAGGTGAGGCTTATAAGTGATGTCCCTTTTTACCTATTAAGGTGTATTTTAAATTCGTGTGAGCCAATGATTCAAAGCGAACAATATTTTTATTGCACCGGGGGTATTACCGAATAGTATACATACATGAGAAGAAGATGTAATACTTTTTTATGCGAAGAAAAGACATGTTTTTTTATGGGTGGGATGAAGTTTTACCCAAAAAGAGAAATTTTGTGCAGCCGCTCAAATTCAAACTTGTGATCTATATTTAAAACACGGACCCAAGCATCAAGCCACGGTGACATGTTTCTTGATTGACAAAACACGGAGGCACGGAGGTGGTTATGGGAAGACATTTTCATGAATTTCATATCATGTCCACCGGCCCACGGGCCACTGAACGAGGACGTTGAGTTTCTTAGGAGAACGATTGTAAGGCCTCAAGGTGAAAGGACCAAAGGGGAAAAGATAGTTCCACATGAACAAAATACGAAGATGATCATGGGTTTATAAGTGTCATCCCCTTTTACCTATTAAGATGTGTTTTAAATTCTGCGGACCAATGACCCAAAGCGAATAATAGCTTAATTGCACCGGGGGTATTACCGAATAATATACATACATGAGAAGAAGATGTAATATTTTTTATGCGAAGAAAAGACATGTTTTTTATGGGTGGGATGAAGTTTTACTTAAAAAGGGATAACAAATTTGTGCTGCCACTCAAATTCAAACTCGTGATCTATATATAAAACACGGACCCAAGCATCAAGCCACGGTGACACGTTTCCTAATTGACAAAACACGGAAGTGATTATGAGAAGATATTTTCATGGATTTCATATTATGTCTACCTCGCACACAGAAAAGACATGATGCTATTTGGGTAGTGGTCGATCGATTGATAAAATCTGCACACTTTATACCGATCAGATGGAGTCAATCAATCGAGAGGTTGATGGGTAATTAGGTTGCATGGTTATTCCAATTTTCATAGTGTCAAATTGAAATCCTCGCTTTACAGCTAGATTTTGGAGAAGTCTTCAGAATGCTTTTGGGACAAGACTGGACTACAATATGACATTCCATCCCTAGACAGATAGTCAGTCAGAGAGGACCATCTAGATGGTAGAAGATATGCTGAGGGTATGCGCTTTGGACTGAAATGACAGTTCGAACGATCACTTGCCACAGATTGAATTCGCCTATAATAATAGCAATCATTCCAGCATTGACATGGCTCCATTTGAGACCTTGTATGGGAGGTCATGTCGCTCACCATCATGTTGAAATGAGGTTGGCGAACGAAAGTTCCTAAGTGCAAAAGAATTAAAGGAGACTGAGGAATATACCAAGAATATGGAGTTAATATATCAGAGATTGAAAACAGCACAGACTCGCTAGAAGACCTATGTAGATAAGGGCCGACATGAGCAGATCTTTCAAGTAAGTGATCAAGAACTGCTAAAAGTCTCCCCAACGAAGGGAGTCATGAAATTCAGTAAGAAGGACAAGCTCAGCCCAAGGTATGTGGGTCCGTTCTTGGTACTGAAATTAGTCGGAGAGGCAACATGCAGATTAGCACTACCTCCTTCGTATGGAAGAGTACATAATATTTTTCATGTATTTATACTCCGAAAGTATAAACATGATGGGCCAAACATTATCAGATATGAGGAGCCAAATCTTAAAGAAGATCTGACTTATGAAGAGCAGTCGCTAAGAATCTTAGAATCTAAAGTTCAGCATCATAAGAATAAAGATGTGCTGGTTAAAATCGCATGGAGTCATCACTAATGCAATGAAGCGACTTGGGAACTCGAGTCAGAAATGCGACAACAATTTTTCCGTATTATTTGGTAAGCTCATATACTCTACATAATTCGATGACGAATTTTATTTAAAGATTTATAATGTAACACCTAACCGTAAAAAAAGAAAAAAAAGAAAAAAAGAGGCGGACTCGTTCGTAACTGCCCCTACATCCACGGAGCAACATGATGAATACTTGTTTAAAAATGGAAACAAAAAGGGATTTGAGATTTTTGTTTTCCATCTTCTTATCTCAATGACAAGAGAGAAAGAGGGGGAAATGAATAGTCCACGGGGACGTCGTGGTAGGAGAAAAAGACATGGACATTCGAGCAAACCACTTTCACGTAAAAAAGGTACGAAAATAATCCTTATGAATGCACAAATCCTTCCCATGACATTGTAGGCTTATGGCTTCAAAGATTGGATAATGGTAAAGCGGGTATTGGTTCTAAAGTTTTCCTTATATTCGTCATGTTTATTTCTCCATATATGATTGATATTTTTCATTATCAACTCAATTCGTCTGAGTTTGTTCATGTCAACTAGACTTGTCGGTACTAATTTGTGCACATTGCCTATGAGTATTGTACCTTAAGTTTTAGACCTCGGAATACTCCTCAATCACATAGCGTGAATGGTATCAAGGCTGACCTCGTGTGCCCACTTGAGTCATGTGGGAAACACGGGCCATGGGCCAATACGGATCCTGTAACGACCTGAGGTCTAAGGACCAAAATAGTCTCATTGAATGGTCCCACATGAGTAAAACACGGAACTAAGGGGGTGTTATAAAAGTTTATATGTAGCTACCCTTTTACTTGTATGTAGGCCCAAAGTATCTTGACGGAACTAAGAGGGTGTTATAAAAAGTATTAGAGCCAAGTTCGCTTGCTCACTTGAACCATGTGGAAACGAATCCGACCCACGGGTCACTCAACGAGGACGTTGAGTCCCTTAGGAGATAATTGTAAAGCCCCAAGGTGAAACGATCAAAGGGAAAAAGATAGTCCCACGTGGACCAAAGGGTAAAAGATAATCCCACATGGACAAACACGTCATGAGCTTATAAATGGCATCCCACTTTATGTATCAAGATGCGTTTTAAATTCGTACGGGCTCAAAATCCAAAAGCAAGCAATATCTTGATTGTACCGAGGATGTTACACTACGCCCTCTAAATTTCTTTTAGATGGGGCTCTCAGTTTTACGTGTGAATTTTAATTCATTATAAATCACTCTAAATTATATTGGAGCTCTTAATTTTTAATTTTTTGGATCGAATTTTTTTTATCCGTAAATTTTTCGGGTTCGTTGGTTGTTTCTCACCGCCCTAATCCCAACCCCTTTCAAACATATTCCCTGCATCTTATTTTTCTTTTTTTTTTTTTAAGTTTTCCTCTCCACATCCCATGTGCCGCTCAACAGCCGCAGGGGGGGATAGATGCAACTCCCGCTTTCCTTCTCTCCGAGTAAATGCGCTTTGGAACAAGTTTGACTCTGCTTTTGTTTCTTTTCTTCTCTTGCGATGCTTCAAAATGAGATGACTAGATTTAACCTTACAAAGTTCACGAACCTTGCGATCGTTTAAAGAAGCATACGCATCTGATCTACCTGTCTCCTGCCACCACATGTCGTCGTCAACGATGGATGGAAAGCCTGCCAGGTTGCAGAGCTTGTGGTGTTTATGATTCTAGGCCTGCAGTGAAGTGCAATTACATTGGCGAAATCGTCGCCGGAGCTCATGGCAATTACAGCTCGAGGCTAATGACATCTTTGCAAATTATGAGCTTTACAGGAGGGCATGAGAGCTCCACTCCGTTCGCTAATTAAGGCGAAGATGATGTGCTCATTGACTCCTCCTCAGCTTCCGTGCCGTCCTCCTCGCCATGCCGTATGAGTTTGTGTGTTCGAACACCATTGGAGCTTTCATAATTAAGGCTTGCTCAGTGTTCTGTATTATTACAAAAATGGAGCACATGGAGGAGTGGAGGAGGAACAAGAACAGGGAACACTGATACCAAGTCTGAAATGTCATTCTGATAAGGCCGAGCCTGTGAAAAGTAACCATGCTTCTTCATCATTTATGACTTTAGGAATGTCTACTTGACAAAACTTTGTTTCCGTTCAATGCATAACTACCGCTCAGAGAAGTGCATTAATTATGAATTTTCAGATCGGTTTCTGTTTATCATATTGCTCGGCACCAACTTTATCTTTCGAGGCACACTGTGGCAGCCTCTCTGCATGTGGTGTTCAAAGTAGAAGAGACGTCCACATAGGTTTAGTATGAACCAATTAGTAAACTCCCCTCTTGTGTCAGATGCTAATTAAGAAAAGTTATCCCATCTTATCATTCCTGTTTGAACTCTGATTAATTTGGGCATTTATTATTTGTCCATCGACCAAATGATTAATCTTTGCATGGACCAGTCCTCTGTCCTCTCTGCAACCGTACTTTACTTACCGACTGCATCGGCGGATTCCGCCATGAATGCACCACATCAACCACCATGAACTAACTCCTGGTTGTTATACCTCACTCGAACCTAGTATTAATTTAACATTGACAGGAGTAATGTTCGGATGCAGAGCTCCACCTGCTGCTCAATTGGGGTTCGTAAATTTAATCCACCCATGCAACGCTTAACTCAATAAAAATGCAAGCTCCATCAGTAGTTGGTTGATATGCTACCACGCTCTATCATCTCATTTCTGGTCATTCCAAAACAAGGCAGATAGACTGGAAAGGCGCAAACACCGACAGTGTGAACAATGAAGCGAATCCTATTTCTGAGAGTTTTCAACACTCTCTGACAATGGTCATGTGATTTGGGGGGAACTGTGTGCACGCTGGATATGTATGCATTGCAGTACCATTAGTAGAAGAATGAGTCACTATGAATACCACAACAGTTGCAATAATAATTCTCTGAGTTCCTAGGTATATTTTAAGACTTGCATGCTGCCACTGCTAGATCTCTTGAGGGAACTTAAATTAGTTAATGGCTGTGGCATCATTTTCTGGCTCCATTGAAAACTAAATTAATATGGACAGTGGAGGGCAATAGCGGATGCATGAGAAACCTAGCAACTAATCCACAAGCATGAAGTGGATAACTTCACAGAATGCGTACTTAAGCACCATAAAGTATAATAAATCAGCAAACATATTACTGTTCTGAAACTCCTAATAACGCTTCAACTTTTTATCTATATGCCGTTCATATCATTGGACTTGGGTAAATCCAACAGGATTCCACAGTACATATATGCTGGCGTTAAGAGTCGACATTTTTTTTTCTTCTCGTTACAGAGGAAGACACATCACACACTTGTTCGTGAGAACAAGGGCACTAAGGCAAGCGAGCAAGGCATGGCGTGCCCATAGACAGGAGGGAACTTGAGCTCCGCATCCTCCCAAACCAATAGTTTCCAGGGCCGTCATAATAAAAGCTACCCCTCCCCTCTCTTGCTGGCTCTTTAGTGATGGTAGGTCAGTAGTCCTATCTCACATCCACAGGGAGGGGCACCAAAGGAAACAACAGAGCCCTACGTGTACGTTATAATGGTGAAATATGAAGGGAAAATTTCCCCAAGCCCCTTGCTTGACGGCCTAAACTACCGAAACACGCCCAAGTTCCTGTAAAATTCCACAAATCATGCACGTTACCATATGGGCACAGCCCTACCACCTTCATCTCTCTTAAATAAATAAATAAAAAAAAACCTTCATCTCTCATGCATGGCCCCCTCAAAACTTTTTGGGCTCATCTTTAAATCCCCTTCGCCCTCCCTCCCATTCCTTCACTCATCGCATTATTGGGAGAGTACAAGGGAAAATGGCACCCACAGGCCCTCTCATGATCTCCCACTTCCTCCTCTTGTCTGTCCTGATAGCCTTCGCTAGCCCCATCTCCTCTTCTTCTGCACCTTCGGCAGCATCTGCGGCAGTGCCTGACCCTGAACTAGTAGTACAAGAAGTGCAAAGGTAATGCGCACCAAAATCCAAGCCCTGTTCATGTCGTTCTTTAATGTGCACTTTACTTGGGAGTACTGTAACTTTGAGGAGTTCATACTTGTTCTATATGAGTTTTTTTGTTCGGAGCTAATGGATGCATTCACGCACTGTTTCCAGAAGCCTAAACGAGTCGCGCCGGCGGCTGAGCTACCTGTCGTGCGGCACCGGGAATCCGATTGACCACTGCTGGCGCTGCGACCCGAAATGGTCGACCAACCGGCAGCGGCTGGCGGACTGCGCCATCGGGTTCGGCAAAAATGCCATTGGCGGCAGAGATGGCGAAATCTACGTGGTGACCGACACAAGCGACGACCCCGTGAACCCTAAGCCCGGAACGCTCCGGTACGGCGTCATCCAGGATGAGCCACTCTGGATCATCTTCCAGCGCGACATGGTCATCAAGCTCAAGCAGGAGCTCATGATGAACTCCTACAAGACCCTCGACGGCCGCGGCGCCAGCGTCCACATCGCCGGCGGGCCGTGCATCACGGTCCAGTACGTCACCAACATCATCATCCACGGCCTCCACATCCACGACTGCAAGCAGGGTGGCAACGCCTACGTGCGCGACTCGCCGGGGCACTACGGCTGGCGCACGCTGTCCGACGGCGACGGCGTGTCTATCTTCGGCGGGAGCCACATCTGGGTCGACCACTGCTCCCTGTCCAGCTGCCGCGACGGGCTCATCGACGCCATCCATGGCTCCACGGCCATTACTCTCTCCAACAACTACTTCACAAACCACGACAAGGTCATGCTGCTCGGGCACAGCGACACCCTCATGTCCGACAAGAGCATGCAGGTCACCATTGCCTTCAACCACTTCGGCGAAGGCCTCATCCAGAGGATGCCGAGGTATAAACTAATCACCTAATCCCTTTACACATTTTGCTTACCTGCTAATAAAAGCACTGTTAACTGACATTGGAGCACTTGGATATTGTATACTAATAACGTTACCTTTGCGCCAACTGAAATCTAAAAAGTTCTAAAGTGCAGCATCAGCAACCACTATGATACTATATATAACTTGTATTCTTCTCCGAGGCACAAATTCCTTAATATACTACGTTCTAGCAAAGAATAATTCAATCTTGATCATGACAACTTTAATCACGGTCATGCTTTTTGGATCTCTCAAATTAGATTCTTAAATATCAGTGTTCAAAAAATCCAACCTTGATGAATCAGCTCAACTTGGAGTAATGTGTTTATTATTATTATTTTTGGATGTTGCAGATGCAGGCATGGGTACTTCCATGTGGTGAACAATGACTACACGCACTGGGAGATGTATGCGATTGGTGGCAGTGCAGCGCCGACTATAAACAGCCAAGGCAACAGATTCCTTGCGCCAAACGACCCAAATGCCAAAGAGGTGAGCGTTAGTGTGCTTGGCCTTCCACTTTCCACCATCACCGACATCTAATAACATGCTTTTCTTAATTAATTAATTTGGCTTCTTTGTCCATTAACTTATCATTAGCAGCTCCTATTATAATAATTCAGGTCTCTAACGTACAAAACCAAGACATCTTATGAATAAACTGTGTCTGATTACTACCAAAAAGGTAATAGAAGAAAGTCATGTCTGCTAACTTTTAGAACCAAACATACCAACAGGCGGAACGATAAAAAAGAACAGACATGAAAGATAGAAAGAAAAGGCACGTTATTAAGTAGTAAAGGTATAAGTGTATAGCAGGTTTGTGTATGTGTGTGTGTGCTGTGCTGCACCGACTCGGAGTCTTTTATTTTTGCGTTATCAAAAGGTGGGTACTTTATTAGTTATCTTGTCTCCAGTATTACACATTTCTTCCATCATAAAAGTTTCGATGCGGAAACTAGAAGATAATAGTAATTCTATTACTTTGCCTTCTCTAGCTATATATTCTACTCTGCTGTAGTAATTAATGGTGTTGCGCATGTACACAGGTGACGAAGCGAGAGGACGCGGCTCAGAGCGAGTGGAAGCACTGGAATTGGCGGTCGGAAGGGGATCTCCTTCTGAACGGCGCTTTCTTCACGCCCTCCGGCGCCGGAGCCTCGTCGAGTTACGCCAAGGCGTCGAGCTTGGGCGCGCGGCCGTCCTCTGTGATTGGCACGATCACCGAGTCAGCGGGCGCGCTCTCCTGCAAGAAAGGATCACGTTGTTGATTAAACAAATCAAACTACAAATATATAAATATATATATAAGAAGGCAATCTACTGATTGAGCTCGAGATCCATGATTAATGATCTGGTTATTGAATTCAATTCAACTAAATGTTCATCCGGCTTTGTTGTTTCTGTACTTCTAGAGGTTATGAATACCAACCTCGGCTTGCTAGCAGCTTAGCAGCTGCTCTGTCGTAGGGCTACGAACTAAGGGGAGGTTGCCCAACTGCATGGTAATGCCGGCCATGGGAAAGTAGCAAGTCCTGATGTGTTGATACTACTGGAAAGAAGCCTTAATCTCGTACGCTTGTTCTTGCTATACAGTGTGTCACTCACTCCTGAGCTAGATACGACAGTGCCAGATCTCTCCCTCTCTCACGGATCGATTCAAATAGGTCTAAATATGTTCTTTGTCTGGTCAAGATCTTGAGTGTGTTACACTTTCTGCTTTCCTCTGGTTGCGCATTAATTGGCATGTGAGGTGAGGTGGAACTCGAGGGCGACTCTGACATGTTTGGACTTGTGTCCTGTAGGGCTGGCGACATGAATCTCTCTCATCTCATGCAGTCCAGTCATGCATAGCAAAACGTGGGAACGCAGAGAGCAAATACTGGTGCTGGCCCCCGCCCCATGGGCGCAGGGAGAGGAGAAGTACTAATGGAAGCATGGCATCCAATTCCAGCATCTAAATAGATCAACTGTCAAATCGTTATCCTGTTCATCCCCAACCAATTCTTGCGCCAACGCAGCCGCGCAGTTAATTGCGCCAATCACGAGACGAACAGTTGGGCATTGAATGGAACTGCAGCAGAGTGGGAGGCTCCCTGCCCCCTGCTGCGGCATTTGCTTCGTAATGTCCGAATCTCGCTACCTCATTAGTCAAACGTTGCTTGAAACTAAATTTGGAGCTTTCGGCTTAAAATCATAAAGCCTACGAAGGCTTTTAGATTTATAAGTTCAATGAATCGAGCCGAATAAACCGAATATGAATCGAATATAAAGTATGAACATGCTGACATGCATGCCCACTAAGTAGCATGAGGGAATCCAAATAATTGAAACTAATCTTTTTATTCAGCACCCCAGACAGAAGCTTGGCCTTTAAATTGCAAAATTATAGGGGCTGTTTGGTATCTAAGTTAATGGACCATTGGAACAAGAGCATTTGTGTACAATAACAAATTTGTTCTCTTCCCTTTTGAAAATTTTCCACTGTTCTAGACATGACACATTTTATTCTGCTTTTTCAAATTTCAAAACACCGACAAAGAATAAAATGATTGCATTTGACCTGTTAAATCTTGTTCTCGTGTTGTTTGAAACTTTGGATGCATGGATCATAAGACCTAGTTCTCATCTTATACCAAACAATCCAATAAGCTAAATTGCTTACGGTCAAACTCTTCCTTTGATCAAGATAATACACGAAGATTATTTCGGTTTTATTGATTTGTCTTGAATTATGTATCGTATATTCAAAATTGTGAAAGAAAAAATGAGAAAAAGAAAACATAAAAATCTATGTCGAAAGCAGAAGACTTAAATCATTAGGTCCAAGCCCACAGTTCGTCATTGATTCTTGATTCTTATAGGAGGTGTGGAGAGGCGAAGTCCTCCACGGTACAAACATTTATATACGAGGGTTAAGATTTTGTCGTGATGTACTATCTTTTTCTTATAATGATTTGGTGACGGTCTTCTTTGTCCATGAATATTTTTCTCTTACTCACGTTGGTCGAGGGACACCTTAAACATTTGTGTTCTTCTTTTCTCTATTTTGTCTACTTCATTTTCTTAATTATTTATCAATCTCCAGTGTTTTATTCTTAACAATTGTCTATAAAAGAATTAGAAATAGTGTGATAAATATTCATAATTCTAAGAACTCCTTAGATAGTTATGTGTTTAGGGAAACGCTAATTATCTTGCAACTCAAGGCCAGATGACACATGAATAGGAAAAATTATACCAAATGCCCAACTTTTGACTTTGCTCAGCGATGCCTTCTAACTTCACTTTGTAACAATGATGCCCTCCATCTCTTAACTTATTTCACGCGATGCCCTCTTTACCTGAGATAGTCAGTCTCCCGATTTTCGATCGACGTGACATCCATGTGGTCATCTCCTCTCTCTTCCACGTAACTAGCCGTTCGACGTGGCATGATCTGACGTGGCACCACATACTTGTCTCTCCTCCACACTATCTGAGTTACTAATTCATGCGATTCAACTGTCCTTCGCGTTCGCCATTTTGATTTCCTTGCAGGTGGTTGGCGGCTGAAGCAATCGGATCGGGGGCCGCTTCTTCGATGATTGCGTCATCATCTTTCCTTGAAGTCGTTTCCTATTCGTCGGCGACCCCTAGTCTCGATTCTAGAGGTGTTTTTATGTTAGCGGTTTGCTAGGGTACTAGATCCCTAATATTTTTTGCCTCGAAGAATGGCGTCGTGGAAGGTCATAAGGAATTGTGACTATGGAGAAGAAGCAATCATTATGATGTCGTGGACGGAAAGTAACCCTAGCCGTATGTTTATGGTTGCCGAAATTTTGGTGTGAGTTCCCAAAATCTTTTCCCCTTTTCGTTTGGTTTTTACAGTTTCATTTGGTGACACTTTCAGAGGATTCAATGTTGCGACTACTTCGATTGGCTGGATCCACCCATTGATAAAAAAGTGGGATGATGATGAACAGCCTTTTGTGGAAGATCGAGAAGTTGGACCATGCGCTCAAGGAGGAGAAGGAAAGGAATCGACTATTGGATTTCCAGATAGAAGATCAAAGACGTCATATTCGAAGATTGGAAACCGAAGTTGAAGCTGTGAAGGCAAAATATTATCAAATTTTGAAAAACATAATTGTATTTTGTTAGTCATCCTTCTTTTGTATGTTATGACACTACTAGAAAAACTCTGATTACCAACGGTCCAATCAGCCCGAAAACCGTCGGTAATGCAATTATCGACGGTTTTTTAGTCGGAATCGATCCGTCGGAAAAATGCTCGTCGCAAATTAATTTGTGACGGTTGAAAAAAATTCGTCAAAAATATCGACGGTCAAAACAGTAGGAAATGTTCTCGACAGTTCGAACCGTCGAAATTTTCGACGGTTGCAACCGTCGGAAAAGTCCCCGGCGGTTCGAACCGTCGAAATTTCTGACGGTTGCAACCGTCGAAAAAGGGCGGTGGTTTGAACCGTCGCAACTTTTCGACGGTCGCAACCGTCGAAACTTTCGACGGTCATCGTAATCGTCAATCTTTCGGCGGTCGCAACCGTCGCAAATATTTTTTTAAATATAAAAAAAATTAGCGGCCGGATCGGGCCATGGCCAGCCCCGACCGCGGCCGATCCGGTCGCAAGCCGGTCGATCCAACTGCTGGGGGCTCGATCCAGCCGCCAGAGCGTCGGATCCGGGCTCCCACAGCCAATCCGATTGGCTGGCGGTCGGATGCGGCCGAATCTGTCGGCTGACAGCCGATCCGGCCACTGGGGGCGGATCTGGCCGCCAGGCGATCGATCCGGCCGCTAGGGCCCGGATCCGGCCACTGGGGGCCGGATTCGGCTACCAAACAGCTGATCCGGCCGCCAGGCGGTCGATCCGGCCGTTGGGTGCTGGATCCGCCGCCTAGCCGTTGGGGCCGGATCCGACCGCCAGGCGGCGGATCCGACCGCTGGGACCGGATCCGGCAAACAGGCGGCGGATCCGGCCGCCGGCGCTGGATCCGGGCCGCTGGGAGCCAGATCCGGGCCGCTGTGGCCGGATCCGGCTGCTAGGAGCCGGATCCGGCCCGAAGCGGCCGCCTGGCTTTCCAAGCCAGAGAGAGAGAGCCGGCGGAGACGGTCGCCGGCGGTCGATGACGTCCGATAGAGGCTCGCCGGCCAGGAGAGAGAGAGGAGAGGAGGGAGAGTGGCCGGCAGAGGGAGAGAAAAGAGGAGGGAGAGAGAGGAGAGAGGGTGAGAGTAGAGGAGAGGAGAGGAGAGAATATATATATTGGATTTCGAACGACGAGAAAGCGGGAAAATGGAAAGAAAAGCGGGATAACGAAATTTTAATTATCGACGGTTCTAGCCGTCGGAAATGCATATATTAATTATTTTTAAAGTTACCGACGGTTGTGACCGTTGCAAATATTTAATTATAAAAATATTAAATATAAGTTATTATTATATATTTACCGATGGTTACGAACTGTCGAAAATTGCGGCAGCTTTTGCGACGGATGGATATCCGTCAAAAATATCGACGTTCCTAATCGTCAAAAAATTAAATAATAATATAAAAAATTACATAATTTAATTTTTTTCATTTCCGACAGTTGTAACCGTCGGAAAAATTAAATAATAATATAATAAATTACATAATTTATTTTTTTTCATTTTCGACGATTACGACCGTCGGAAAATCCGTCGGAAATTGCAACGGATATATATCCGTCGGAAATATCGACGTTCCTAATCGTCAAAAAATTAAATAATAATATAAAAAATTACATAATTTATTTTTTTCATTTTCGACGGTCGTAATCGTCGTAAAATCCATTGGAAAAATTAAATAATAATATAATAAATTACATTATTTATTTTTTATTTCCGACGGTAACCACCGTCGGAAAATCCATCGGAAATTGCGACGGATGGATATCCGTCGAAAATATCGACATTCCTAAACGTCAAAAAATTAAATAATAATATAAATCATTTTCGACGGTCATAACCGTCGAAAATTCCGTCGGAAATGAAATCGTCGAAAAATCCGTCGCTGTATTAAGTTGTATTTTGGAAATGTATTAATGGTCTATTTGGAGATTGTATTAGTTGTAACTTCTTTTCAATGAGAAATCTTATTGTTTGTGCCACTATCTTGTCAAAATCTTATTGTTAGTGACATTTGTTTTGAAATGACCGTGTGCGTTCATTGTATGCGATTTGTGGAGTATGTCGACTGTATTAAAAGGAAAAAAAGTAGAATGCAAATGCTGAAGAAGGAAAATAGGGCTACCCTCCAAATTTCAAATATGAAATAGGTTTATCCTCCATCTTTATGAGAATAAAGTAGAATTCCCTCCAACTTTAGACTTTTTAAAAACAATACCCTCCAACTTTTGACGCCTTAAAGCACAATACCCTCCATTTTATATGAAGTTTCTGGATTGCCCTCCAACTTTACGAATTTGCAACAATAACCTTCATCTGCTTTTGAGCTCAAAACGATCCAATACAAAAAATTTTAACGCTATAAGAGCGCAATTTTGACAACTATATCATTTTGCGAAATAGAAACACATCAAGATACATATCAAATTCGTTAATTATAATATTCAAATGATAACATCCACAAACGTTAATATCCAAATGTTAACATATAACTATTTGCTAACATTCACATTCACAAAGGATAACAGCCAAAAACATCCACATCCACAATGTACATCTTAAGAAGAGTTCTTCATCAAGTACGACGCCTTTTTCTAGCATTTTTTTGCTTTTTCTGCACGGTTGCCTGAGAAGCCTGAGATGCACCATCGGCTTCAAATGGAGCTTGAGATGTTTGAGATGCCTCATATCCTGTTGGAGCCTGCGATGTCTGAGTTGTCTGAGTCACCATGGTTTTGCTGCTTTTTCACTGCACAAGAGAAAGAGGCATTACTTTTCAAGAAGCAAATAATAGAAGGGACAAATTTCTATTAAGCACTTACATGTGATCTTTTGTTGTGACCAACCTCTCCGCAAATACTACATTTCATTCGAACCCTTCCTCTCTTGAAGAATTTTCCTTTTTTGGTTGAAGACTTCTTAGCCTTTTCTAATTCTTCTGCCTCCTTCCTCCTAGCTTTTTTCTTTCTTCCTCTTCTTGTGTTAGCAAACGATGGTGGATTGATTTGTGTTGGCTCCTCCACGACTGGCCATTGATCGCATCCATTCAGAGGCTGTATAACATGTTCATAAATTTTTAATAAAGTTTATGTGGAGTAACACGTATCTACATAAGCATACGGTTCATCATTGTTTCCAAATATACACGCAACTGCGTGTACACACGGGATCCCTGTTAGTTGCCATCGTCTACAGCTACAAGTCCTCATATTCATGTCAACTATGTACTGGGCACCCTCAGAGTTCACTTGTACTTTTGGGCCACCTGAATAAGTAATGAAAAACCAATTAAGATAGATTGGACATTACGATTGTTAACAGGCAGATGTGGAAATGGTTCAAACCTGAATAAGTAGGATCCCATAATAGCATCTTTCTTAATGGCTTCTACCTTTTTGAAGATTTTGGGACATATGAACCCGTTATGCTTCTTCAGTGCCTCTCGTTTCCTAAATAGCCTTACCATCAAATTTGTACGGATGATTTTCATCAATGTTATTATTAGTTTGTCCCTCGCATCAAGAAGGTACTTGTTGTAACACTCGGGTAAATTATTCAGCAACATGTCGCATTTTGGCACCTCCGAGAAATAGGCCCTGCTCCATAAATTAGTCGAACATTTTAGAATCCATTCCCTTGCCTCTGGTGACTTCTTTTCCAGTTCATCCAGAAAGTATTGCATTATCTCTGGAAACGTTGCTCTAGCTATACTCCACAATAATTCTTTATATTCAAGACTCTTGAATCCCTTGGACCTAAAATTTGCTCACAGGTGTCGAACACACATCCGATGTTCAGCCAACGGGAAGACATTGCGAACGACATTAACAACTCCCTGCACAGTAAATCCATATATTAGTAATGAATTTTAGAAATCTATTTTTCAATATACAACGAATAATTACCTTTTGTCGATCGCTCATCATTGTCCAACGTCTATCATTGTTCATTTCGAGGTCCCCGCGCAGGCGCTCCAAAAACCATGTCCATGTAGCTATGGACACATTCTCTACATATGTATGCACAATTGGGTACATGCAGTCATTAGCGTCAATACCTACAATTGTTAGAAGAAAATGTTAGAGAAAATAATTAGACAAACAACCTGCTTGAAAGTGTTAGCCAAACAACTTGTTAGAAGCTGTCCTCTGAAATCCCCCTTTAAGAAGCACCCATCTAGGCAAAGTAGTGGTCTGCAGCCAGCCTTGAACCCATATGCATATGTACAAACCCTTCCACTAGAGATCCTCAAATAGACTTGTCACCGTGCTCCCTAGGTTTGCTCTCAACATCTCTGCCCGATATATGTACAGTAGCTTGTACTGCTCCGCACCAGCTCCATGAATTGTCTTCAACGCCAAGTCTTTGGCTCTCCACGTGCACACATCCGGCTTACAGCATAGGACATGTCCCTCTTCACTTGGTCATAGAGGCCCTCCCATCTTGCATCACTACGAAAGTAGGACTCGTATTTTTTTGCGAGTCTCTTGTACGTTACATGGTAATTCTTGAAAACTTTTGGCATGTATGCTCAGCTTGGATCCTCTTTATCTGCCAAGTAAAATTTTGGGGATCTTTCAAATTCTTTGGAGAGCACATCACCCTCCATCCACACTTTTTGTAGCATGCAGCTACTACCCTTCTGGTGTCACTCTTCGAGAAGCGCACTTGAAACTTATTTTTAATCCCGTGCACTTTGCAGGCCTCAATGAACTCCTATTTGCTGCTGAATAGTATGCCCACCTCAAAAACAGGATCTTCCATACCCCTGTCTGTATTAAAAGTAGGATCATTGTGTCTCACTTCACCCTCCTCGGAATCGGAGTCCAATTCTGTTACGAGGCAATCCGAGTATGCGCACTCTGAATCTGAACGGTTGGCAGCCTGAGATATCACGTGTGTGTCATCTCTTACCATTATTAACTTCAGCTTGGACACCTTCATCCTCGACACCTTCACCCTTATTAACTTCACCTTTGACACCATCAACTTTAGCTTGAGCCTCAACTTGTACACTTTCAGCCTCAACTTGTACACATTTTGTCTCAGCTTTATCTTCCCCTGCCTCAGATGCAACCTATGCCCCAGCTCCAAAATCCTCTATCTCAGCTCCAAAATTATGTGCTATGCTCTGTTTGCCCTTCTGAATATTCTCTTGAATGTCATCATCGTCCTCTTTAATGTTGTAGTCTTCATCATGCAGTTGGTCTTCATCCTCAACATCAGAGTCATCCCTAATGTCTTCATTATATATCCGAAGTGTGACATTCCGCCTTTGGATCATCCAACCTTATATTTTCGATGAATTGGTGCTTTCAATGATAAGTTCAGGCTCAGGCTCAATTTCTTTCACAACCAATCGCCTAGGAGGTGTAGGAGGTACTGGCAAAAAATGGTCTATGTCCTTCTCTTTCAGATATCACACGTACAAATCAACTTGCCCTACTTCAGTTGCTTAGGCACGCATCTCCAAAACTCTTCTGTTGTTGTCGATGCTTCTAAGTCCTGTTGTTCATTCCTTCCCTGGCTCAACCTGGTGATAACACACTAGTCCCTCCACGCCAATGATTTTAACCATGCTGTCGATCTCAACTAGAGACATCAAGTCGGAGTTGCAATCACAGTAGGTCTCCACCTCCCCATTATGGTAACCCCATTCACCTTTTTTCACCGTTGAAATGAATATGCAAATTGAAAAGTCCAGGGACTGCAATAAGTATACAATGACCAGAATTAGAAATAAAAAATTAGATCAACATAGAATTAATCAATTCCTAATGAAAATTACTTCTGTTTCTTCTAAAAAAAGTAACTAATTACTTTTTTTCTCCTCCTTCCATCTTCTGTCATTGTCAGCTTTCTAGACAAAGAATCGTACAACTGCAATAAACAATGAACAATTAGAGTTTTGGGGGACCACATTAGAGTTTAGGATTTCGTTGGGGGACCAGATTAGTAACAAAACACACGATTTTTTGTCGCCTAGGGATAAGGAGCTTGTCGAAAGGGATCAATTTAAAATTAGGGTTACCTAGAAATTAGGGTTTATGAACCATAGTAACTCGACATCAAGCAGATGATGTACGAAAGTATATAAACGAATCTACATACCAGAAAGTAGATGATGCCGGTGTCCTTCCTTCCTCGCGGTGTTTCGACAACTATTTGCGCGATGGAACCTAACAAGGGACGATGACGAACGCGAATGGACTGCGACGCTTGGGCGAATACGGTGGCTGGCGAACAGCGAACGATGAACGACGAACGGCAAACGGCGAATGGTGAACTGCGAATGACGAACGAATAACGAAGGATGTTTCATGCGAACGACAGCGAAGGGAGGAATAAGGAACTAAATTAACAGAGTGGGTGAACTTAAGGTAGGTGACATGGTTTAATATGTGGTGCCACGTCAGACGACTAGTTACGTGTAAGAGAGAGGAGATGACCACATGGATGTCACGTCGATCGGAAATCGGAAGATCGAGATATCAGGTAAAGAGGACATCGCGTGAAATAAGCTAAAAAAATGGAGGGCGTCGTTGTTACGAAGTGAAATTGGAGGGCATCGCTGGAAGTCGAAAGTTAGAAGGCATTTGATATAATTTTTATCATAGAGAAATCTTTTGCTTATGCTATTATATTATATTTTTTTAGGTATCCTAACATATTTGATACCATATATTTGTCGGTATTACTCATAATTATGGTATAAGCCTATCGAATATAACATAATAAGCTTCCATAAGAAAATATTTAAGACAAATTGTAATAAAGTATGGGAACTATGGGGTAGCACATTGACACATATCTTCACTCGAAAATCTAGAAATTTAAGAATTTGTATTCCACAAGAGGCGTATGTGTTTTTTTTTATTTTTATTCTTTAATTTCTTTGGAATAGATCCATGCACCAATCGAAAAATTAATAATAAGGTTTTTAGATAAAAGCCCCTTTGATAATAAGAATCGAGTTCGGATCAAAGTGTGATTCTGTCGTTTTGTCAAATTAGGTCAGAGTCAAATATCATTGACTTGGTTCCATAATTCCATCCATCATGATTTCACAAAATTATATTTACTAAACCCTCCCTTTTAAAAACTGTAGTTTACTTTTAAAGTTCTTATATTTTATCTAGTAATTTTATCAAAATATTTTTAAATTTATAAAATTATATTTAATTTCATTCAAATGCTAGCATAGCTAATATGTCAAATCAACTATTTCACATAAAACATAATCTAAATTTTTTATATTGTAATACAATAAAAATAATTAACTGTTTAAAGCATTCTTAAATACAGTAATAATTGTTATTAAAACTTTAAAGACTAAATAATACTCTCATTAAATAATTGTTGTAATCAAGTTAAATGAGTGCATACACCTCAGTTCGAACCGGTGAATCTATCTCTTAATAGTTGTGTGCACGAATCACAAGTTGCAATATCGGTCCATCATCCCTTAGCCTAATTTGACGTTTTCCCATAAGCATGCATAATGTATGCATAATGTAGGACGATCGTCCAACACCTGCAATATTAAAGATTTCAAAACTTAGAGTTTGTATTTTTATTAATATAATTTTTTTTATTGAAAGCATTTTCTACTATATGCGGCTTGAAATACTTTTATCGAATTAGTTCGACTCCGCACGAGTTAGACAATAGGCATATCTAGGGATAGCTAGCAAAAAATTCTCCATTTATTATGATTCCAAGTAACTTGGCATTATTTATGCAATCTTCATTGCTACGAATTCTTTGGATTCGTCCATTATAATTTCCTTAACAAATTTAGTAATTTTCATATACACAAAAATTCAAAATTAAAAGTTTATTAAAAAATTGGAGGAGTTAGTTAAAATTATATATTACAAGAGGTTTATCATAAAGAAAAATATGTAAAAAAATAAAATGCCTGTAAATTTAATTCGAGAAGTTTTGATATACCAGTAACTTTATTGTACAAGAAAAAAATATTTTTATATCAAGAATAATTCTTTGTAAAGAAAGATATGAGATACCTTGTTATATTTCTATCTTTAGTTCAAAAGTGGGCCTTTGGCCCTTTATAAAATCTTACTTGAGTCATCACGGCCCATTTCAAGAGTCCAATGTAGAGTTTTTAACACCTTTTCTGGAGCGGATTTGGATAAAATAAAAAAGAATAACTCAAGTAGGTGAAAACTATAACTTTATCATAGTTTCTAATGTTGATATAATGAAAATAAATACAATTAATTAAAAATAACAAAATAAATTGTAATGAGATATTTAAATTAGAAAATGTTCTGCGACAATTAATTGTATAATTGTATTCATTAGCTTAGTTACCTCATCTTTTGAAATATACTGCAACAAGTTTTCTTCCATGCACCTATAATTGTGATGTCAATAAACATATCTAATTAAATAAGCAAGATAATATTGAACTTATTATAACAATTTATCTCAAAAGTGAATGAAAGGACATATTTTCTCTATTAGACGTGTTAAAATTAATTACGCAATGTTGTTTTACTAAACATTTTTAAAAAAATTTCAGTGGATTCAAATTCTTGAACTATAGTTAGGGGCGTAAGAAAAATCCGACCAATCCGAAAACTTACCCAATAAAAAAAATTAAAAGACAGGGTCTGAATATAATTTAGGATAATTTTTAGTAAATTAAAATTCACCCGTTAAAATTAGAACTCATAAAAAAATCGTAGAAGACCCGTGAAGCCCATTTTTTATTTATGATTTTTATTTATATTATTAAGACATATGTTATTAATTCTTTTATTATAGATATAATATTTTTTATATAAAAGTTCATACTTTTCTATTACATTATCAAACTCTAATTTAATAACTTTAAAATTTAGTAGTATATTTTATATTTAATATAAAATTAAATATTTTTCTATTAATTTTAATTCATTATATATTTTTTTTAAAATATAATTATATAAAAGTAGGACCTCAAAAAATCACCTGAAAAACTAACTAGCTAAAGTATGGTTTTTAATTTTTCAAAATAATTTTAGGATCATTTTTTATTTTAAAAACTGATCCAAAAAATAATGATTAATTTTTTTAAATCGAAAATTCGACATGACCCGAGCTAACGTATTGTATAATTATTATATACTAATGAAATATATATCTTAAAAAAATATGGGGTCAATTGACCCATTTGACCATAATAAACCGAAAAGAAAATTGGTTAAATAAGAAAAATGGTCGTAAGCGTTATTTCCATTTTAAACGTGAAATCCTACATAAATTAATAATAAATCATATTAATTGAAAACAATGCTCACCCCACGCCACAAAGAAAAATGACCCATCTTAATTTATATTACAAATTGAAAAAAAAAATTATTACAGTCAAAACTTATAGAGGTACGTAGAGCAAAGCGCTTATTTTTCATTATTTAAGTAATTTTATAATTATAATTTATGATTAAATTAATCATATACTTCTAATATGAAGTAATATTTAATATTTATTGAGATGATTTGATAATAAAAAAGTATTGTCTAGGTCTAAATAAATTTGGTATATTTTTATAAATCTTTCCTAAATTATCGCGATTTTTCGCATCTAACTTCAAACTATAGATTTATTTTTTTATCTCTAAACTATCACGATTTTTTCACTTTAATTCTTCCATATAGTTTTGTTACTTTTTCCATTACTTTTATTTTTTCTCATTTATGAAAAGACTAAATTACACCTCCCTCCAGAAAAATATGAAATAACAAATAAAAAAATAACAAAATTCACTAGAAGGATTAAAGTGGTAAAAAAATTATCATTTATTAAAAGACTAAATTATCCTCCTTGAATTTTTTTTCTTTCTTATATTTATTATTTGAGTTGAGAGAGGAGTAATTTAGTCTTTTCATAAATTAAAAAAAATTAAAACTAACGAAAAATATAACAGAAGTAAATGAAAGGATTAAAATGGTAAAATTGTGATAATTTAGGAATACAAAAAAATAACTTCACAGTTTGAAGTTAGATACGAAAAATCGCTATAGTTTAGGAAAATTTTATGAAAATAACTCAATAAATTATAGTTGTTGAATTAATCATATTTGTTAAAATAGCTTGATCATGACCATCGAATACTTCAATGATCATAATCTTTATCATGTTTATTATTTAACACATAAATTAATATATATTTATTTTAATAATATAATAAGTAAAATAAGTGCTACATCAAATCCTCTACGTATACATTTTTCTCAAACTAATATAGTTTCCAGTTAGATATTGAAAAATTCTCATTGTGCAGCACACTTTTGTTTTAACATTTTGATGGGTCCTTATGAGTGTTAACGGGCCGGGTTTGACCCGACCCAACTCCGAATCCGACCCGACCCGTCCAATTTTGTTCGGGTCGGGTTGGGTCACCCCACTTTTGAAGGTTAGATCCGATCCAACCCAACCCAATCCACTTTCGCGTTGAGTTGGATCGGGTCAGATTACCTGCCCACCATTTTTTTAATATTTTTCTTACTTTATCTATTATTTAATATAAAAATATTATATAATATTTATTTAAAAACATAAAATAACTTATTCAACATTTAAAATTATTTTACACATTTAAAATATTTTATTTTAATATTTTTTATACATAACATAAGATGAAAACTAAAAAAAAATAAAAAAACTGGGTATTCGGATCGGAAAATTCCAACCCGTACCCGACCCGACCCGACCCGACCCATATTGGTTTGGGTTGGGTCGGGTCGTCGGGTTCGCGGGTCGCCCCGACCCGCTGAACACCCCAATGGGTCCTCCTTGTTTTGTTGAATTTAATTTAGGAGTAATTCCTTAAATCTTTCCATAACTATAATGTTTTTTCACGTCTGCCTCTAACATATAAACTTACCGTAGCACCCGTCCTAAACTATACTGCAATTTTCACTTTATTCCATCTATTATATTATGTTAACTTTTTTGTTATTTTTTTATTTATTAAATGATCAAACTTCCTTCAACAAAGAAAAAAAGTAAACATTTATTTCAAATTACGTTAGTCATTTAATAAATACAAAATTAAAATAACAAAAAATGGATGAACTAAAGCGAAAATTACGACGGAGAGGTTATAATAAATTCATATATTAATGGCAGACGAAAAAATCACTATAGTTCAATGAAAGATTAAAATATTAACCCATAAATTTGACCTTTTGGCTTAAATCTTAAGACCAATTAAAGCTAAATCGAGACCAACAAGGACATGGACCAACTTATATGATTTTCTTACTAGTCATGTAAAGTAGTGATAAATAAAAGGAAAATAAGGATGAATTTATGTGTGAAATGGAGAAGGAAAGAAAAAAATATTGGAGCATAACTTTCAAGTAAATATATAGTTGAAAGTTATGTTATTAATATGTTTTTTTTACTTTTTAACTTGATTGGATGGTATCAATCAAATTCCTCGGATTGACCAAGTCGAATTATATCAATCAGTCAATGTTGTGAGAATCTAAATTGGACATTTTGGCTTAAATTCAAAGGAAGCCAAATTGAGACCAACAAGTGTATAAAGGTATAAGAAAAGTTGGATCAATTCGAAAATCTACCCGACCATCAAAGATAAAACCAAAAAATAAAAAAAATCAGTATCCCAACTAGATTTAGAATATTTCTTAATAAATCAAAATTGTTGCATTAAAAAAGGTCTCACCCTAACAAAATGAAAAGGCTTGACAGACCCACTTTTATTCGGACTATTGATCCATCACATATTTTATTATTCATATGACAGTTTTATATGATTTAATGTTCCTCTATTATATTTTAAAATTCTAATTTAGTGTATTCGAAGTTTAATGTTAATATTATATTTACTGATAATAATAAATTATATATATTTAAAATATCATATTAAAGGATACTAAAAAAATTTGTTTGGAAAAACCAATATGCTATAAAGTATTATTGGATAAATTAGACGAATCGTCCTCCAACTTTCAATATTGTAACTACTCGATCTCCAACTTCAATTTGTAATTAAAATATTCTTGACATTTGGTTTTCTTACATGCGCCATCCTCCTAACCGCGAAGCCAATAGTTAGTTCCTCGATTACTTTGATGACATAGCAAAATAAAAAAACAATAAAAATATAAAAAATAAAAACAACGTAAGGCTGTCACCCTACAGACTTGGAGCGGAGAAGATGTAACATCCCGACTTTTTTCAAATTAAAAATTAATCTTCGTAATTAAAATAAATCATATAGGATTTTTTTAAAGAAAGATAAAGTTGAAAAGAAATAAAAATTAGTTAGAAGAGGATAAAAGAAGAGAAAAAGAAAAGATAAGAAAAGTTTAAATATGAATAGAAGTTTTATTAGATAAGAGATAGAAAAAGATGATTCCTAATTAAATTAGGAGTTGAAGTTATACAGAAATTAGGGATTCAAAATTTAATTTGAATCTAACTAAAAGTTTAAGATATAAAATGAGTCTTAATGAGAGTTAAGATAAGAGTTTTATGTCCATAATATTTAGAAGATAAAATAATATTATTTTATATAAAAAAAATTAAAAGAAAATAATAATAATTAGTTATTTATTTATGAAATTCAGGAATATTTATGTTTAGGAGAGATAAAATAAAGAAAATATAGTTAGAAGAGGATTAGCGATAAAGTTTGTTAAATGATTGAATTAGGACTCCTAATGAGGTTGAAATTAAGAGTTTTAAGGATAAAAATATTCAGGAAATATAAAACAACAACAAAGCTTTATCCCACTAGGTGGGTCGGCTACATGGATCATACGACTTCGTTGATCCATGTTCATGAGATTCGACAGAGTTTTACGCTGGCTGTCGGGGTCTAACACAACCCTCTTCCTTTATCCGGGCTTGGGACCGACTATAAAACATAGGCGGAGTTATTCAGAAAATATAATAATAAAAAATATTATTTAATTCCAAAAATAAAAAATAGTATTATTTCTTAATTATTTAAATCCAAAAATTTGTGGAAAATAAAAGATGAATTATAGATAAGTAGTATGAATATGAGTTCTAATTAGATTAGTACTTGAGAGAGTTTACCCTATAAATAGGACCCCAAAGGAAAGAAATCGGCCCGAGTCACCCTTGACCTGGCATGAGTTTGACTGTGCTCGATCCGGATTCTACATAGATTGTAGATATAATTTTATATTGATTTGCATAGATGTCAGTTGATTTTTTTGCCCTTATATTGTTACGAACTGAATCGAAAAGATATATAAATAGAAAAAAGATAAAAATTGTAAAATGGGATCCTCATATGCACTAATTGTTATAGGCCAAGAGGTAGGTACTAATAGCCCCACCAGATTATGGTCCCTCCATGACAGTTTTAAAGAAAGGGGATCCTTACGGTCTTACTTGAGTGGATATGTGAAGCTCAAGTCTTTTGTGAGTAAGTAAACGGGTTAGATCCACCTTGACCCAATGTTATAGTTACATGAAAGTGGAATGTTGATCCATAATAAAAGAAGTCGAGCTCGCATTAAGATAACACATATAGATGCCTAGGAATTGTTTAAAGTAAAAGATGTAGTGAAAAGAAAAAAAAAGAGAATTGAAAAAATAGAAAAGAACATAAAAGAAGAGAATTGAAAGAACAAAAAAGAACATAATGGGATCCTCATATGCACTAATTGTTATAGGCCAAGAGGTAGGTACTAATAGCCCCACCAGATTATGGTCCCTCCATGACAGTTTTAAAGAAAGGGGATCCTTACGGTCTTACTTGAGTGGATATGTGAAGCTCAAGTCTTTTTGTGAGTAAGTAAACGCTCATCTGATTCTGGTTAGATCCACCTTGACCCAATGTTATAGTTACATGAAAGTGGAATGTTGATCCATAATAAAAGAAGTCGAGCTCGCATTAAGATAACACATATAGATGCCTAGGAATTGTTTAAAGTAAAAGATGTAGTGAAAAGAACAAAAAAAAGAGAATTGAAAAAATAGAAAAGAACATAAAAGAAGAGAATTGAAAGAACAAAAAAGAACATAATGAAAGGAGAAAGAATTGACAAAACATAATAGAAAAGAGAAAGAATAGAAAAAAACAAAAATAGAAGAGAACAAAACAAAACAAGACAGTAAAAGAATAGAAAAGAAAGAAATAGAATTGTCTTCTCATACTGAAAGCTTGCCTATTTTTTATTAAATCTTCTTATGTAACACCCCCAAATTACACTCGCCACGTGGCAGAATACGCTTCGAGGATGCTACAGTTCATCTTTACGTGTATATCATATTGACAAAAAAATAAGACTTTGATTGATCAACTAAGAACAACATCATAAGTGAAAGATTGACATCATGAAGAAATATAAAGAGGAAATAACATCATTATGAAATATGCAAAAACTAATGAAGGAATCATCTTATGAGTCCTGAGAAAACTCATCTAATACATCGTCATGCTAACAAGAGAAAATAAACTAGAACATCAAGTAAAGGACTCAGTACATCCATGTGCTGTTACCACGAGCTCGATTTGTCACCGTTGGTTACCTTCATCATTCTGAACTGGTCCTACATTTAAGAAGATGTAGGGGAGAAACCTCTCTATGAGTTTTACAACTTAGTATGGAAGTAAAGTAAAGACAATCATAAGACAGGAATTATATTGACCTCATCTTCATGTACGAAATAAAGCTATGAATATAAAAGATTCATAAATCAAAATGTCATCTTCTTGATATCATAAGATCAAGGATCAAGTTAGATCATAATAAATCATCATAAAGTGGCAAGCATCGATCATCATGATTAGGAGGTCATCATCATATAAAGAATCATGAGAAATCATTGTATGAACATAGACAAACATAGTGAATCATCTTTGTTAAAGCATATTAATAATAGATCAAAAGATCATAAAAAGATCATCATATGAGTGACAAGAGCCAATAATTATCATAAGGAGATTTTCATTGTTAATATACTTCATCTTCTTCTTCATCTTATTACTCATCTTTGACTTGTAGTGGGGTATATTTATCTTTATTAGGACATAAGGATCATGATCAAGATTTTGTCATCATAAGAAAGGATCAAGTCCTAATCATCATCATTATATAAGACTTAATCAGAGTTACATAGGATCATGGAGATAAATCAAATGTGCATAAATATTTTAATCATCATCATAAATAGATCAGAATTGATGGATATGAGTTGGTGTCATCATCGATATGACTGAGTCTAATTTAAGTCATCATAATAAGATAATAAGATCATGGGTCATGTTGGTCATCATTATTAGTAAATGTATAATAACATAATCATCATCATGACTTAGATCAGGATTTAAGTACATGAATCAGGAGCATTAATGGCATAATTATCATCATCATCAAGATCTAAATTAAGTATGTAAATCAGGGATCAAGGATTATAAAAATCAACTTAGTCATTTCGGAAACTGGACCGAATAGGGCAGAACCCGGGCCAAGTTCGTCGGTCATCGTTCATGTCAATTTGGGGTAAACTCGGGCCGAGTTCGGGTTACACCCGAGCCAGGTTCGGGTTACACCCGAGCCAGGTTCGGGTTACACCCGAGCCAGGTCGGGTCATCGTTGAGTTAGGATGGTCGTCACGCCCGACTGCTTGGCATAATTATCATCGTCATTAAGATCTAAATTAAGTATGTAAATCAGGAATCAATGATTATAAAAATCAACTTAGTCACTTCAGAAACTGGGCCGAATAGGGCAGAACTCGGGCCTAGTTCATCGATCATCGTTCATGGAAATCTAGGGTAAACTCAGGCCAGGTTCGGGTTACACCCGAGCCAGGTTTGGTCATCATTGAGTCGGGGCAGCCGTCACCACCGACTGCTTCATCGTGGTGGAAATCCGGGCCGAGTCATCTTCAACCTGAGCTGGGTTCGTCCGATTGAAGAGTCAGAGAGCGTCAACAATGGCAAATCTGGGATGAGTTCCAATGAACTCGGTCCGGCAATGGACCTGCCCGGGCGGGATTCTGGTGAACCCGGGCCGGGTTCTTCTTACGCAGAAACTACGCGAATGTGCATAACGCGTTCCGATCATCTTTTTCGGCTATGGCCGACACCAATCATCATCATAGAACATTACTACGACTAGGGACTAACTAAAACATGCTTCATGTATAAAATCAAGATTCTATCACGAATCTAACCTAGTTCCATACCTTGTGAAGTTTTCGTTGAAAATCCATGTTCCTCTTTTTCTTCACCTTTTTCTTTCTCCACTTCCTCAGATCATCGCCCTCTATTCTTGTGTGCCATCCACGTCGAGATCATATCCTATAGCTGTCAGACCCAAGGGGAGAGAGATAGGCATGGGAGAGAGAAGACAAAGGGGCACTACAACAATATTGCGATTTTGTGACAGATTTAACCGTCGCAAAACCTTCGAAATCCTTCACAAATATGTCTTTGTGATAGATTTTTTGATGGATAGGGTTTAGTTGGAAAATTTGTCGTCGCAAAAAAATATGGACGGCTTTGAAATATCCCTTCGAAAATTATGACGGACGCTTCCGACGAAAAAATCACCTTCACAATTTTTGACAGATAATATCAGTTTCGAAGGGAAGGTTGTCCTTCGAAACTTTCGACGAATTTTGCCGTCGAAAGCTCCTAATCTGGTTGCCACGCCGGAGGCAGAAGTATTCCCCCCTTCTCAAGTTTCGACTTGCGATCTCACGTCCAAGACTTCGACGGGCAGTTCCCGTCGCATGGACCAGCGGAGTGTGATGGACACGCTAGTCGAAAAGTTTTTAAAATATAAAAAATATATGCTGCCTACTACTGGATCAGCGCTGGCGATCGATCCGGAGCAGGCGGTCGGAATCGAGATAGAGGGGATTGGGAGGAGGCCAATGACGTGGGCGGACAATCGGATTCGTTGCCAACGAGCCCGATTCGCCGCTTGCGCTGGATCCAGCCGCCTGCGAGTTGGTTCGGCTGCACGCACGCCGGATTCAGCCACCCGTGACTGGATCCAACAAAGGACACGGGCGGCCGGATTAGGCTCGTAGGCGACAAGGTCAAGCGTCGAATCCAATCTAGGCGATGGGTCCGGCCACCTGCGAGCCGGATCCGACTACAGGCGTCGGATCTGGTCGCAGGCGTCAGATCCGGCTGCCTGAGCTGACGCCTGATCCGGCTGTAGGTGTCGGATTCGATCGCAGGCGTCAGATCTGCCCGCCTGCGAGCTAGATCCGGATGCAAGCGTCGGATCCAGCCGCCTACGAGTCGTATCCGATGCTTGCGGCCGGATCCGGCCGCCAGTGAGCCCAATCCGACGCATGCGGCCTAGACCGGCTCGCATGCGAACAGATCCGGCCGCAGGCATCGGATCCGGTTCACAGGCAACCGGTCCGGCCGTAGGCGCCCGGATCTGGCCGGAGGCAATTGGATCCGGCCGCATGCGTTGGATCCGGCTCGCAGGCGGCCGGATCCGGCGCACAAGGGCCAGATCTAGTCTTCTGCGGCCAGAATTGACGCCTGCGCGCCGAATCCGCCACCTGCAGGCCGGATCCGCCGCTTGCGAGCCGGATCCGTCGCCTGCGACCGGATCTGACCACACTGGGCGTCGGAGTTGAGAGCGAGAAGGGAGAGATAGAGAAGGAGTCGGTGAGGGCCGCCGACGGCCGGGATCGCCAAAGTCGGGAGTCATCGTCGAAGTTGCCGCCACCGACGTGGGAGAGATAGAGAGGGAGAGAGGAGGAGAGATAGAGAAGGGGAGACGAATAAGGAGAGCGGAGGGGGTAATATAGGGAGAGTGGAGGGCGCAGGAGCGAGAAAACGGAGGGGGAAAATTTGGGCGGAAAAATATTAGAATTTGTGATGGGTATTTCCTTCGAAATTCTCGAAGGATACAGTATCCGTCGGTAATTTCGAAGGAAATGCCCTTCGATAAATAAAATAATAATATTTTTTATCAATATTTATATAAGAAATTTTATTATTAAACATTATAATATTATATATATTAACATATACGACTAAAAATATTAATAATCATAATATTATATTATAAATATTAATAATAAATTATATTATTTTAATTACCGAAGGATAATGCCTTCGGCATTTTTCTTCGGTAATTATCGACGGGTAATATCCTTCATAATTACTGACGAGTAATGTCCTTCGAAATTACCGATGGCACCATCCTTTGGTAAATAAAATAGTATATTATTTATGTTTTTAATATAACACATATCTCTATTCCATTTTTATAAAATATTTATAATATAACATAATATTACTAATGATTGTAATTATATAGAAGGATATATATAATTAATATCAATACATATACTATTATTAATGTTTAATAATAATATTATATATATTGATAATAAATTATACTATTTTAATTACCAAAGGATAATGCCTTCAAAATTACCGATGGATGTAGATCCTTCGGTAATTTCGAAGGCATTTTCCTTCGAACTTACCGATGAGTAATATCCTTCATAATTACTGATGGGTGACGTCCTTCAAAATTATCGACGGATGCCAAATCCTTCAATAATTTCGAAGGCACCATCCTTCGGTAAATAAAATAATAATATATTATTAATGTTTATAATATAACACATATCTATCTTCCATTTTTTATAAAATATTTATAATATAACATAATATTACTAATGATTGTAATTATATATATTAATATATATATGATTAGTATCAACATATATTATTATTAATGTTTAATAATAATAATATTATATATATAAATATTGATAACAAATTATACTATTTTAATTACCAAAGGATAATGCCTTCAAAATTACCGATGGATGTAAATCCTTCGGTAATTTCGAAGGCATTTTCCTACGGTAATTACCGACGGTTGATGTCCTTCGAAATTACCGATGGATTTCAAATCCTTCGAAAATTTTGAAGGCACTATCCTTCGATAAATAAAATAATAATTTGATAATAAAATACTGAATATATAATTATATTATATTACATATATATCGTTATAAATACAATTATCAACGGGTATTTCCTTCGAAATTACCGACGCATGTAAATCCTTCGGTAATTCTGAAGGCTATACCCATCGATAATTTATCGACGGAGGTTTTCTTTCTGTAGTAACGAAGTATGTTTTGACCTTCAGTAATTCGAAAGGAGTTTCATATCCATCGCAATTGTCGTCAATAAATGAGAAGGATTCATTTCCTTCGAAAAATGTCCGTCGCAAATTCGCCATTTTATTGTAGTGAGGGCTCATATGTGAGAGGAGATGATAACGACATAAAATTCCTCCAGGGATGTTTGGTTGAATTAGTTTTATAGGATAGAGAATGAAAGTTTAAGTTAGAGTCAAATTTGTCTTATCTCTTATTTTTTTTGTTTTATCTGTCCATCCTCTTATTTTCTTATTCGATTTTTTTTTCCTTTTTATCTTCTTCTTTTTTTTCCTATTCCATCTCAAATTATTTTCTTTTTTTCTTAGTCTTTTTGCTTCAATCAGATTACTTTTTCAGATGCATTTGAACTTGAATTTCAGCAGAAATTTTTCTTTTTGTGGGTAACACTAGCTAACACTCATGAGTTGGCTAGAAAATAGAAGAAGTCTAGAATGAAGTCAAGGCTTTTGCTGTCATGTTAAATAGGAAAACTTGACTATTTGCATTAAGGGATCTAAACCTTACTTGAGTTTGAACTATTGCTCACTTCATGAACAGAATAGAAAAAATGGAGAAAAAAGAAAAAAAAAGATCAAAAGTTGCATTTTTGCATTGCATGCATGCATAAATAAAGAGAGTAAAATTTCAAAAAGGAATCTCTCTTGAATAAAGCCAGGATTTTTATCCTGTGACCAACATGAATAAAAATCAGGTTCAAACATGTTTATTGCATCCTCATGAATAAAAGTCGGATTTCAAACTTGTCTAAGCAGTACAAAATCCGTTCACGAAGAGATTTGTAGTTCAACCTTTATAGTGAAGTTGACAATCCCTGAAATCCAAATTAGTTAATGCTAATACTTCTTTCATGGCTTAAATTTGCTTTAGCGTTTGTGATTCATTAGCTAGAAATTGAGTTTTAGAAAGAATGAAGTGTTGGCAAAGTGGAAAACTCATTGAATTTTAATCAGTGGATTTAAATTCACTTGTGAACTATTTTATTCAAGTTTTATTCTTAATATCTGAATGTTTTGCTTGAGGACAAGCAAAAGACTAAGCTTGGGGAAGTTTGATCACTAGCTGATCATATTATGTTTTTACTCCATTTTCAATCAATTTCATATGTATCGAACCCTGATTTTTCCCTACATTTGATCAATTATGCATAGAATGCAACAAATTATGATTACTAGTTGACCATGCTCATTTTATATTCAATTTCATGTGCATAGAAATTCTGAATTGCTCATATATGCAAAGTTATCATTTCTGTGCCAAATTATCATTTATGGACAAGTTATCATTTCAATGTGCAAAATTATCATTCCTGCATGGCACGAATGTGCATTTACTAATTGAGCTGATTTTTAGTTGTTGTTTTGTCCCAAATTCCTTGCTGTTCTGAATTAATCATATCTGAATAATCATGATTTAATTTGTGCAAAGTTGTCATTCCAATGAATAAGTTATCATTCTGGTGCACAAAGTTATCATTTCTGTGCAGTATTACCATTCCGGGGCATAAAGTTACCATTTTTGTGCAACATTATCCATACTTAATAATTGAGTTGATATATATGCTGTCTTAATCCATACTTGTTTAATTTCTATTTAAGGACTTTGATGCTTACTGTTCTTGTCCCTCTAGTAGGTAACATAAAGCTACAATAGGTTGGAAAAACAGGAGGGACCACTCATTAGCTGTCCAAAAAGGTGGAGAATTTGTTGGAATTTTTGAGGCTTGGATAGATGGCAGAATCCCCAAGATATAGAAGCTTCTGATTTACATCAAAGGGTGCAGAAGCTACATATAAAAGATGGAGAAATCTGGATGGAAAGGGAGGAGCCTCCATTAGCAAGGTGGCTGGACCAGGAGCAAGGAGGAGCTGAGGAGAAGAAGTTACATCTAATTCTATCGACTGATTTCTTATTTTCTGATTTTAGAATGTTTGGCATTGATTCCTCAATCTGTTTTGTATCAATTTTTGTAATTATGATGAGCTAAATCCCAGCTCTCCTAGGATAGGGTAGTAATCTAGTTCTAGTTTATGGATGGAGTATGAACATTACTGATTTCCTTCCCTGATTTTGATATTTTTCTGATTTCTTAAATTCTGATTTTCTATTGGAATTTGTTTGTCATTGTGAAACCCTTATTTCATTAGCAACTGAGAAGTTGATTTATGGTTTCAATCTTGTTTAGAAATGAATCAAGATGCAATGATACTTCTTTGATTCCAATATGTGATTACATGCTTATTGTATCCAATTAATTAGTGTTGGTGTGGAGTTGAGAGACTGATTCTAAGTCCCCTTGATATTTAGAGATAAACCAAGAAGCACTAGCGTTAATATTAGATTGATTGCGCAAGAGCGCTCGATCAATGTCACCTCATACGGCTCCTCGTTCAATTCTTTCAAAGTATCTCGAGAAGAGAGGAGCCGTGGTGGTCCCCTCCGGACCGTCCGGATCCCACGAGTGTTTGGAGAGCACAGTACGATGAAAGTTGTAAGCTTTTAGAAGCGTGTGTACAAGCTCGTAATGAGGGACGTGTCTAGTTAATTGAAGCAATTGTCTCATGATTATGAATGCAATTATTTTGATATCATTTCAGACCTTACTGAATTGCCAAATTTGAGAGGATTTTGGGCAATATCAGTAAGGTACTTGAATATGTGCTTAATGATAACTCAATATCAGTAAGGATCCTTCTCTCATTCAACTTAGCTAATCTTCCATATGAGAATATGCTGATTAGTCTTGATTTAATTATGCTGAGCAGTCCTTTATTAGTTGAATCAGATTGGACTTTGCATTGCTGAAATGTTCCAATCCATCCATAGCTGAATTAGATGAACCCAATTCCTAGGAGAATCTTCTTATTGATTGATAATCCATTTTAATTCTTAGCTTAGCATCTAGATTTCAGTCCATATCAATTATCAAAACATTAAAAATAGTTATCATTTAGTCACATTTTAAATCTGTTTTCACTTTTCTCCATTTCACTATTTTTGTCACTTAGTCTAGGGTTAGTCTAGGTTGTATTAGTGAGTCTTTAGCCTTCAAATAACTGTGGATACGACACTTGAGTCTATTACAATTAACCTGTGCACTTGCAGTAGAGAAGAAGTGAGGAGTGTGAGCATATCCCATTAATTTCACTATATCTCAATTCTGACCCATAAATTCAGCAAGTTATCACTATTCTTCATAATTCTCATCAGGGCTCCAAAATCGTTTCAGAAATCGTCTAAAGCAAGAACATCTTATCTCTTCCTATTATGGATGCTCTATTCCTTTGTTATTTTCATTTTTAATGCTTTAGTTTGTGATAGAGATTTATATTTATTTCTAGAAAATTGCATGAATTAGTTTAGTATTAAATTAATATAATTACTAGTTCTTTTAGAGTATGATTGTGGCATGCTTCGTCTTATTTTTTGAAAATATCGTACTATGAGTTTAGATTACAAACCAGTCTTTGGGGTGATTAAGTTCAGAGCATCATACTTTTTAGTAAATAAAATCTTAAACTTATAGGTTAACTCAATCATAATAGAGATCTTGTAATTCAGCGCAATACTCAATTTTCTACGGTTTAATAGTTTATATCTAGCGAGAATAATTATTAGTCTAGGATTTACAATTTCATGCGTCTTAGTTTTCTGTTGATCAATTGGTTTACTCATCGTTAGAGATCTCTAAAATTTTAGGAACTAAGATAGTTCGATTTAATCAACGCATAAATCATTACTGTGTGATCCTAATCCGTCTTGAAAATTAACTCTGAACCTTATTGTTAAAAGTTCAATCTTTTCTTTTCTGTTTCATGTGAGTCAACCTTACTTTTGATCATCCAAAATCCTTAGGGCTCTTCACCATTTATTTTTTATTGTCAATACATTAATTTTATGCAACTTTTGTATTTCTGCTTCAAACACAAGCCCCTTTTTTCTTTTCTCCTAGTAGACTCCTATGATAGAATTGATTTAGATAGTTCCTCGTGAGTTCGACACTCCTTACTCTTTTCACTATATTACTTGAGAGATTAGTGCACTTGCTAATGGATTTATTTTGTTACATCTTTCTACGAAGGGACACCTAGCCAAGCATATTTTAAGTATGCATAAACATAATTCTTATCAAGCTACTTGTTGATGATCACTTTTATAAACTTTTGATCAGTGTAGATAGGACAAGTTGTCATGTGATAGTGCCATTACACGTCGAGACATCAATGCTGATGTTTGAACACTTATCATCCAAAGGGATGAGTTGGAGGGTCACGAGGCACCGAGAAAAGGTTGAGCTGTCATCTCACGCTTAAGACACGTGCACTACAATTAAAAAGCTAAAAGCATGCTTGCATTAATTAGAAATATTAAAAGACATGAATTTGATGAGAGGGATAAAGCTCATCTCCTTAATATATTGTGGTACGTGGTAGGGAAGTTGAATTGACGGGATACGATATGGAGGATAATATTTGGAGTTATATCCTTTTTCTTTTCATTTATACAAAATTATCATTGTACAACTCTAACTAAGAATAGGTACAAAAATAAAAACTTAACTAATAGTCTACATATAGCATAGGCTATTTATAAGGATGATTTCACAATATTGTATGATAATGATGGATAATTTGATATTCCATAATATTTTGCATTGTGAGACAATGATGAGTAGGTATTAGACTCGACTCGGCGACATTTGGTTGTAGAATAAGACGAAGAATAAGTGCTTATTTTGGTGAATATCGCATATCATAATAAGATTAAGTCTTCGTTTTTTTGTAAAACTATCTTAAAAATCATGATACCACTATTATATTTCATAAAACTGCGATATCTTTATTCCATCATATATTCTCAGTGTTTTCATCTTTGTCCATTTATTTATTTTTTTATAATTTAACCATATATTATTTATTATTATTTTTATAATAATAGTAATAATAAAGTCAAGTATTTATAATAAAATATTTTAAGTATAAAATATAATATATTTAAAAGTTATTCTTTTGGATACCAAACATAAGTAGAATAAGAATACGAAAAGAATATTATATCCTTCTAAATAAAATTTATTATTCTCTAAAAATTATTCTTTGTCCAAATCATTTGAAATTAGGGACATTTAAAAAGTTTTGTGCTCCTTAAAACATCTGTGACACTTGCATACACAAATCATTATCTAAAGATACACCATCATCTTCCTTTTACATTATTAATTAAAATTTCTCCATTTTGAGATGGCTGGTTGGACCGCCATTTTGTTCGATTCAATCGGTCGGGGTACCAAGTCACATTCGGACTGGCGGAACTATCATCTTGTAATTCGACATGTGCCTTAGTTCAAATAAATTAAAAAAATTCGTCAAACATGGGCTATTAAAATATTCCTCAAAGCATCACTGCCCATTTTAAGTCCAAAAGGGTAGTAGAGGGAATATTTTAAGAAAATATTAATACCATAAATAACTTCGAGGCTTCGAAGTAATTACACAAGATCTTTTTGCGAGGGAATTATTTTACGTTAAAACATGACAAATTAGTTTAAATGAGAAGGGTGATACGAGATTATCATTCTTTATATTTATTGTTTCAACATACACAAGCAAGTTTCTTCAACTTGAATAAGATGCATGTAAAATATTTTCACAAATGAGAAGCTTAAATGTACAATCCTACATAAATAAATCATAATAATTGAAGACAATGTTCACCTCGGAAAATGACCCCTATTTAATCCTTTACAATGACAACTAAGTTTCCAGCTATATATTTGAAAGTTGCCCCCTATTTAAATGGTGAATCATCCACCTCATCTCGACCACCGTCGGATCTAAGATGGACAACAGGATGAGAGGTGGCCGGTTCTCAGCACAGGGAGCATTAGACCGGTTTAATGCCACAAATTACAAAGACCAAAAGATGAACGATGCAGCTCGATCGGCCGGTTCTCATCTACGCAATGCCCCGTTCTCGCACGATGTTGCCAGGACATCTATGCAATCTGTTTGTGCCGAGATCTACATCACCGCCGAAATCGGTGTCTATATCTACATGTACATCGTCGGTCTCTCGCACGATGCTGCTGCCATTCCACACACCGCCGCCGCCAGAGTTGTGAATCGCTCGACGTCATAGGTGTGAACTGAAAGGCCATTTCACTCTGTCCATCGTTTACAATAATTCAAAGTTCTTCCCCTTGTTGAAGCCCCTAGTAACAGTTCATCTCTTGATGATGTCACTTTTAAGATTCCTTCTAGTTATCCTCTTTGCTATGTTATCAACAAATAAATCTGTAAGAGAAAAAAAGTTGCATGATATGCATAAACTTGTGTTTGATGCATCTTGAAACAGAGCAACGAGAATGTCAAATAAGTGATATCATCACCTTCAAATGCCTTGAGAAAAGAGGGGTGTGTATCTAATGTTAATGTAATATTTAGGGAGATGGTGTTTTGGTCTAAATGGATCATACAAAAGTTCTCTATCTATTACGAATAGATGTGAAGGTATCTATTATCGTAGGGAGCAAGAAAAGGGCACAACGCCGGAGGTGTGAACCAGATGTCAGTGGTAATTTGTTATTTAATATATCTCCATTTTGTTCTTTTTTTCTAAGTGCATTGTAGTCGTACTTTAGGTGTACAGAATGAATTGCAATATGCAATTCTATAACCATAAATCTGCTAGTCTATGATCATTACTTTGTCTTCCTTTTTATAAGTTATCATTGTGTCATAAGGGTCATTTTAATATTACTATGGAGATAGAGGTCAAGGATAGTGTTGAATTGGATAAAATGACAAAAATGACTAGTGAATTGATCAATGAAGAAGACATTGAACAAAAACAAAATGATGAAGTGCATGTTAATTATGTCAAATCTTATGAGTTACCAAAATCATATGTTGGGATGATATTTGACATTGACGAAGACGCATATAAGTACTATAATATGTATGCTAAATTAATTATTTTTTCTATTACAAAACAAACTTATCATAAGTCCAGAATTACATAAATGTTATTAATGTAAAATATGTTTATTCTAAAGAAAGCAAGAGAAAGGGAAGAAGGATAGGAAAAAAATACACAAAGAAGAGAAGTTAGGAAAGATTGCCCATCTACATGAAAAATGAGACGTAAGAAAATTTCAAGAACACAGTCATGCTCTTCTTTAGAACAAACTCCTTCGAAGGTAAAGTTCTTAAAGTCACATAAACAAATCAATGCAACTTTTAAAAAAGTTATTGGTAATCTACATAGGTTCAGCATGAGTCCATTCAGGATTGCTAGGGCACTTAATATGTCTCGCGAACAACTTATAACAGTCCAAAAGTGTACTGATCATTGGGAACTAAAAGAAAAGGCATTTTTTTCTATCGAATGACTCAATATTATATCTATTTTTCAAAATAAGATAAGTACTAATCCGAATTTCTTTCATAGATGGAAGTTTGATAGAGATGGCACAATGACTTTTTGTTGGGCTCATGGGAGGTCCAAGGTATAGTTACTTGACGTTTGGTGATGGGATTGTTTTTTATACAACATATTGAACCAATAATTTGATAATGTTATCTGCACCATTCACAGAAATTAATCACCATTTGAGATCTTGTTTATTTGATTATGCTTTACTTGCATATGAGACAGGAGACATTTACATGGTTGTTTGAAAGTTGATCTGAATGTATGAATGAAAAACATTCAAATTGTATTATTGCAGATCAAGACATCACAATGGGGGATGTCATAGGTAAGGTTTATTCACAATGATCTATATTCACAACTGACGTTTAAAGAGGACTACAATAAGTGGCTTTTATGGACCATCGAATATAGATGAGTTAATTTGAAGAGGGTTGGCACTCTTTGAAAGAGAAGTTTGATATTTGAACATTGGTTACAAGTAATGTACAACAAAAATGAACAATGTGTTTCCTTATATTATAAAGATGTCTTTCATGCAAGTATGCGAAGCACTCAAAGGGCAGAATGTATTGAGATTAGTTGTTATTCCATTGTAAAAGGCTCAATGCAGAGAAAAAAATGTACCGAATATCAATTAGCTTAGAAAAATGTACCAAAAAATGTAGAGAAAAATGGCATTTGGTGAGGTCGGCATCGGAGATCGGAGAATGTCACCGTGAGATGTTGGAGGAGGTTGCCATGAAGACGTCCGATGAGGTCGGCATTGGAGCTCGGAGCTGGTAGCCGTCGGACGAGGTTGATTTTGCCCCAAGATGTTGGTGGTGGTCATGCGAGGAGATCCCTCCTGGTAGTGTCAAAGTAGGTCATATAGTGAGGAGATCACAGTTGGCGATGTCGAAGTAGGTCCCTCTTGGTGAGATCGTCCTCAGTAGTGTCGGAGGTGGTTGTGGAGAGAATGTGGGAGGCCACGGCAAGGATGTCAGATGCCGACGCCGTCAACAAGACGTCGACCTCAACAGTGTCGGAGGAGCTTCAATCGGCATGCTAGGGAAAAAAATTGCAGTTGATGTGGACTCACAATCGGCGGGCTAGGGCAAAAAATAACAATGGTGGAAATTTTTTTATATACTACTTCTCGAACCGGAAACGAACCGCCCTCAAACAGCCCCCGAACTGAATGGCCGCCTCCCATCCTAATGTCCGGCATGCAACTCATATTTTTATTTATGCAACTCCTCTATTTAAACTTGGGTTCGCCCCACAATTCTTATTTATCTAAAAACCCATCAAGCTCGACAACTATACGCACTGAGATTTGTCATACTCATTTAAGTCCTTTCTCTCTCATACACACATGCACACACACACCTAAAAGACAATGGTGAAAACTCGAAAGTGTCTAGGGATAGAATGAAGCCTCAAATCGTCGTGCTCTCCTCTCCTCATCTTGTGCCTCCACCTCCACACAATGTGACCCCCTTGACTCTTGTGCAAACTTTGAAACCTTAAAATCTCTTCAATCTCCTGAGCAAGATCAGCTACCTCTGCACAACTTGCAAAATGTTTCCGATTGATTAGAGATTGTGAGAAATAATAGATCAACAGCATCCCCACTTAGATCCCTAAAATATATCTTCATGCTATACAAGTAGCATCAAAGGATAAGATATTCATTATTGTCGAGGAAACTGAACAGAGATCTTCAAAAAGAGCTCATGGCATAGAAGCTCAAATCGGATCTCTCTGCGTTATGGTTAGTAATGTCGATGATTCACGTCATTGACCTAGGTAATTATTACTATCTTTTCTTTTTTTATGATAAAGTGGATAGGTTAAGGGTTCCTACGAATAGCTCGTGGAGCTATGAGGGTAGTATTCTATCACTTTCTCAGACTAAATCATTCTTTCACCCTTATGATAAGAAAATCTCCTCTTCATCGATCTGGATTCAACTTCTGGGCTTGGCATATGAATTGTGTGAGAAGGAAACCATTCTTTGAATAGCTGCTGCCTTGGGACCCTCTTGAAGTTGGATGAGCACAAAGTCAAAGGCAAGAGGATGTGTTTCTCACGTGTATGCATCGGAATGGATCTATCGATGTCAATGAAGATGGACACTTGGATCTGTTTCCTAAATGGATCTCATTTTTTCCAAAGAGTTTCATATGAAAATATTCCTATGTTTTCTTAATTATGGTATTATATGTCATCATCTCGATCATTGCCCTGCTTGCAGATCAAACAGAGACTCTCTAGTGAGGAAGGAAAACTTCCATATTGTCGCTAGTCTTTGGGACAAGCTGCATTTGGAGGACGTCTGCCAGAGCACATGCAGGAGGTCGCGACCACCATTTGACTTAACCGGACCGCCGCTTTTTGCCTCAGAAGAAGACTCCGTGAAAAATAAACAGGAATCAGAAATCGATATGACACCCTAGGGATGAACTATCAAGATTCATTGGGGTTTATCTCTTTTTCTGCCCCATTAGATGAGCATCTCTCAGCTCAGGGTATCTTGCGAAACGTTGTTAGCCTAGACGAAGAACCTTTCAAGGCATTGCACGTGATGAACACGAGTGAGAGATGGGAGATCATGTCGCATACCCATACACCAGATCACTCTAAACATCACACAACTACTTTTGGCTGTAGTGAACATGAAGTGGGTGGGCTTCAAACTTGCTCTGGTCACAGGTTCCTTCTTTGGCACTACAACGCAATTCCCTTTCTTCTTCCTCTTTAGAAAACTTCCTTCCCCCCACTTTTTGCTCCTCTACATGCAGGTCTTATGCCACGACCCCCTCAAATGCAAACAGGGGACAAGGGCTAACCTCCACACTAGGAAGCCCACACATCATCCATGGAGACATAGTCATTCGAGTCAGGTGTCACTCAACTCTCTTAGTGGATCAGATAACCAAGTGTCATCGAAGGAAGAATCAGAGGATATGGACAATGATCATCTGCCTCTGGACATACAAGTTGAACCCAAAAGGACTTCTAAAGCTACCGAGTTCTCTCAGCAAGGGCCAAAGTTTAGTGCCAGGAAGAAGCTTGGAAAAAGAAATCAAGTAAAAAAATCTTAGTTTGTCCCTAGTTAACACGTCCCCTTCCCCTTTGCAGTTCCAAAATGTTGTGGTAGTTCCTGGATCCAGTAAAATATCATCCGTGATAAAGTTCCTTACATGAAATTGTAGAGACACCCTTACAAACTCATCATCTAGACATTATTATTTGTCAGAAACCCATACTTCACCTCTTCATTCTAATATGGTTATTAGAAAACTTGGTAGACAACGGACTAAATATCCCAGGTAGATACTAGAGCATCAAGAGGTATTATTATTACCTCAAAATTAGGAACCACACGAGTAATGCAGATTGCTACAAATGCTCAATATATCCACGCAGTGGTTACAATTAAAAGCTTTTCCTTTTTATTAACTACCATATATGCTAGCACAACCCATGCTCTTAGAAATGAGCTATGGAAGCTTCTCTCAATTGTTAAATTTGGTACTTTTCCTTGGATGGTTACCGGGGATAAAAAAGATAAAAAAGGGGGAGTCGCTTTTAAACTCACTCAGTCAATTAGAATTTTCAGAGAATTTATATGCAAATAGGGTTTAATGGATCTTCCTTCATCGGGTAACAAATTCACTTGGTGCAATAATAGAACGAACCTAGCTAGAGTACTATGTACATTAGACAGAACCTTTGTAAATTTCCATTGACATATAAATATCCATACATCTATTTAAACACTTTAACTAGAGAAACTTTAGACCATGACCCATACTTATGTGTGATAACCAAAAGAAATGTCACTCGCATACTTTCAAATACGAGCACTTTTGATTTGAATACTAAGAACTTGTTTCTAGGGTATGGAAGTAGAGAAGCCCAGACTACTCGTTGTACACATCTTTAATAGAGGTTGAAAAAAAACTCTCAAGTGGAATAGAACTGTACTAGGTAGACTAAAAAAAGGGTTCTCTTAACTAAACAAGACATTTAGACCTTAGAGTGCATGGGCTTTCTGAGTATGAGCTTAAACAACTTAGAACTTTATACAACAAGCATGATGCTTACCTTAGGCAAATTAGTGTCAAATGGTGGAGAAAATCTATGGTTAGCTGGTTAAAGGATGAAGATAAAAATACAATTTTTTTTTCATTTAAGCCTGTTATTAGACATAGACAGAACTTATTAACATTTTAGATCAGAATGGAAATGTTATCTCAAATAATAATGATATACAAGATATGTTTGTCTCCCACTACGTAAATTTATGGGCTCACACATTGTAAAATCCTATTGCCCTTCGTGAGTCTTGGAAAGGCAGTTTCATTTCCCCTATCTATGATGATGAAGTTAAGACTAGTTTTTGGTATGGAAAGCTCCGGACAATTTTACATGCGAATTCTATAGGAATTATTGGGATACTATTGGGAGAGATGTTGCTAAGGACATTCATGGATTCTTTCATAGATGCGTGCTCCCTAGGGTTCATCTAATATTGCTTTAACTTTTATTCTAGAAAAATCCAACCCTAGAAATATATCTAACTATAGACCTTTAGTTTTGTGCAATGTTCTTTTACAGGGTTATTGAAAAAATTATCGCTAATAGACTTAAACAACATTACCTAAAATCATTGATACTTCTCAATAGGCTTTTGTACCAAACAAAACCATTTAAGATAACCTATTTTTAGCTAAGGAAATTGTCCATTCTATAAAAAAGGAAAGAAAGAAATATCTAATGTTAAAAGCTAATATGGAAAATAATTTTAATATGATGTCCTGAGATGATATAGTTAAAGTCCTAAAAATTATGAACTTTCCAAATCATTTTAGCTTCTGGATTAAGTGTTGTATTCAATCCCCCTCCTTTACATGCTCTATAAATGGAATGTCATTAACACTATTTCACAAATCATAAGGGTATAAGGTAAGGAGATCCTCTCTTTCCTTATCTTTTTATTCCAATGTCACAAGTCTTCTCTCCTACTAACCCAAGAAGTCAATCTCAGCTGCATCAAACTTTTCAAGATAGGAAACTTCTCTATGAGCCATATACTATTTTAGTATGCAATGAAGCTACTGCCCCAAATTGCTGAATAAAGGACATTTTTAAACTATATAAAGCTCTAACAAACAAAAAAAATAAATTCAAGTATATATGCTTTCTATCTCCCTCCTAAATTAAACTCTGGGATAAGAGAAAACCTAAAGAACATTCTAGGAATTAATGAAGGGACCTTTCCATTCACTTACCTTGGAGTTCTTATTTCATATAATTCACGGAACAAGACACATGTTACCCACATTCATGAAAGAATATCGAGTAAACTTGCTGGTTGGATGATGAAGACTTTAACACAAGCTGGTAGTTCTTACAAACTCAACCATGAATACTATTCCAAACTACTCTCTTAGTTTAATATGCATATCCTTTGGCTTTATTGAGTCACTTGAGAAACTTTGGCATCCTGTGGGCATCAATTGGGGAAAAAGAGGGATGCATTTGATAAAATTGGAAGATTGTCTTGCTTCCTAAACATGAGGGCAGTCTAGGGGTAAAGATCTCACACTATATAAGAGAGACTCTATTGGCTAAAATATTCTAGACATATTGAATCATAAACCTCATCCTTCGGTGGAGCTCATTATCAACAAGTATGGAACCCCACACCCTTGCTCAATCTCAAAAATCTTTGTTAGCAATTCTGCATGGAGCTGGAGACTACTAATGCAAAGTCTAAATAATATCAAGTTGGGACTTAGGAAACTTATTGGTAGTTAATGATAATGGTACAACTGCTTTTAATGATCCTTGTAAATTTAATAGACCTCTTTTCTTATGCCTAGTTTTATTAATGTTGAACCTAATAGGGTTACTCTTAATGTTGCAAGCTTTATAATGGAATGTATTTCTTCTATCTCAGTTTTTGCCCCTTGTTTGGTTACCATAATTCTAGCTATAAATTTGCCTATTCTCTCCTATGATGACTCTTGGATGTGGACTCCAAATCCTTCTAAGTTACCTACAACCATATCTGTATATAAATTCATTAGCAAGCCTCCATACTCTATGCAGCCTACTGGATGGTCAAGGTGGAAGGAAATCTGGCATATAAAGTCTTCCCAAAGATACATTTTTCCTTTGAAAATTGGCACATAATCGATTACCCACCTATACATGCTTGCAAGGTTTAATCCCTCAATTCGCCATTCATATACCCTTTGCAGCACCAGTTTAGAAACCAATTTACATTTGTTCTTTGCTTGCTCCTTCTCAGCTCAAGTATGGATTCACTTACAAGCCAAATGCAATTTCACTTCACGAATATGCAATCTTGGCATATGTTGGGCTGAGTATTAGAAGGGGACTATCAGGATACCTCTTCTAAAATAAAACTTCTAACTCTATTTGCCTTGTGAATTTGAGGGATTTAGTATGCCAGGAATGATGTTTATTTTTTATATAACAAGGCAATCACAACTGTAGTATGGGCACGGACTTTGGCTAGCTACAATGAGTTAGAATCCATCCATAATCCTGAGAGGACTCTCCTGTGGAACATCCGGTGATTCGATGAGAGCCTCTGCATCGTCACTGGTTCAACTTGAACTCAAATGCTAGCTTTTGTTTATGCAAGGGTTCTTTTCTTCATATGCTTCTCAGCGTTTGAGACGGAAGCCAAGAGCTTGTTAGGACTTCTTAGATGTAGAGGTCTATGGTTGTTCTTGTCTCACTTGTGAATCGACAAAATCATGTGCACAAATGAGGGCGATCCTTGATAATATCCGATGAATCATTCTTTTTTTTATAACTTTTGTTGTAATTATGTGAATAGAACAGTAAATTCTGTCGTCCATTTTTTGACCAATTACACACAACAAATCGTATTGCGATACTTTTTGGAAAGATGGCTGTCCATGCGGACTAATTTAAATTTTCATTGCTTAACACTTAATGCACGGTAACTGGGCGGCGGAGAATGTCTCATGAGAATTGAAAGAATTGAGCGATAGAATGGGCAAGAAAGAAGATGAGGAAACGCAGAAGCAGCCGTACGCAGGTCCCAACCGCAGGGCCTACTGCTCAACGTACTAGCGTCATGGACGCCTTCCGTGCTCCTTGCTTTGCATCCATTGTCCTTCTCATTGTACAACATGCCCAGGTTTTAACATTTTGATGCAATCCTCCGTGTTTTACTGAATTTAATGGTCACTGGAATTATATTACTTGCTCTCCACTGTTATGTATGTCAATTATTCTTTTAATAATATATTCTCAAATTACTAATATTGCAAAAGGGTTGATGCCAATCGAAATGGATGAAAGCTTTGGAATTTTCTCTGAAATGTTTAATAATTATTGACGAAACAGAGGACTAATGTGACCATTAGTGATAATGAAACTCTGTCATAAAATGTAGTAATAGATCTATTTAATGGATCAGCATCATGAAGAAGCTAAGTATGACATGAGACCCTATACACGATCCCATATATAATGCACTTCTCCTGTTAGATAACCGCAGAGAAGAGACCTTAATAAGGCAAAGATAGATTACCTCCGAGGGCTACATATGTTAGCGTCCAATGCCGACCCTCATGAGTCCAAGATAAGCCATAAGTCTGTAAAGGACGAGTAGCACAAACATAGCCAACAGTGCCACGGCTTGATGGTCGAAGCCTGTGACCTTGATGATAGGGAGATCCGCAACATGGCATGTGCGGTCTGGAGCGCACTGGTACGTGTCGTCAGGAGAGTACTGTGTGGCTATCTGCAGCTTGAATGCGTAAAAGCTCATAGATACATATTTGATCCAGGAAATGAACGGGGGAACATGCTGGACATAGTACCCCGCTGCGGTGAAGAATGTGAGCATGAGGACGGACGCGAGCGTCGCAGCAGTCTTGAGTTCCATGATGAACGCTCCAATAGCAAGCCCGAGTCCTTGCGAAACGAGTACGTGCAGGAGGGTGACCGAGATGTAGGCAAAGAAGCTGGCCGGTGCCGGGTTGAGGCTGCACATCCAGTACGCGATGTTGATGAAGATGATGGGCAGAATGAGCTCCATTGGCAGGTCGCCCACCATTCGAGCGAAGAAGTAGGACGACAGCCTGTACATGCCGGAGGACCGCTCCTTGGTCAGCATCATGCGCTCTTGCGGAAAAGTGAATATGGCTTTGAAGAGAGGAAAGAAGCTCCAGAATCCATCGATGAAGAAAAGTAATCCAACCTGCACAAAAGTTTTTTTTTATCATTTGGATTGTGTGTGTGTGTGTGTGGGGGGGGGGGGGGGGGGGGGGGGGGGGGGGGGGGGGAGTTAAGGAGTTAATAAGATCATTGATCGGAGACCTGGTCTTGTAGATGGCCTTGTGAGTGAAACCAAAGGAGACCTGCAAGGAGAGCGGAAAAAAACACTTGGGCAATCTTGAGGCCAGAGAAGGACTCATGCTTCCTCTCCTTGAGCCCCCTCTCGAGCAGAACCCTAAATTGATGCCACCAACTTGTGCACCACTGCTGTGCTGTCTTCTGATAGGAAGCACCATCTTGCTTGAACTGTTTGCTGAGATCTTGAACCTCCTGTACGACTTGGTCGCGCAATTGGAGGTTGTAGGCTGAGACTAGAGCCTCCTTGACATGCATCCGGTCATCTGATGTTTCATTAGAAGATACACCTACACAATGTTTCAAAGTTTTTTTTTTCTATCATTACAATGTTGTTTAATCCATATCTTGATATCTTCAGAAAGGACATCTAGTAATTAAGAAAGTATTCAATGCAATTGCCCCTAATGCTATCACAACTTGTTAGAGTATGCACAAATATTTTCCATATACCCGAATAATGTGCAATCACATATCCAAAGAATGTTCCTTTTAGACATAAAAGAGGGCGACTAATATGAGTACCGTTTGCAAGATCAAGAAGGAAATCTGCAGGATTCATGGCAACAGTGGGAGCAAAACCGATGCCAGCGAAGTGATCCATTGCATCGGAGGCCTTGCCAAAGTAGACGGGATGACCGTCGGAGAGCAGCAGCAGCTTGTGAAACATGTAGAACAGGCAACTGGACGGCTGGTGAATGGTCATCACCACCGTTCTCGACCCCCCAACTGCAACGTCGCGAATGGTGGACACGATCCTGGCGGCCGTGGTGGAGTCGAGGCCCGACGTCGGTTCGTCCAGGAGCAGGAGGCTCGGGTCGATGAGCAGCTCCTGGCCAATGCTCACCCGCTTCCTCTCCCCTCCTGAGACACCGCGCACGAAGGGTCCGCCGATTATGCTGTTGCTGCAGCCGATGAGTCCGAGCTGCGCCATGATCGTATCTGCCTGCTCGGACTTCTCCCGACGAGACAGCGTGCTGGGGAGGCGCAGGAGTGCGGTGTAGACGAGCGTCTCGCGGACCGTGAGGTGAGGGTAGAGGACGTCGTCCTGCGTGACGAACCCAATGCTTCGCTTGAGCGAATTGGAGAAGGACCGGCCGTTGTAGGTTATGTCGCCCGAAAGGTTCCGACGGCGGCGTTTCCTGTCCTGCAGGCGTCCGCCAAGCGCTGTCAGCAGTGTGGTCTTGCCGCAACCGGAAGGCCCCATCATGGCTAACATTTCTCCAGGGATGACCGCTCCAGAGACCCCTTTCAATATCTTCCTCTCCGTCTCCTTTGCCATCCCTTTGCCACCTCCACTGCCGTCTTTGGTCTTGATCTTATACTCTACATCCATGAACTGCATGCACGACATATTATTCTGTTAATTGCTCTAAAAAAATAGCGATAGATAACTAGTACCAGGTTTATATATCTTATTATCAAATGAACTCGAACCTTCTCATGCATGCGATCAATTTATTCCTTTACCTACGATATCATTAATGTTCTAATTACGTGATAGGAATAAAGTGAATTATACAACTATTATATGCATGCAAATGGAAGGCGAGAGTACACATGTGTCAGATCCAAGTATGTACGTACCTTGAGGGTGACGGGGAGTTGAGATTTGACGAAGATGGATCGGCTCCTACCTTCTCCTCCTCCTGTTGTTGCTGCTGCGCCATGAGGTTGCAGATGATCCATCTCTACCTGCATCCTCAATGAACTTTAACTACTGTAATAAATAAGAAACGAAATCAAGGCCTAGCTAGTTTATAATTTAGTTCTTTGAAAGAAGGAGAAATGCTAATTGAGTTTTACTGCACAGTGTACACATGCATGCATGCAGTCACTGGTACTTCAAGTTTAACCACCCACCTAAAAATTACATAAACCGGGATGCCCTGAGATGTGAGAATGTGGCGTTCGTCTGCATCCAAAGGAGCGCACTTAATGAATATATAAGAACGTCGACCATGTGGAGTTAGTGGATGCAAAGGTGTTCTCCATGATCTCCTCAACTAGTAGTAGCAGTGGGAGGACTCCTCCCATATATCCTGATATGACAGAATCCGCAGCAAGAGCTTGGTGAGATGGAAATCGATCACCACAATCCGACCCATTCAAAGCTACATGTGGAAAACTCGAATCTCCCCAGCTGATTTAGATGGAGAAGGCAAGGCCGTTGGCTTGCACCCACGTAAGGCGTCGATCGGCTGGGCAAGCTCTAAAGCGAGTCGGCGTGCTCCCCTCCGTCCTTAATTTGTCCGGGGGCTCGCCAAAAGGTAGGCTACAGGTAGGTAGATGGTGATCGAGTGGCGACGTCTCAGTAGCCCTGCTCATGCAGGAGATAGAGTGAGATTACAACTCATCAATGCAAAAAGGCAAAAGGAACGCTTTCGGGTGCTGCTGGTGACACGAGGATGCGGTATACATCATGGATTACGTACGTACCAAGCTTCATTCACCCTTTTTATGCTTACTTGCTCAAACATCCAACGGAAATTTATTTGATATCATGAGGGCGCCAACTATTTTTGCTGGAAAAAAAAGTCGATGTAAATTAATTGAAGTGATAATGATTTTAGTTTCTATTCGATCACTCGGGAAAAAGAGATATACAAATTTTCTTGCCTATAATTATGATGGATGATTAAGCCTCAAATAAGTATTTGGAAAGAAAGCAAAACAAATTAGTGAATATTAGTGTGTTTTTAGTAGGAGGATGATTTAGTAGGATGTAGTGTTTTCCAATATAATTTCCTGATTAGGGTGATTGATCAATATGTATAAGTAATTAAACATATGAAACTCCATTCTTCAAAGCATAGCATCCACCAAAAATTTTGGTTTCTTTGACGCCCCCAAAATCAGCAGTCAGGTTGATCCCGGAAGAACTACACTACTTGTTACACTATTGATCATGACTATTCAACAAAGTGTCATACGTGACGTCAATATAATAAAAAATATAATCAAAGATTTTAATGTGAAAGTTCAAACGTCGAATATCAAGAGATGAGTAATTAATGTAGCTTATAGCAAAATGCGGAAAGAACACAATTTGCGTCAAGCTCAACATTTGAAAGAGAAGTTCAACAAGCGGAATAACATGATGTCTCTGAATAAGCTACAATAATTTAAAAGGAATGCAACAATGAAAACTTGAAGCAAAACATCAGTCATGTGCAGCATTTTTCAAGCTCTGTGCCCTTCAACACCTCATCAGTTTGTATTCTCACCTGCAAAATCCCAATGCAGGGGAATCGGATACCCGCGAGGAAAAAGCCCAGTATAATAGCAATATAAATTATGAAATAAAGATCAATGTTAATCATATACAAAGTGTCAATGATGAACACTGATAAACTTTGACTTCTATGCATTTACTATGATGAGTCATATATCATCCTTTAACCATAGCAATAACTGTACTTTACTCTGTTCTTTACTATGGTTGTGCATTGTCTTTACAGTACTCTGCATTGTCTGTATCATATTATGTTCCATACTTTACCATAGCATGTTATATGCTTTATTTTGCAGTACTCTGCTTTACATTACTTTACTATGAGTTGTACTACATATTTTATATTACTATGATATACTTAATGTTGGTTGTCCTATGCGAGCTCGACTTTATTAAATTAGGATGCTAGATGTGCCTCTATGAATCTGTAAAGTCAGTAAGCACACATGGGGATGGGGTGTGACAATGCATCACCCATTTTGAAATGTATGTGGGAGTGGGCATACACTTCAGGAACAGTGGTTATTTAAGAACTTGTATGTTCATTGTCTTCGCAGTTAGCTATCTGTCTCTCTGGCTCAATACTATATTCTCTGGGGGAAGGAGTGTGGCCAATGCATCACCCTTTCTTTGAGGTACAGGTGAGAGAGGACTTCTATCCTCAAGAATAGTGGTCATCGAAGACTAATAGGTTCGCTGTCTCCTTAGCTAACTACCTGCCCCTCTCTATACTATACTCTGATATCTGTTCCATGCTTTGGGCGGCACATAACAATCCCATAATTTCATCTTTACTTTACTTGTCCTTGCTTATCTTTAATATGATTTAGGAATCAGGAATCAGGAGAGGGAGAAATTTCCTCTTCTCTACGTGACAACATTACGTTAATTCATTCTTTATTCATATTACCAAGTACCTATTCTCTTTTCAGTAAGGTATGGCTCTTTGTGTCTTTAGGGTCTTAGACAAGACTTCAAGTGGTTCTGACGAAGACAGGGTTCGGCTTATGAAAGAATTGGACTCAATCGGAAGGGTCCATAATACTGTCCGACTGCACCCGGCCCGAGCTGAGATGAACTCGGGCCAAGTTGCAGTCGGGAAAATAATCCAATAGAACTCGGGTCGGGTCGAGGACTTGGGCCGGGTCCTCTTTGGAAATTGATGTATGCGGTCCGGACCGAGTTGAGGAGAACTCGGCCGGGTCCTATTCAGGGCATTGATGCACACTACTCGGGCCGAGTCGAGGTTAACTCGGGCCGGGTTGAGGACTGTACACCGGTCGTCACCTCGGTCGAGTTCACGCTCGGTCCGGTCGTCAACTCGGCGCGACCCAGGCCGAGTCGAACACCAACTCGGTCGGGTCGTCTTACAATGATCGCGCGACATCATCGGCAAATAAACCTGAGTCGGGTTTAATCGAACTCAGACCGCGTCCTAGTATGACCCGGGCCGAGTTTCAATCGCACGGAACTGCGCCGATCATCTTCTCCGATTTTGACGACCCTCCGGTCATCAAATCGGGAAGATTACAACATGAAAACTAATTCTACAACATTCAGGATCTTCATAGTACCCTAATATGCACCAATGGATCCATAATTCTTCGTCTAGAGGGATTTAAATCTAAGGTACCTCTGTTTTAGATGATTCGAGTTCGTCGGCGAGTCGATCGCCGATCCTGCGATCGTCGATCGTTCCTGAACGGCAAGAGGGGGTTCGCCTGGTCCTCACGAACGTCGGAGGAGATCGTTGTGTGTCGAAGGAAGGTCGGATCGCCCGTTGTCCGTCGTTGCTGTCGTGCTCTACCTCGCGCGTCCGCCGGGGTCATAGAAGAAGAAGAAGAAGAGACGGAGCGGCGGCCGGTCCAAGTGTCCAAGGGGGTGCGAGGGCTTCCTCGTGCCCCTTTTTATAGAGTCGGCCGACCATTTTCCGAGCGCGATCAGGGGAGGAATTTCCTCTCCTGGTCGGTCGTTTCTTCTTTGGTCCATTTTCTTTTTTTTAATTCAAATTGATTTTTGATTTCCTTCATTAATTCTCTCCTTAATTACCATTGAATTGCAGAAATTTGAACATTTTCCTTATTAGAGATTGCATGTGTTACATTATTATCTCATTAAAAAAAAATTCGTCCTCGAATTTAGATAACAGTTAGGACTTACCGAATAGTTCAAGAAACTTCTCTCGCATTTCCGATTCTACTTTCCAAGTGGCCTCTTTTCCCCGATGATGCTTCCATGCTATTTTGACCAATAATATTTTCTTCTTCCCCTGTTGGTACTCTTGATACTCTAGTATCTCAATGGGTTGTTCTTCATAAGTTAGATCCTCCTTGAGGTTTAGTTCTTCAATTTGGATCACATTGGCGTAGTCATGTTTATACATCCGGAGCAGAGAGACATGGAAAACATTGTGTACTCTAGCATATGCCGGGGGGTAGCGCTAACCTGCATGCTTAGTCTTCAACCATATCTAAGATCTCAAATGGACCTACATATCTTGGACTCAATTTTTCACGCTTGCTAAAACGCATTATACCTTTGGTGGGGGAGACTTTAAGCAGGACTTGATCTCCTACCTTGAAGATATGTTCTCGGCGCTTCTTGTCCGCATAGGCCTTCTGTCGATCTTGAGCTGACTTCATCCTCTTCTTGATGAGTTCAACCCTGTCTGTGTACTCTTGGGTCTGCTTTTGTAGTTTAGCGCTCAAGATATTTCTTTCACCCACTTCGCCCCAACATGCAGGGGAGCGACATGGTCGACCATACAATGCTTCAAATGGGGACATCTCTATGCTAGCATGGAAGCTGTCATTGTAGGAAAACTCGATGAGAGGTAAGTGCTTGTCTCAGTTACCGTGCCAATCCAGTGCACATGTTCTAAGCATGTCCTCCAGTGTTTGGATTGTCCTCTCTGATTGCCCATCTGTCTGGGGACGGAAGGTTGTACTGTAGCGAAGCCTCATCCCAAACGCATTCTGGAAGCTCTTCCAGAATCTTGATGTAAATCTGGGATCTCTATTAGATACAATGATCGACGGGATCCCATGGAGTCTAACGGTCTCTTGCACATATAGATCCATTAGACTTTCTAGAGGTTGTTTTACCTTGATGGGTAAGAAATAAGTCGATTTAGTGAGTCGGTCCACTATTACCTAGATGACATCATGTCCTTTCTGAGTCCGAGGCAGACCCGTAATAAAGTTCATCGCTATTTCTTTCCACTTTCACTGTGGGATGCCCAAACTCTTCAAAGTCCCTTGGGATTTCAAGTGTTCCACTTTGACTTATTAGCATACTATACATTTGGAGATGTATTCTACGATCTCCTTCTTCATATCTGGCCACCAGAAACTTCTCTGCACATCCTTGTACATTTTTGTACTCCTTGGGTGGATTGCAAACTCGGACTTGTGGCATTTGTCTAGGACTTCTCTTCATAGTTTAGGATTATTCGGTACCCATAAACGATCACGGTACCTGATGCCACCATCTGAAGAGACCTTGAAATTTGTCGTCTCGAGACTAGTCTGGATCTTCAATCTGTGTTTTGACGATTCTTCCTATAACATCTGGTACTATACGTTGCATCATCATTAATGATCCGTCATGTCTTGCCCTTAGTGCCCATTTGAATAGCTCTTCCATAAGTTCGAACTGTCGAAGGTGCATGAAGATGACATATCCTTCCCATTTTTGACTAAGAGCGTCGGCTATAGAGTTCGCTTTACCAGGATGGTAGATAATGACAAACTCATAGTCCTTCAAGAACTTCATCCATCTTCTTTGGCGCATATTCAAATCCTTTTATGTGAAGACGTATTTCAAACTCTTGTAGTCTGTGTAGACCACAAACTCTTCTCCATACAAGTAATGGCGCCAAAACTTGAGAGCAAACACTACTGCTGCCAGTTCGAGGTCATGAGTTGGATAATTGGACTCATGTTTCTTCAGCTATCTGGATGCGTATGCGACAACTTTTTTATGTTGCATCAACACACACTCCAATCATGTACCACTAGCATCGCTATAGACTACGTAACCACCATTGCCTGATGGTAACGTAAGGATTGGTGCTGAAGTCGCCGCTTCTTTAGTTCTTGAAAGCTCTCTTCACATTTGGGTGACTAGATAAATTTTTCTCCTTTTCTTGTAAGCTTGGTCAGCGGCAATGCAATTATTTAAAAGTCCTTGATGAATCATTTCTAGTATCCCACTAGACCAAGAAAGCTTCTGATCTCAGAGACATTCTTCGGTTGAGACCAATTGTATACTGCTTCTACCTTTGCTGGGTCGACTGAGATCCTATCCTTGGAGACGATGTAGCCAAGAAATGTCATCTCTTCTAACTAGAATTCATATTTGGAAGCATATAATTTCTTTGCTCGCAAAGTCTCCAATACTATTCTCAGATGTTCCTTGTGCTCCTCTATGCTTGGAGAATAGATGAGAATATCGTCGACGAAGACAATCACGAACTTATCTAGATGTTCGTTGAAAGTCCGATTCATGAGGTCCATGAATGCTACTGGGGCATTGGTTAACCCAAATGGCATTACAAGGAACTCGTAGTATCCATATCTTGATCTGAATGCCGTCTTTGGAATGTCTTCTTTGGCTACCCTTAATTGATGATAGCCACTCCTCAGATCAATCTTGGAGAAAATCTTTGTTTGGACAGCTGATCAAATAAGTCATCGATGCGAGGTAGTTGATACTTGTTCTTTACTGTGATTTTGTTCAACATTTCGATACAAAGTCTTAGTGAATCGTCCTTCTTATTGACGAAAAGGACTGGTGCACCCCATGGTGAGACACTAGGCCTGATAAAACTTTTGTCCAGCTTAAATCTGTGTCTTCAATTCCTTCATCTCTACTGGGGCCATGCGGTATGAGGCTTTGGAGATGGGCGCCGTACCAGGTGCCACTTCAATATGGAAGTCTATCTCCCTTCTGGGTGGTAGACCACTTACATTTTCAGGAAAAACATCAGGGAATTCCCTTACAACCTCTATGTTCTGAGGGGTCTTCCTTGACTCTTCTATTTTGGTAACACTTTTCAGATAACCTCTACACCCTTTTTGGAGTAGTTTATGTGCCTTCAGACTATGACTTTTGATTCCTTCTGTGCAATGCTTCTGACAATGGCTTTGTCTATACTCTGTATAGCTATAACTACCTTCTTTTGCTTACACAATATAGAAGCATCGTGGAAGATTAGTCAATTCATGTCCAAAATTATATCATAATCTCTCATAGAGATGATGATAAGATTTGTAGGGAAGTTCTTTTTATCTATCTCTATGGATACATTAGGGAGATATTTAGTGGTGACTAGGGTTCCTTGTGAAGTCAATATACTCATCTTATGCTCTAAGTTCATTGTAGTTAACCCTAATGTATTGGCACACTCTTCAGATATGAACGAATGCGAGGCACTAGAATCAAATAATACTGTAGTGGATAGTTCGGTTATGAAGAACATACCTCGAATGACCTTAGCGTCATTCTGTGGAGCATCCTCTTCTAAATTGAAGAGTCTTTCTTGGACCAACTGTTGTCCACGTATTGGGCAATTCACGACGATATGGCCCATTCCGCCGTAGTGGAAACATGCTCCAGTCTTCATGCGGCATTTCCCTGCGTGGGTTCTGCCACAGGTGTTGATAAGACCCACTCACCTTGTGCGAGTGATGCTTGAGGGGCTCTGGGAGGCTGTTGCCTCTACTGCTGAGCTTGGCGCCTTGGTGTCTGCTGAGGGGGTCGTTGGTTCTGCTATTGTGATTGCTATGGTGGAGGAGCTTGTTGTGGAGGACGGTAAGGCTATTATTGCGGGTGGTTGTACTGTTGAGGCGTTGGGTAAGGGCGGAGCCATTTGTCCTGTCATTGCTAATGACGGTTGTTCCCATGAAATTGTTGTTCTTGCTGGAAACTCTGGCCCACATTTTGTTGGACCCTCTTATCCTTCTGTAAGTCCCGGTGGTCCTTCTTCGTCATCGTGGCCAGGCTAACCGCCTGATCCAGAGTCTTGCAATTCCTTGGTCTAGTCTGGGCCCTCGAGGTGGGGTTCAGACCATCAACGAATCGCTTCGTTATGTCTTGTTTGTCCATGATCAACTTTGAGTACTTCTTCAATCGAACAAACTTGGTCATGTATTGGGACACTGGTCCCTTGTTCCAAATTCAAGAATTCTTTCTGCTTCAAATCTCTTTGGAACGCAGGGAAGAAGCGCGTCTCGAATGCCTTGCGGAAGTCTTCCCAGGCAACTACCTTTGTATCCGGAAAACTGGTGGCTTTCTTTGTTTCCACCACTCCTTTGCATCCTTCTGGAGAGTATCCCTAGTGAATAATACTTTCTTGTTCTCCGAAACATCCAGGATGTTGAACTTTTCTTCTAGAGTCTCCATCCACTGTTCGGCCACCTCCATACCCCCGTCCCCATTGAACGTCGGAGGTTTCGACCTCCAAAATTTTTGTATTGTGCAAGGGAGGGGAGCTTGGCGTCCTTGCTGCACTGGTGGTTCAGGTGGAGGAGGAGAAAGTGGAGGTGGATAAGATGGGGGTGGAGGAACGAAAGGGGTCTCCCCTTCATTATGCATCTCATTCTCGCTAGTGGACGCTTGTAACCTTCTCTGAGGAGACATTTATAAAAAGACCATGATAATATTTAAGAAATAGCATACCCAAAGATCTTTAATCGAAATAAAAAATCTCATATCACAATTGAGACCTTATGGCTCAATATCTGCTTAAAAATTCAAATCATGCTCATGATAGAGTTAGTCAAAACAAGACATAAGCATTCATTTAAGGCACACTAATGTTTTCACCATCAAAGAAACATTTGATACTAGTCATTGTGTCCCGAAGTTTTCCCAAGTTCATCCTTGGAGATCCTTCTGCGCTTAGCATAATTCAGGCATTCACATTCGAAGTGCCCAAATTGTTCACAGTAACTGCAATATGGCTCTGGGTCTTCTGACTGACTTATAGGGCTGCCTGCGCGTATTTCTGCACCTATTTGCTCCATGATTTGTATCTCTCTCCTCAATTCCCTTTCTTCAAATGTCTCAGTTGGTGGGGAAGGTATTACTGGGTAGTTACTCCCCATGCTCTCCAAATTAGAATGCTCTTGTACTTCTGGAGCTGGGGGTGGTGGAGTTGTGCGTCCGCGACCACGTCCACGGCCACGTTCGCGACTTTGTGCCCATGCTTGCACTTGTTTTGGAGTCAGCGCAGTTGGGGAGTGCATGACTGATTTAGCTACCCAGAAAACTCTTCTACCTCCACGTACCACTCTTGACGTTATGTGGCGTGGAGGCATCTATAAAAATGAATTAACTTATTAATATAAGTATAATCTACATGAGAATGTACTTATCGCTTACTTAAGGAGTGGAGCCACAGATACTTGAGAAGCTTACACACGACTTTACTTTGAGTTATGAGACAACGTGAATAATAATGACGATACATGAATATCTACTCTACTATGATCAATGAGAAGCCAAGAACTTAGGCTCTGATACCAAATTGTAACGCCCAACCAAAATTGCCCCTCCTGCCATGTAGGCAGTCAGGTTGATCCCGGGAGGGCTACACTGCCTACTACACTATTGACCATGACCATTCAACAAAGTGTCATACGTGGCATCAATATAATAAGAAATATATTCAAAGACTTTAATGCGAAAGTTCAAACGTCGAATATCAAGAGATGAATAATTGATGTAGCTTATAGCAAAATGCGGAAAGAACACAATTTGCGTCAAGCTCAACATTTGGAAGAGAAGTTCAACAAGCGGAATAACATAATGTCTCTGAATAAGCTACAATAATTTAAAAGGAATGCAACAATGAAAACTTGAAGCAAAACATCAGTCATGTGCAACATTCTCTAAGCTTTGTGCCTTCCAACACCTCGTCAGTTTGTATTCTCACTTACAAAATTCCAACAGGGGAATCGAATATCCGTGAGCAAAAATTCCAGTACAATAGCAATATAGACGATGAAATAAAGATCAATGTTAATCATATACAAAGTGTCAATGATGAACGCTAATAAACTTTGACTTCTATGCATTTACTATGATGAGTCATATATCATCCTTTAACTATAGCAATAATTGTACTCTATTCTTTACTATGGTTGTGCATTGTCTTTACAGTACTCTGCATTATCTGTACCATACTATGTTCCATACTTTACCATAGCATGTTCTATGCTTTACTTTACAGTACTCTGCTTTACATTACTTTACTGTGAGTTGTACTACACCTTTTACATCCTTAATGTTGGTTGTCATATGCGAGCTCGACTTTATTAAATTGGGATGCTAGAGGTGCCTCTCTGAATCTGTAAAGTCAATAAGCACACATGGGGATGGGGTGTGACAATGCATCACCCATTTTGAAATATAGGTGAAAGAGGACCTACACCCTAGGAACAGTGGTTATTTAAGAATCTGTATGTTCACTGTCTCCTCAGTTAGCTATATGTCCCTCTAGCTCAATACTATATTCTCTGGGGGAAGGAATGTGACCAATGCATCACTCTTTCTTCGAGGTACAGGTGAGAGAGGACATGTATCCTCAAGAACAGTGGTCATCGAAGACCAATAGGTTCGTTGTCTCCTCAGCTAACTACCTGCCCCTCTCTATACTATACTCTGATCTTTGTTTCATGCTTTGGGGCGACACATAACAATCCCATAATTTCATCTTTACTTTACTTATCCTTGCTTATCTTTAATATGATTTAGGAATCAGGAATCAGGAGAGGGAGAAATTTCCTCTTCTCTGACGTGACAACATTATGTTAATTTATTCTTTATTCATATTACCAAGTACATATTCCCTTTTCGGTAAGGTACGGCTCTTTGTGTCTTTAGGGTCTTAGACAAGACTTCAAGTGGTTCTGATGAAGACAGGATTCGACTTATGAAAGAATTGGACTCAATCGGAAGGGTCCGTAATATTATCCGACTGCACCCGGCCCGGGCTGAGATGAACTCGGGCCGAGTTGCGGTCGGGAAAATAATCCAATAGAACTCGGGATGGGTCCTATTTGAAAATCGATGTATGCGGTCCGAACCGAGTTGAGAAGAACTCAACCGGGTCCTATTCAAGGCATTGATGCACACTACCCGGGCCGAGTCGAGGTTAACTCGGGCCGGGTTGAGGACTGTATACCCATCATCACCTCGGTCGAGTTCACGCTCGGTCCGGTCGTCGACTCGGCGCGACCCAGGCCGAGTCGAACACCAACTCGGTCGGGTCGTCGTACAATGATCGTGCGACATCATCAAACTCAGACCGCGTCCTAGTATGACCCGGGCCGGGTCGGCAATAACTCGGGCCGGGTTTCAATCGCGCGGAACTGCGCCGATCGTCTTCTCCGATTTTGACGACCCTTCGATCATCAAATCGGGAAGATTACAACATGAAAACTAATTCTACAACATTCAGGATCTTCATAGTGCTCTAATATGCATCAATGGATCCATAATTCTTCGTCTAGAGGGATTTAAATCTAAGTTACCTCTGTTTTAGACGATTCGAGTTCGTCAGCGAGTCGTACGTCGATCCTGCGATCGTCGATCGTTCCTGATCGGCGAGGGGGGTTCGCCTAGTCCTCACAAACGTCGGAGGAGATCGCTGTGTGTCGAAGGAAGGTCGGATCGCCCGTTGTCCATCGTTGCTGTCGTCCTCTGCCTCGCACGTCCGCCGGGGTCACAGAAGAAGAAGAGACGGAGCGGCGGCTGATCCAAGTGTCCAAGGGGGTGCGATGGCTTCCTCGTGCTCCTTTTTATAGAGTCGGCCGGCCCTTTGGCCGGCCATTTTCCGAGCGCGATCAGGGGAGGAATTTCCTCCCCTGGTCGGCCGTTTCTTCTTTGGTCCGTTTCCTTTTTTTGAATTCGAATTGATTTCTGATTTTCCTCATTAATTCTCTCCTTAATTACCATTGAATTGCAGAAATTTTAACGTTTTCCTTATTAGAGATTGCATGCGTTACAGTTTCTGTCTCAAATATCATTTTCAAGCTGGTTTCTCAAACATGTTTTCAACCCTTAAAGGCATCGAATATTAGTGAAGGCAACATGCCTGATTGATGACGCATCATGCATCATGTGAAATTGTCTCGTATTGGGACAAATTCGCGACCCTCCTCCTCTTCTTTTGTTGTTGTAATAATAGAAGAAAACTCAAGACATAGTATAGACCTATAAGGTAGAGATGGACTCCCTTACTCGTGTTCGCGTCGGTCAATTTGAATTGACCGTGTCTTGAATCTTGTCCACACTTGAGTCAACCTGTCCATTTTTTTCTGTGGATACTTATTAAAAATTAGTTATATATAATATTTCTATTTTAATAATTAGATATATAATATCTTATATATATGTGAATATGTAATATTTCTAATTATTATAATTGTAAAATATTTTTACGGATTAGATAGATATATATATATTATGATAATTAATAATACTAAATTAAAAAATAAAAAATGTATCAAGTTGGGTGTTGGGCCAGACCGTTGGCACAAACTCGACTCAACTATCGTGCTTGGAGCAACGAAATCCGTACCGACCACGTGTTGGGCCAGACCGCCCGATCCCATCCAAATTACAGGCTCTAATATAAGTAAAGGAAAAATAAATTTAATTCAAAAAAATAAGTCGTAGCTGCCGAGGAGCTTGGAATTCGACGCCCGCGGGTTATATATAAAATGCGTTGGGTACTCGAAAAAGTCAAAACCAGACAGCACGATAGAGCCCGTCCGGAACTGGTCAAAGTAGGGTTGACCAAACTCGACAACATTCCCTGACCCGTATCCTCACCTCGTGTTCATTTTCCCACCTAACTCATGAAATTTCAATAGCTGGATATGTACAAAAAGAACTTATTTTGAAATACTTTTTTTTTGTTTTTCAAATGTAAATATCGCAGCTTGGGAGCCATCGGATTGACCGACTGATATACGTCACAAGGTAGGTACATATATAGCATACATTGAATGAGTCTCCTGTGAAATGGATGATTATATATATATATATATATATGCGATCATATTCCGAGGGCACACTCTGTGACCACGTCATCTGAGCCATCGATATACATCAAACGGACGTGATCCCTCATGCGACGTGCCCTCGCATGAAGTGACCTCGCGCTTATTGAGGAATGACTCTCTCTCTCCCGATCTCTATTCTGCCCTCTCTCGATCCGGCCGGAAAATAGTTTACATTTACACTATAAGGAAAATAGTTTTTTGCGATGAAAAATTTCCCACGCGCGCGCAGGCCGATCCGGCTGGGCGCTGCCAGATCCGGGCGCGCACTGCCAGATCCGCTGCTCAAGCAAGATCCGACCTACGCTCAGGCCAATCCGCTGGATCTCAGGCGCAGGCTGGATTCGGCCACGCACATGACCAGTTCGGGCCGTGCAAGCGGGAACCGGCCCGTGCGCAGGCTAGTTTGGGCCGTGCGGGCGGGATCCGACCCGCGCACGGCTAGTTCTGGCCGAGCGGGCCAGTTTTAGCCGTGCATGGCCAAATTTTTTATTTTCAAAAATGAACTTTCGATGGTTGTAGTCATGAAAAATTTCTACGGGTCCGACCGTGAGAACGTTCTTCCACGGCTCCGACCATGGGAAGGAGAACATTTCTAACAGTTTGGTCCGTGGGCAGTTTCCATGGCTCGGACCATTGGGAACCTTTCTCGCGGCCCAAGTTGTGGGAAGCTCCCACGGCTTCAGGTGTAGGAACGTTGCCATGGCTCCGGCCATCGGCCGGAATCGTGGAAAATTTTTGTGATGAGCACTTTTGCAACGGATCTTTCCCGTCCGAAAATCCATTGCAAAAGTGTTATTTATGACGGATTTTCTCATTTTGTAATGGCTCAAACCGTCAGAAATATGAATTTTTCTTGTAGTGTTAAAAGCCACATAATTTTCATATGAAATGGAGCTCCCATGAGAGTCTATCCAAACTATGAACCCTACTTAATCCTTATCATAGAGGCGTATCAGGTTGTTTATACTTTTTTTATATATGACAGAAAAATGTCAGACCGACACTCTAGATACATACCCAAATTAAGTTTCTGTACACCTTGATTAATTAACATTTCTCATTTATAACATATTTAGGCCTAGCGTGCATTTAAATTATTGTTCCACTGCCTATAATGTGTGTATGTACGTTGCTATCATTTATGAATGTACGCTAATATAGCTCATTTATGAAGGTATATATATATAAGTTCTCCAGCAATGTCTAAAAATGTTGCACGTATATCAAAGGAAATTTATTTTCTATTTATCAGTTTTTCAGAAGACGGGTAACAATTACTTATTACAAGTAAGTACATAAATATAATAACTTGGAAAGTTACAAATAGAATGCGTGCTCGCAAATGCAGAATTGAGCTTTGCGGCCGAATGATTTATTATACCCGATCACGGGGCATATAAAAAAAATGTTTATGATGAATCGAAAGAACTGGTTAATCAACAAGATTATTGTCCCTGCTAGCAGGACAAGGCTAAAGCTATATATAGCACTAATATAAAAAGAATGGGTAGCTTTTCCTTGCAGACTCATGATCACGAGTCCCATTATAGTTAATTTGTAAACCGAATTAAAAAGAATAGCTTTTCTGCGAGCGAGGGGGATGCAGTTTATTTCGTGAATCCTCGATGCAGTTCCTGTTATCTACTTCTGATATTGATCTGATCCCTTGTATGATTCCATGCACCGAAGAACGCTCTCTGCAGTCATTGACACCAGATCCGCCCAGTTCCTGAGAAATTTATAAAGGGTAGCAATGTGTGAATAAATTTGGCAGAACGACCAAAATAATTTGCAGAAAAGAGGTCATGCAAAACTACAATGAAGTTGCATTGCACATTCCATGGCATGATGTATTACGTACCCATTTCGTGAGTCGAACGTCAGCCCCACCGTGAACTTGGCCTCTTCGAGCGCCTTTGTGTAGCTTTGGAGCTTCTCCGGCTGATCCATCAGGGACTCATCGTCGAGACGGCCGATCTTGAGCTCCGAGGGCTTGACGTCGCAGAAGACGGGGATCAGCTTCTTGCCGGACTCGACGAACATCGCGAGCTCGTGCAGGCAGAAGACGGACTCGCAGTACCGGGGGGATAAGATGGCGACGCCGATCGCGGACTGCCGCACGCCGGCGTCGATGCACTCGAAGAGCCGGTCTCCGGGCCCCATGCTCCTGCTGTCCAAGAACGGTCGCATTCCCATCTGGACGAGGCGGTCGTACAGCAATCCCGCGACCGTCCGCTTCGTGTCCACCCCCCTGTGGCTTATGAACACGTCGTACTTATTGTTCTCCTGTGTTGCCTTCTTCTTCGTGAGCTGCTGCCGCGCCATCGCCGTAGCCACTGCCATCTGCATGTCTCCCGAAGATTCTAAGTGGCGATTCCTTAGAACCGATCTGAAGACGAGGGCGCTTCGGGCAGTTCGGTGCACGGCCGGCTGCATGCTGTCAGCACTTCAAGTACGTATAAAGTACGTAATGAAAATTATGTTGCGATCGTGATCAATGAAATGATGAATCGATTATGGAGAGGTGTATCTGTAAGAGAATTAATAAGTAATAACTTGTGGACGTGCGCCATATTTATAGGGCAAGTATCAAGCCTGCATTCAATTTTCAACCAACGACACCCCCCCCCCCCCCCCCCCCCCCCCCCCAAGCGTCCTCTTTTTTTCTTTTTGATTTCAACTGAGAGGGTGCTTTACGTGTATACTTAATACAGTAGTTTATAGTTGACGTCCTTGATGTTTGATCCATTCAATGCGACGATTAAATATAAGGGATGTTTTGATTCTTTACTAGATAGTTATTATATATTTTATATTTATATTTATCTACATCTGAACAAGAATATATTTTTTACTATAAGTAAAAACTTCGAGTTTAGTACAGAAAAGAGAAATAAAAAGTTCGCAAAACACGATCGTTGCTCATGCTTTACGAGTTAATGTGTATAACTGTGCTGTATTTATTTTACATGTAGGTTTTGGTACATATAGGTTACGTATGCGTTGCGTACCCATATACAATTAGTAGTGTACGTTTCCTGTGATATGGATACGTGATAAATCATGAATTGACACGATGTACAGGTACATGTACTAGAAGTTTAGATCAAAATTTTGGTTTAATACTTTTACTAGCGAGTCAAATATTTCATTTTCCATATATAAGAAAGATCAATATTCATGAGTAATCAGCATGTTCAAAGACGTCGACGTACGTCGGTCGTGCCATGTTTTTGCACTACATATGAGCATCAGAAAGTTCTCATCTCTTTCAATCGAAAATAAGAGAAAAAAAAATACTTGAAAGTTCATATATACCTTGTATACCAAGTAACAGTCACGTTGTGCATGTGAATTTGAAAAGGAGGATTGACTCGTCGAAAGTAATGTCGTCGTCAAATTAATTTGTTCCAGGGAAAGTCTTGGGACATAACATTTGTTAAGTACTTGGGAATGAATGCTATTTCGGATCTACTCCAAAGTTAGAATTCGTAAAACTTCCATACCATTCTATTTAATCTACACCAAAATGAAATCGATGTTGGAAAATTAATTAAGCGTAAAAGATAATCATGGATATATATATATATATATATATATATATATATATATATATATATGATTACGAGATACATCTTTTGCCAACCTAATTAATTAGCCGGCTGCCCCATAACGTGAGAGAGATCATATCACGTGGAAGATTGGGATTTGGGTGAAGATTCAAAGGCATCAGCGAAGAAGTATAAAGTCAAATTAACAAGCATCTTCTCAGTATGTCAGTCATGGCATTCAAAAACTTGGTGAAGGCTTGATTTCTATATATATGGTGAATGGAAACACGGAAGTTCATGAGAAAGTTTTAGATTCAAAGACAGAATCGAATCGACTTGAGAAACAATTTAGGCATTTACGATCAAATTATATTATATATATATGGTTAAGTTGTGAATATAAAATTATATACAAAATGTAATATTATCTTTTTAGAAAAAATTCTTGCAAGAATTATCAACATTAGAAGAAAATAGTGAATTTGCAATAGACATCGGAATTTGCGAAGGAATTCGCGGGTGAAAATATTTTTTTTCAATGGATGAAAAATTCACCAAAAATTCTAAAATTAAAGACACAATCATTGAAAATTTCTAACTAATATAACACTCATATGAAATATTAAAAACTTTACGATGGATGTCCCCTTCGCAATGGATCTAAGATCCATCTAAAATTACAAAGGATGGGAACTATCGGAAAATAAAAAATATTTTAATAGTTTCAATGGTTGATTGGGGGATATATTAAAATGATATTTTGTAGGATTTAAGGAGGCTCCTACCCACTTGAGTGGTGGGAGGAACCTCCAAATAAACAACATGCACATAGTTTTCATTCAATATGTGAATGCTTATATAGTGTGCATATGCATGGTTATGTAGTAGAACATATAACAACGTGCTTATGTCATGCAGTTAGTTAAGGCATAAGATTTGGTAGGCATAGGCCGAATAATGTGCGAGCAGTTGCAGACTTTATCTACTACCTCCTTTCTAATGTGAGAGTCATCTGATTCGATCGGGCGATTGGAATGTTCGTGTGTGGTTCACCTCATTTAAATCTCTCTTTGATGTTATAAACCATCCGAAACTAATTTAGGGCTCGTTTGACTTAGCTGGTACAGAATAATTGATAAATTAAAATGCTGATAAGTATTTTATTAGTTGAAATTTATTTTTTAATAATAGTTAGTTAGTCATGATATAACTAACTAACTTATTTTTTATAAAAAAAATAAGCATCCCTCCTCTTGGTTATTTTTTTATTTATAAGTAAATTTAATATCTCATTATAGGCTGTATTTTAAGTTACCAAAAGTTTGAGATTTTTTTAAACTCTTTTATAAACTATTTATAAGTTTAGCCAAACAATCGCTCTCTAAATGCCTACTCGTGCCCTAAAAACATCCAAGAAATGCCTTTGATGTGTTGCCTTCTCACTTGAAACGCAGTCGTCGTCCCCAACTCACTTCAATTTTTGACGAATTTTTTTATTTTTCGACGGATGAGTCCGTCAGATAACTCCATTTTTCTTGTATTCTAGAGTCGCCTGTCCTCACCTCTATCATGCCGCTCATCATAAGCGTCGTAGTCTCTCTCCCTTGTCATTGTCATGCCTCTCGACATCAGTGTCAGAGTCACCATTCCTTGTCATTGCTCACCAGCCCATACTCGGCATCCCCATCCTTGTCGTTGATCATTGCTTGTTCTCTTAGAAGTTGTACGTGCACGTACAATGGTAAATCCAAGTTTGACAAAGGATCAAATAAATTTAGCTGAATGGGCACCGTGATGGTGGAGGCAAGGATCACTAGAATCCATAGTGGAATTGAGCTAAGCGATTGCTGAAAATGTTTGGTTGTCGAGGGCCGGAAAACAATGGTTGAGTTTTTGTGGCATTTGGAATGCGCTTTACAACTTCACGAAGCATAAAAGAAACAAGAGGTTCCTACACACTTGATACGACGCCTGCGATCAGATCTAACACATGTGACTGGATCTGGCTGCCTGCTCGTCGGATTCGGCATGTGTGATCGGATCTGGCACCTGCGCTCTCTCTTTTCTCTCTCTCCATATCGACGATCGCCACTTGGAAGCCGTGCTGCCGGATCTGCTTGACGACATATCTGGCCATTAGTGATTGCCTCCCTCTTTTTAGCTCCCCCTCTCGCATTTTCCCAAATGATGCTTTTAGCAAAGATCGACCTCTACAGTCGGATAGGGCCGCAGGTCCGTTTTTTTACATTTTAAAAATAGTCGTCGGAATGTCTGATGGGGTGCGCTCTCATCGGAACGTCAACGACAATGTCCACCATCGGAACCTCCCATCGGATGTACTGACGGAAAACATCGGAACCTCCGACGGGTGTCTCCTTTGAAACTACCGACAAATTTTAAAATCATCGAAAAACTTGTTACCAATGAGAGATATTTTTTCAATGGATTTCACGGGATTTTTTATGGATTTTGCTGTCAGAAATCATTAAAAATGTTGTAGTGTAAATTATAATTTGTCTAAATATGAAACCATCACTTGTAACTACTTTTTGATCAAAGTTGAATCTTGCACAAAGAAATTGGACACTGGATCAAACTATGAGCTTAATACTGTGTGTTTTTTTTTTCTTTTCTTTCTCTTGAATTTGGATTATGTGCACACACTTCTCCTTAGAATTTAGTTGTTCTTGAAGTTGCTCAAATTCTTTTTGTCTCTAATTTAAATTGGCTTTCCTCTTCATCTATTAAGATATCGTGACATATGCTTAGATTCTACAATAGTGACCACCTTTTGATCTGCTTTGAACAAGCCTTTTGCTTCGAGAATGTAGAATTCGTGAAGGAGAAGTTGGAGGATTTGGAAATGCTTGCTTTTCTTTTCTTTTTTTTTTTCAAATGAAGTTCCTAAGTATATTGTATCAGTACATATATGCATGTTTTTTTAACTAAACTTGTGTGTATATTGCCGCCTACCTCCAAATATGCATCTTTTATCTTCCACATCTATGAAGGAATTAGCTGAAATCGATATAGCATGAACACCTTGATAACATAATATGCTCAAATTAATTATGTCATCATGAAACATTATAGGAAGGAAGTGAGGGAGAGTGATCTATTTGAACATTTGGAAAGTAAAACATATTACAGATCCATTTGAGCATTTGGAATAGTAACACATATTTCAGATCTATTTGAACTAATGTTTATTACAAAGAACTACTGAATGAGAGCATTGGTTTTAAGACGAGTTGAGCACCTCCTACGAACAATCCAGCAAATGTCACTACCCATATTAACAACCCATGGTTCCTATAAATATACATCAACAGAAAGGTTATGACACCATTAATGCAGGAGGTAACTATAAGAAGAACTAATTTGAAGAGGAAAAAAAAAGAAAACACAAGACGAGGGCCAAGTCTCTCTCCTCACCTCTAACATACACATCACCACTTGGTTACTAGTCTGCTTCATTGTAAATTAGGTTGCAGGAAAAACAATTGAGGCTGTGTCATTTATAATAGTAGAAATGTGCTCAAGAATAAAATGAAAATAAAATAGGGAAACCAAAAGAACACCTATTGTGGTTGACACAAGGGGCGAAAACTATAGGTACGGACGAGTTGCGACAGTGGCGGTCAGTGCTTGGCTAGCTAGGATAGATGAGTTTGCGACGGCAATGCCGAGTTGGTGGGCAGTGACGAGGATGGATGGGACATTCTATGACAGAGATATCTTGGGCAATGGCGAGATCTCGAGCGAGTTAGCAATGGCGAAGTCACTCGATTGGGAAGCTGCACGATCTCGGGCGAGTCAGGGACGACGACTGCGATGACTTTATGAATGAGCAGGCGGCTAGGGCATAAAAAGAATGATTGCTCCCGAGTAGGAATTTGGAGATGGTCTAAATAGGGTGCACATCGGTTCAAAGCAATGAAGAGCAATTTAAATGAGGTGGCCGCACACGAAGATTCTCACACTAGGTAGGAGGCTCTACCCACTCATAAGTTATCATTAATTCCATTTTTATGGTTGTTACCTTCATAAGTTATAATAATAAATGTATTATTTTATATTTAATTGTAAAAAAAATAATATTCAAATAGAGTTTGGATTTTCATAATATGAGTCGAAATTTTAGGTCAAGATATGTCGGAATTTGCAAGTTGGTCTGGTGGGATGCTAAGCACGCTAAATATACGTGAAAAGTAGTTAATTCTATGCATTAAAAAAATGTTGGCATCACTTTTATCACATGCACGAGTTTAAGAATAAAGATCTGATTGAATAAGTAAAGTTATATGGATCATATTATTATCGAAGTGGGCCATTGAATCATATAAATCATAGTGCAAAAAAGTGAAGGTAAATCAAACATCCATTCAAGGATTTTGTCTACACGTTGGTGATTGTTTATTTACAATTGCTATTGCAAGAATATTAATATGTTATATTTTCTTGTACTATAATTTTGTTTATTCTTTTACTAATGATTTTTTCCCTAACCTTGTGATCAATTTATTTTAACTTTAGGAAAAATAATTGGTTAGAGAACTAATTGAAACTGATGTTTTCTTAAGAACTCATGAGAAAAAAAGAATAAAGAGTGAGCTTTAGTATTTGTGAGGAAAAACATACGTAAGACAATATGAAATGATTTGTATTTATGAAACTTATTTGTATAGTGATATGTTATTTCTAATCTTATTTTCTTCGAAGTAGAGAAGACAAACATATTGTTCAAGTTAAATAAGGTGGGGTCACGCTGATGACTACACGAGAACTTTGAATAAATCATGTTGGCATATAGAAAGGTCATGTGCACAGACTCGACTCATAAGTGATCAATAGCTGATCATACTAAAATTTTACATTTTTTTTACTTTAATTCATGTGCATTTAAGTCCTGAAATCGTCATATTTTGATAATTACGCTTGATCTACGTGCATTTATCTTCTCGATACAATATCATCTTACATTTGCACATTTGAGTTATATAACATCCTGATTTACCTCTTATTTGCTTACATTTCATTTAGAGAAATTGCTACTTGCTGTTTGTATGGTTGTATAATCAAAATCAAGTAGAAAATACAAATAATCATGCTGGAAAAGGAGTAGAGATGGAAAAATGGGTTGTGTCGTGCCGTACTCGTGCCGGTGTTTGACCATACCGTGGGCCACGTGCCGACAGACCCCGTTTTCAAAATGGATCATGTCGTGCTAGGAAGAAAATTATCCACCCCGACACGGCCTGCGTCCAACCCCGACTGGGCCGGGCAAGAGGGGTCATGCTAGGTTAGACGAACCATTTTATTTTTTCCCTTTAAAGTTCATTTTTTAATTTTTAAATTACTTTTTATATAATATAATTAGTATTATTCTATAATCCACAATATATGACTTTAGTATCTACTTTAATTATTTATAGTTATAATTTCAAATACATTAAATCATTAATTCATAATTATTAAGATTTAAGTAAACAAATTTACTATATACTAAGTTATAAGATGAATTATTGATCTTGTGTTGGAGTATCTACTTCAAACCAAGTTATAAGATTCTATAATGAAATGCATGAACTATGATTTTCAAACGGCCACCGACGTTCATAAAAAAAATCGTAAGTTCATGCATTTCATGGTAGTATTCTCATAATAGCCATCGTTTATATCCATTTTGAGTGAAAAAGATTACATCTTTGACATTGTGCAATTAGATATAAGAATGAGACTACACGAGGAGAGACGAAGAAAGAGAAAGAGAGTGAGAGTGAGAGTTTGAGATAGAGAAAGAGAGAGAGATATAGAGATAGATAGATAGAGAGATAGAGTTTGAGTATTTAATAAATATAGTAAATAATATATAGTACTATATTATATATAATTTATTGTATAATGCATAAGTAGTATAGGTAATTAGGTGCTTAGGTAGTATATATAGTTAAGTACTAATTTATTATATAGTTAAAGTAATAATGAATACCAAGATTAACGTGTTTCGGCTATTTTAGCCTACGTCTATAGGAGTTTCAATGTTTTATTATTATTGATTATTATGAAATAATAAATAAACGAAAGTTTACAAAGAATTAAAAATTACATATTCTACCACAATTATTTTTTAAACAATTTTTTATGAAGAATTATAAGTGGAGGAGACATCGATTTCATCATCATCTTCCATATATAGTAATATGAATTCTGACCTTGTGTTCGAGTATGTCTGCATCAAATCAATCCTTTAGTAATATAGAAATCTCCATCGATTTAGAATTCATTCTATTTTTTTCTTGTTCAAAATCCTAGAACTGGTAGGAAAATATTGTTCTGATGCCATTGTAGACATCGGAACAATTAAAAGATCTCGAGTTAAGACAAAGAGAATTGGATACGTACGACTATTTAATCTTCACCAGGTCAAGACATTAATTTCACTATCACATTCATTTAATATTGCAATTCATTGCGCAAAGGGGTAGCTGAATTTGATGAATCTCCATCCCACCCTCTTGATATGTCCCCTCTAGTAAAATACATAAATTTACAAAATGATTTATTATTGGATGGTCTGAGTGCTATTAATGGACGTGATGAACACGTTTGCTCTCTACGTGTATTAAATTTTACTTCATAAATATTATATATATCATTTATTATATTTTTATAATCATTATTTGAATTAATAAAATCTTAGTTAGTAAAAAAAATCTCTCCAAGGACTTTCCTGCGGTTCATCATTTTCCTTGGGGGAACATTCGTTGACGTACTCACTCTAAGAAATCACAATCGTACGGATCCGGCGGCGAAACAAATCAGTTTGGTCAGATTCTCGTTCCGCCCGCCCGACAAAGGCGACGAAAATGAAGTCGTCTCCATTGGACAATTTAAGAGACAGAATTTAAGCAGCCGCCGTTGGCAAGATGTCCAGCGATTTCCGAGCGGAAGGTGGACAGAAAGGTGACAACGATCGCCGCCGTCTGCTGAACTCACCTTGCCAACGCATAAAAAAAAAAGAATTGAATGAAGGACGAAGGACAATTTGCACACGGCCCAACTCCTCAAACATACAAAAGCAAAGCATCCTCCATCGTTCTCTTGATCTACTTTTTGACAAATTTGATTGCAATGAAATGTGATTCATTCATTAGGTCTCAAAACTGGGTTCGGATTTTTTTATGTTGACTTTAAAGATTTTGGACCCGATACATCTCGACCGGTATCAGGATTGAACCGGACCCGATAAATCAAAAATAAAATTAGAAATTAAACCGGATCCAAATAATTATTAAATTTTTTTAAAAATATTTAACAGTTTATACAATTAGCAAAATTAAATCATGATTTGATTAAATAAATATCAAATTAGCAAAAAATTACATCATAGTCAATAAAATTATTTTAAACATTTCAAAATGAAGAAATGGATCGTCAAATTAATAAATAATTAGAGTCAGGTAACATAATTATTATTACAATCGAATCATGGACTGGGCTTTCACATGTTGAAATTGCTCCTGACCCAAAATTCATCAAATTTTCTCTTTTTTTTCCACGTGACCTAATCGGTGCTGGCAGGATCGACCTCAGCCCCATCATTCATATTGGATTGGAGAGCTTTGGTGATGTATTTTATCTTTATATACAACGTGACGTGACGTTTAAATTTTTACATTATATATGGATAAGATTTTTGACTTAGTATACTCTACAAAATTCTACCTACTATTGGATTTGAACCAATGACTCCCGCCGTATGAAAGCAATACTCTAACCACTGAGTTAAGTAGGTCATTTATCACCACCAAAAAAAGACCCATCATTCGGGAATTATAGGTGGAATATTATTTCTAAGCAATACTAATCTGTTAATTAAGAGTAAACAAATCAGAGAGCTATTGTATGGGATTCTGGAATATCTATCTTGACAAGAAATTCTCTATATGTTAAGATCTCTATGACAAGGGCTATAGCTCAGTTGGTAGAGCACCTCATTTACACGTGCGCCAATGCTTTTCAAGGGAGTCTATTATGCAATGAGCATAATTGATGTTATTGAGAAATCGATGTCTTACTCCATAGATTCTAGGGAACAAGAGAACAATAGCCTGACAAATATTTGGTTCGGTCCGATTCTGGTGTGAATTAAGTTGCCAAATCAAAGAGAACCCGCCATTGATTTGATAGTTGATAAGGTAAATACCCATTCAATGCTAGGCATAATGAGTATAAGGGCCTCAAAAGAACCTCTTTTCGTCCTATGAACTTTAAGGTGTATGAAGTTTCATATTCGACTCTTGTAGCGGAGCGATAGAGACTCCATTTAACTTAGGTTGAAGGCCGAAGGCAGACCTAAGTCAAAATAACCCTTCTTTGAAACACTTTGGTATTGCTCCTAGATCAGAATACAAAAATAATGATTCAGAGCATATGGAGCCATTTCATTATCTTCCTATAAAGAAAAAGATGGTGGACTAACTGATCTTTATATCAGTTTATGAAAGAGCCCAATGCAACAAAATGCATGTTGGGTCTTTGAAACAGTTCAAATGATTTTGATAATAATAAGTTTGATCTGTTTTACCGAGAAGGTCTACAGTTCGAGTCCGTATAGCCCTAATATTACTATATATATTATTTTTTATATATTTTTTTATATTTTTTATATTTTTTATATTTTCGTTTAGTATATTTTTATTTTCTTCAATAGAATGGTCACTTGTTTTGTTGGTTGGTCCATAGAAATGAAAGCAGTATCACACCCTCATCTAATCTAAATGCATAGAGACAGAAAAATTTTAAAATAGGTCTAATCCGTATTTGTAAAATCTCGTATAAAATATGCATCCTTTTTTATTAATTATAGTGGATGAATTCTGTATGACTTTTTTTATCTTTTCCTATCTGTCCATGATCAAAGAGTTTGTGATACACTTTTGCTTTGATATACCAAATCCCAGTCAATTTATGAAGTGAAAATCATGACATTATTTTGTCTTAAAATTTCAACCTGACCCAATCAAGTCTAATCTTAAGTCACATGGATTCATGACATATTCTTTTCTTGATCTTGTTTTTTATTTATTTATTTGTGGAATACCCTTGACTAATCATTAATCTTTTTTTTTGCGGAACAACATAAACCCCATTGATTGATTTACAAATAATGCAGATATAATGAATTAGTCTTAGATGTATCAAGAATCAAGGTTTCTTCCTTTATTTTATATTTTATGAGTTGAGTAGGTTTGGGCATTTAGTCTATCGAATGATTTGATAGTATGTGATTCTTTCTATCAGAAGGAAGTATGTTATGTAGATGATTTATGATTCTGTCAATTCTACCATTCTACTCTTCTTTGCAATCTTTCCGAGTGGGGGTTTGCTCTCAAAACCTTTTCTCGTGTAGGGAAATCTAATTCATTACTTGGTCTTACCATTCAATTACTAATTGTAATTGCCATAACAAAACAAACAAGTATTTTGCTTCATTCCAAATCACGACCTTTCTTTACTTTAATACTAGAGATCTTTAGTACTAGAATAGAAATTGGTCCAAAATGGAATGACTTTTTCGCCCTAAATCTAATGAAATAACTCAAATTTTATTATTTATTTCTGAGAGGGAGGATACTAAATACCTATTTTATTTAAGTTTCGAATTCCTTTGTATGGAAAATGTTATATGTATGACCTCTTTATTCAACAGATTGAATCAAATAAATTAAGGAAAATAGAAATAAAATATAGGACAAGGGAAGGATAGAAAAGAGTTCGATGCATTAGATTTTTTTTGTTTCCGTATTCGTATCAAATCAATAGAAGCAATGATCCCCTATCCGAATATCCGGATTTTTATGAAAAGAATCTTTCCGCTTCCAATAGAATATGCTAGGAATCCCTAGACATTATATTTTATTATCCTATATATATGATTACTGAAAGTGTTTCAGTTTTGATTGAAAATTAGAAAATTTAGAAATTATATTTAATTTATTAAAATTATATTTATTATTAAATTGTATTTATTATTATATTAATATAATATCTAAGTTCTATTATAGGATATAGGAGGATATAAGATAGGGTATAGGACATTTTTTAGGTTTTAGGTTAGTATATTTTAGTTTATTTATTTATTAGTTTATTTTTTCTATTAGTTTATTTTTTCTTTCTTTTTTCAAATTTAAAATAATTTTCTAAATATTTAATATTGAAATTCAATTTCAATTTCTATTTTAATAATATTGAATTTCTTTTTAATATTTTTTTTATAGAGGATAGAGAATCCGAGACAAAGTGAGAGAGTTTTTTGTGTAAGAGCACCCTACGTCTACAGCATATTTAAACAGAATTCTAAATGGAATCAAAATAAAAAATATAAGTGGGATTCCACTAGATGAATCTTTAAACAAGACATGTTCCACAGCAACTAAATTCAAAACAATTTGGTTTGATCAAAATCAACTCTTGTTTTACCGAAGAAGTTCTAGATGAATTGAAAATTCCAATTCGAATCGAATAATTCATCATATTCCACATTCTTAATAGGAGTACAGTACATTTATGTTTCTGCTTCACGAATATGATATTTTTTGGGCATTTCTAATAATATCAAGCGTTATTCCTATCTTGGCATTTGTAATTTTCGGAGTTTTAGCCCCTGTTAGTGAAGGGCCAGAGAAGCTCTCTAGTTATGAATCGGGTATAGAACTCATGGGGGATGCTTGGTTACAATTCCGAATCCGCTATTACATGTTTGCTCTCGTTTTTGTTGTTTTTGATGTTGAAACGGTCTTTCTTTATCCGTGGGCAATGAGTTTCGATGTATTGGGTATATCTGTATTTATCGAAGCTTTAATTTTCGTGCTTACCCCAATTGTTGGTTCAGTTTATGCATGGTGAAAAGGAGCATTTGAATGGTCTTAACTGAATCTTCAAACACTCAAAATAAAAAAGAAGCAAAGGTTACATTGAGACAGTTATGAATTTAACTGAGTTTTCCTTACTTGACAAAACAACTACCAATTCAGTTATTTCAACTACACCGAATGATCTTTCAAATTGGTCAAGACTTTCCAGTCTATGGCCACTTCTATATGGTACAAGTTGTTGTTTCATTGAATTTGCTTCATTAATAGGTTCGCGATTCGACTTTGATCGTTATGGATTGGTACCAAGGTCGAGTCCTAGACAAGCAGACCTAATTTTAACAGTCGGCACAGTAACAATGAAAATGGCTCCTTCTTTAGTGAGATTATATGAGCAAATGCCCGAACCAAAATATGTCATCGCTATGGGGGCATGCACTATTACGGGAGGGATGTTCAGTACTGATTCGTATAGTACTGTTCGTGGAGTCGATAAGTTAATTCCTGTCGATGTCTATTTGCCGGGTTGCCCACCTAAACCAGAGGCTGTTTTCGATGCTATAACGAAACTTCGTAAGAAGATATCTCGAGAAATCTTTGAAGATAGAACGATGTCTCAAGAGGAAAATCGATATTTTACTACCAATCACAAATTTTCTGTTCGACGCAGTACTTATACTGGAAATTACGATCAAGAATTGCTCTATCAATTACCATCTACTTCAGAGAAACCTTCTGACAAATTTTTCAAATCCAAAAGTTCAGTATCTTCCCACGAATTAGTGAATCAAACAGGATTCCTTTGTGCAGAATAAAATAAGAAAGAAAAGAATCAATCTTTAAAAATTTCATTGTAAGTGTGAAATACTCATATATCATATAAATATAAATGTGGGAGAAGTCAAGAAAATGCAGCAGGATTGTTTATCTGATTAGTTAGTCAAGCATGAGCTAGTTCATAGATCTCTGGGCTTCGATTGCCGAGGAATAGAAACTTTACAAATAAAAACGGAGGATTGGGATTCCATTGCTGTCATTTCATATGTATATGGTTACAATTATTTACGTTCTCAGTGTGCCTATGATGTATCACCAGGCGGATTTTTAGCCAGCGTATATCATCTTACGAGAATACAGTATGGCATAGATAAAGCAGAAGAGGTATGCATAAAAGTATTTGCCCCAAGGAATAATCCTAGAATCCGGTCTGTTTTCTGGATTTGGAAAAGCGCCGATTTTCAAGAACGTGAATCTTATGATATGTTGGGAATCTCTTATGATAATCATCCTTGTCTTAAACGTATCTTGATGCCTGAAAGTTGGATAGGTTGGCCCCTACGTAAGAACTATATTACCCCCAATTTCTATGAATTACAAGATGCGCATTGAATAATAAGAAACTAATGTTCCCTTAACGTATACGACATAGTATGCTTATAAATATCGAAAGATAATTGAATATTCAGTAGAGTTTGGAAATAGGAAAAAAATACGACTTTTATTTTAGTTCTCGCAATAATATATTAACTATTAAGTAATTAATATTTATTTGGCTTATTATTAATGCATATAACTTAAAGGCTAAGAGGAGTATACATCGACTTATTATAAATTTTTACCCTATTATTAATACGACTACACAATAAGTTGCAGCCTTCATAACTTTTTATAAATAAATTAAGAATATTTTCTTAATTTTGTTTTTAAAGAACTTGCTATTTTTCACCCGACTGCACAGTGCACAGTTCCAGTGTTAATTTCCTGTCCGAGGCAAAATGAGTGACTCAACGCCGATTTGTAAAGCCCCGCGCTCTCCCCGTTCTCTCGCGCGCGATCGTCCGGCAAAAGCCGCCATCGTGCCGCCCTACCATCGGTATCGGACGCCGAGCGTTCTTTCTCGTTTTTATCGGCGGCCGACCAGAAGAAGCTCTGGAGGCGTACTCGCGCGGCGCCGGCGCCGGCTCGCCCTCGAGGCCGAGCGCGGACACGACGAGGTCCAGATGGGAAGGAATCCATATCCAAGATCAGGTCTTCCAGCCAAGCACGAGGATCCCGAAGGAGATGACCTCGTCGGCCTCGTTTCGCTCCTGGTCTCCTTCCCTCCCATCCCATCCATCAAGGGTCTAATCCTCTTTCTTTACCCTTTTGAACTCTTACAATCGAACCTTTTGGGTATTTAAAAGTTTCCCTTTTAATAACATAATGTGTTTCTCATTATTCGGGGAAGTGTTAGTCCGTCAAATTCTAATACCTAGGCGATAAAAAAAACTAGTTTTTAGGGAGTTCTCCTGGTGTATTAATTGGAGATGCTCATCCTTGACCAGTATACCATGATATCTCTTAACTTTCACATGGGAATTTATTTAAAGGGATTAATGAGCTAATCATACACTAAATTTAATCTGGCCAATAAATTTCAAATGTGTGGTTGTAAATTTGTGATTTGTTATTAAAATTGTTCTTATAAGAAATTGCATCATGTATATATATATATATATATATATATATATATATATATATATATATATAGGATACATATTATTCCCATCTTTCATTTGTGGAAATCCACTTATGTGGTAACACCATCACAGATTCAAAGTCCAACGGTATAAATAAAATGATGCATGCCAAACTTATTTTTTTTAGTGTGGTAACAATTTAGTTTCTTGGAGATAATTAGGTCAAAAGAGAACCTTCATAATTTTAAATGCATTAAAAAGCTTAATAAATTATCATTGAATCATAGATATCATGTAGGTCGGACACCATAAAGAGTATTGTCAAAGATGTATTCCAGAAGAGTGATGAAGGCATGCAAGAGGAGGGAGAAGCTTGAAAACTGGTTCTTTTGAATTGCCCAAGGAGTTCCATAAGTAGATTTTATATCATGGTTTGTTCCTTTGCTGTTTTTATTATACTCTTAACGACATGTTCAAGAATTCTGCTCTCAACCTTGAGCATGTTAACTCTTGAATTCATCATGGTCGATACAAGTACCTTTAGAACGACATTACTTTTTGTATTATTTCTGTGAGTATGTGAAGTTTAAACCTTGGCTACCTGTGTCCTTAGTTTTCCTTGGATTTGTTTTTTCTTTATAGTGGATCCTTTTTGAGAAAATGAATAACTGTTTCATTCTTTTTGGTTCTGCTTTTGAATTTATGAGTCTTGGTTGCTTTCTATTATTTATGCTGTCCTGAGGAAGATTTGACAGTGAGGAAAAATATCAATGCTTTAAAGGTTATTAAATTTTGTAGATATGTGACTCTAGAAAAAAATGAATATCTATGAATATACTTAAGAAATAAACTTTCAATGATTAGTTCAGAAAATAGCAAACACAATGGCAGCATGCTACTCATGTATATGAATACTGGCATTTTGCCATACTGTTGAAGTTCAATTGCTTTTTTACATATTTTAAAATCTTGGCTGTATGAAAAACAGGGTATAGTCATGATGGCATGATGTGATTTTAAGTATAAAAAGTAGATGGAAGTTCACTTGCTTCTGTGGTAAACATGATGCCTGACATTAATCCTTTATTGGCCATGTAATGTTTTTCAAGTGCTCTTCCAGAATGATTGGCTTCTCCTTTCTAAGATTCTGTATGCTTCTAAAAGCTGTAGAACTTCTTTGTGATTAATGAATGTGAAATACTAATATCTCAAAATACATTTCTTCTTTCCTGTTTTTTTTTTTTTTTTTTTGAGATATGTCCCAAACACAATTTATCTTCAATAGCATTAAGTTTAACTTATTACAGATTAGAGCTCTTCGAAGCAATGCACCAATTTTGAATGGAGCATACCGTGCAGCTTCTGAAAGATCTTGGGTTTCTGTATCTTATAACGTTTCTCTTTTTCTAGCTCAACGACTTCTGATTTTTCTTCTTTTCTCTTTTTTTGTCCAAACATTCTGGCTGTTTTTGTTGAGAGCACATTCTGCAGATATTTGATGAGACTGATGTTCAGCGTATTTACAGGAAAAGGAATTGGCTGATTGTCTTCTCATGGCAGAACTGCATGGTACGTTTGTTGTAGGTTAATCTTTTCCTACACGACAACAGTCGTTTTGCTGCATTCATTTATTCGTTAACGATTTTGTTGCACTGAATAGAATCTTGGCATGCTTTGTTTATGAATAAAGGTTCTTGTGTTTCAATTCAATTGTTGAATGTAAAACTATAACCTTAATTCCTTCAAGGGTGTCAGTGGGATTATATTTAATTATGTGGCAATCACTTTTGAGGTAGCCATTAACTCTTTCTGATATTAATTGTCCTTGTTGGAATGACTTATTGATGGAAATCTACATAGGAAATCCTCTAAGTAATCCTATTCCTGAATCCTAATATTTCACACAGAAATGAACTAATCCACAACAAGAGTAACAGAATTTTATTCATAAAAAAGTATGTGACAAGGGAACCATGCAAGAATATTTATAGGGGTTTTAAACACTCCACACCAAATAACTAGGAGGCAACATCGCACTGCTCTCAAAATGGGTGTGTTGAGTTATGGGATGTGAAATTGACCTGTTGCTCTGTTTTCTTTGCTTGTCATGGTCGAAATCTTGATTCGGATAAAAGGATGCTGGAAACTAATGGCTTCTCATCCTTTTGGAAAGGATGAGTGTTACTGGAATTATATCCAAGATCAAACACTTTTTTTTAGTGTCCATTGGTGCAGCGTGCAGGTAATGATTTTCATTCTTGGAAAGACAACTGGACAGCAAGGGGAACATTTGCTTCGGTTTTTCCTAGATTATATGATCTGGCATTGGACCAGTCATTGGTTGAGTGCTGGCATAGTTCCAGTCAAGGAGGTAACTTGATGCCTTTTTTTCAGTCCAATCTGTTAGACCAGAGAATTGAAGATTTGCTGCTACTCTTAGAGATTGCTAATGACTTCTCCTTGGATTTTACAAAAATGGATGGATGAAAGTGGAACTCAGGTCAGCTTTCTGTTTGCGCAGTTTATAAGCTATTAGAAGATAGAACTCAGAGTGATGAAGAATTAAAAAAAGGACTGTCGGACGATATGGAAGCTTAAGATTCCTTTAAGGTTCGAAGTATTTGCTTGGTTACTACCAATCAATGTTGTCAAACACGTAAAACGGACACGACACGGAGGGCCGGGAAAAAACGTAAATCGTGAACACGTAACACGACACGGCCGATTCTACCGGATTTTTTTTAATATATTAATTAGCACAAAACCCCTCCTGAAATTACTTTGCTGCAATATTTGCATTTAATTTTCTTGTTATCTCCATCTATTATCAAACCATGCTTCCATCCTGGATCACTCTTATTCCCTCGAGCATTTTTCCTAAGTACTCTTGTAGTTGTAGATGTTCCAGCACCTCCACCTTCAGGGGCAGCAGCAGCACTTGTGTTTCCAACTCCTGAACCCGAACCGGATGCCATTTTTGTTTAACTAAATACATGATACAATACAAGCTAGTCAAAACTCAAAACTCAACTAAAAAATTCGACCGGCCTCTCTGCTGCATTGGGCGAACAGGGAGACCTCGACGCCTCTGCTCAAATACGCAGGGAGACCTCGGCACTCCTTGCTCGTGAGCAGGGAGACCCCGCGCCTCTCGAGAGCAGGGAAGCACAGAGAGGTGCCGAGGTCTCCATTGCTCACGCAGGGAGGGAGGGAGAAAACAGGGAGCAGATCGGCGGCAAAACAAGACGGCGCCAGAAAAAAAACGGCGAGAGAGAGAGAGAGAGAGAGAGAGAGATTGAGGGAGAGAGAAGGAGACTAGGGGTGTACCGATGATTCACGGCGGAAGAAATGGCAGGCGGCAGGCGACAGCACAGCAGAGCGGCAGGCGACAGCACAGCAGAGCGGCAGGCGGCAGCAGAGCGGCGAGCGGCAGGCTGCAGCAGAGCGGCGAGCGGCAGCAGAGCGGAAGGCGGCAGCAGAGCAGAGCGGCAGGCGGCAGCAAAACACGGTGGCAGACGGCTGAAAACACGGCGGCAGGCAACTGTACCACACGCCGGCAGGCGTCAACAACCGCCGGCAGCAAGCGGAGGTAAGTAAGGGCCTAGGGCATCATCGAGTTTTGTCGTCCTTATGGGTTTGCGATCACGTGGTGTGACCACATGACCCACTAAATAGGCGGCCAAAAAAAAAGGTGGAATCGCTGGAGACGTGCGTCTCCAGCGATTCTACGCGCCTGCACGCGATTCTACCGCGTGTCGGCCGAAAACGTCTCGGAGTGGAATCGAGCACGTTTTTCAAAGGTGGAGACGTAAAATCGTACCTGAGACGCGATTTTGACAACATTGGTTACTACGAATACAAAAGGTGCTTACAAGATCCTATATGATGAGGTGGGTTATGCATCTTGTGCTCTTTGCCAGATTGAAGTGCAGGATTCAAATCACTTATTATTATTATTATTTTTTTTGCATTATGACGAGAGAGGTTTGGGTTGTTATGCATGCAACTGGGTTGAATATGTCGTCAGAAACAAGCTTTTGGAGATCTTTCCAAGGAGGTGATTCGGAAGGGGGTGCCTACACATATGCCTCTAACAAAAGAGGATTACTTCTATCTTCCTGCTATGGCACGGTCAATCTCCCATGCATATATTTGGCATCTTTGCTGTAGTGGAATGCCACCTTTTTCTACGAAGAATGATATTATCTGTGGAACATCTTGCATCATTGCAGATCCCTATTAAGAACATGACAATCCCCTATGTAGCTGGCTTCATGCCTCTGCTCCCCTCTCCATCATATTTGTTCTCCTTCTTTTTGTTTCTTCCTGCATACCCTTCACTCTTATGTATTTGGGGCTTAACTCCTGATAAATTCTAATAAAATGAACTAGATGACCACCTTCTTGCTAGTCGACCTTTCTGTCCTTGAAACAAAAAAAGAAAAGACAAACTCAAATAAAGGGAAACTAGAATAATGGGTTATACTAAATATTGGGTATTAGGGCAGAGTGGCCATAGTTGTATTTTGTCTTACATCACTTATTGTCTCCATTGATTAACTTTTCCATCAACTCCTGTGTAACATTGCACCATGAACTATGCTGACAACTAGTTTCCAGCATTGATGATGTTAAGAATATAAAATAAATGATGTTGCTCTTCTTAACAGCTTAAGCTTTTGAGAAAATTGGTCAACACATCAAATTTAACATGGTATAGAGTGAGAGGTCAAGAGATCAAACCTCGTTAAGCTCTTATTAAAAAATATTTTCCTCTCTTAGTTGTTGTCCACGTGATGTGCTGGATTAAATAAAAGAATGTCATCAGCCCACATGTGAGGGGAAGTGTTAAGAATATAAAGTAAATGATGTTGCTTTTCATAGGCTTACTTTTAGGAAAATTGGTCAGCACATCAAATTCAACGAATTATTTTTGTTTGCCATATTTTCAGATTAGACAATCTGGTAGAATTTGACAACATGTCAATCAGTAGACCTGATAACACCAAAATAAAAAATGACATTTTAATCACAGATTGACAGTATGGTCTGATTGTATATCTTTTTGATAGAAGGGGTCAGATGGATGTGAGAACTTTCATGGATTTTTGGAAGACTCTAGATAGATAGCATTCTTGGGAGAACTTGGAAAGGTTTTTTTTTTTTTTCTGCAGGCGTTAGGATTAGTCATTCTGTTTTGCTTGACCATTCTCAACCATAGTAAAAGTTTGAAGGAGTACTTTATTGGGTTAAAATTATGGATGCAGCGAACCAATTAGTGGTGCATTGTTACTAGGTTTTAAGGTTAGTTTCGTCATGTTTCACTTCGTGTGTGAACCATATTAGATAATATTCTAAATTCTTCTTTGAGAATCAGTGCAGGCTTATGCCTCATTTTTTTTGGGAGGTTGTGTTAGAACAGGGACTGTCATACAATATTTGCTAAAAAAGTAAGGTTGGCATCCTTCTTGCTGATTGTTAGCTAGGAACCTTTTTAGTAATAGAGAAATACTTTGAAATAATGTTTGTTAATATGATCGATTAGTAGAATGTGAAGCTTTATTTTACCATCTACATAGGGTTCTTCTGACTCTTCCATATTGCAACTGTTTAATAGAATGTTGTTTTTATGGATGGAAGTGGAACAACAAAAAGTTGCATTTAATCTCATGTTTTCTCAGGTTTATGGTGTATTGGTGTTTAACTGCTGGCGAATAGGCATCTCAAAAAGCTAACAGAGAGACATGAATAATCTATAATATATCATCAGTTGACTAACTCCGCCTATGTTTTATAGCCGGTCCCAAGTCCGGATAAAGGAGGAGGGTTGTGTTAGGCCCCGACGGCCAGCGTAAAACCCTGTCGAATCTCATGAACATGGATCAACGAATATTCTATTGGTGAATAATATACTGAAAGGTTTGGTTACTAATAGAGCGAAATGGCGTCGTATGATCCATGTAGCCGACCCCACCTAGTGGGATAAGGCTTTGTTGTTGTTGTATATCATCAGTTGACTACAATATGATAATTGATGTCAATGTAGAATTTGCAGAAACTAGCATGATTATCCATTGTAATGCCTTCAATTTGGTGTTTTGTGTCCTTCAGATAACAAGAGACATAGTGTACACTGCCCCCCCAAAAAAGGAATAGTATATTTTGTTAAGAATATAAAATCATTGATGTTGCTCTTCCTAATGACTTAAGCTTTTAGGAAAATTGGTTAGCACATCAAATTTAACATGCTGTCAGAGCCACACGTGAGGGGGAGTGTTAAGAATATAAAATCATAAATGTTGCTCTTCCTAACGGCTTAAGCTTTTAGGAAAACTGGTTAGCACATCAAATTTAACATATTCTTTATAGTGACTATTAAGATCATACCATAAACTCTGTTCATCAAATATTTTTTTTTCTCTCATCATTTGTTCTTGCAGCGTGGCAGCATGCTTGAATTCGTTTGCAATCCAATAGACATGTCTACATCTAATATCATGTTTTCTCAGATTTATCGTGTTAACTGTTGCTGGTGTATAGACATCTCAAAAAGCTAACAGTGAAGCATAAATATTTTTCAATATATCTATGCAATCATCAGTTGATTACATTATGATAATTTAGGTCAATATATACTATGCTGAAACCATTTGAACATGATTATCTATTGTGGTACCTTCAATTTGGTACTTTACCATCAATTTTGTATTTTGTATTCTCAGGTAACATGAAATAACATATTATATACTGCCCCTAAAAAGACATAGTATATACTATACAGTTAAACTTAATATGATGATACTGAGTACCACCAAGTTCAAACTAGAACACATTGGAAAATTCAGCCTACTTCTCCCTGACAAGATCAAACTCTTCTTATGGAAACTGAATCACATTAAACTTCCTACCATGGACAGAACACAACACTTCATTGACACATCTAATCCCATTTGTGAATGTTGTGGATTATCCCTTGAAACCATCAGCCATCTTTTTTTTTTGTTAATGTCCCATTGCGAATCGAGTTTGGAGCTTATTTCAATCTATTACCAACGTCAACTTTGAACAGTTTAGATTTTTAGAACATGATAGATAGAAACTGGTTACTAGAGGGTTCACACCTTGAAGAAACTTCCAAAAAGTTTTGTCTTGGCACTTATTAGATATTATTTTTGGGGCCTTTGAAAGAATCGTAATGACATACATTTTAACAAGACTCCGCACATCTCACAACAGAATTTGGGAGAGAGCTTTGGGAGCTTGCAATGAGTACATTAGCCTACATGCATCGATTGGCAAGATGGACTCCACCTCCTATTGGTTGGGTCAAACTCAACTTTGACGGTTCATTTATCAACCAAAAGGAGGTGGTTGGGGCGTGTTTTGTCGCTAGAGATTCTGATGGAATTTTTTTATCTGTAAGTGCCAATCACAAACAATTTGGCACGGTGCTCGAAGCAGAATTTTGAGCTGTGAGGCACGAACTTCAGCTGCTGCACAACAAAGGATACAAGAAACTCATCATCGAAAGTGATTCCAAGCTTACGATTCAAAGTTTGCAATGTCAAACATCATGTCCATGAATGCTTAAACACATGATTGCTGATTTCAATTATCTCATTTTGATTCTGTTCTCTTCACACATTTGTAGGGAGGCAAATCAGGTTGCAAATTGTATCTCTGATGTAGCTAGGACAACTTTTTCGAAGGTTTTTTAGGAGGACTGGGCACCTCATGAGATCATTTTTTGTACCAGGACAATTCTGAAATCTTTGGTAATGGATTTTGCTAAGCATCAGTTCTGAAAAAAAAGTACCACCAAATTAGATCACACCATAAACTCTGTTCATCATACTCTTTTATTTCTCTCATCATTTGTCCTTGCAGTTCGCAGCATGCTTAAAGTTGTTTGCAATCCATTATACTCTATCTATTACGGCTTTATGAGATGTAATCTTAGAAGCATTCAGAGTCAGTTCAATTTACTTATTAGTAATATTCCTATAACCCATGACTAACTACTTGTTACTTGAAATACAAGTTTGCAACATTTTGTCATGTGGGTTTATTTCTTTGACTGTCATTTTACAGGTTATCTTATGTTTTTTTTTTTCTGGATGAATGCAGCTGCAAGTCCATAACTAAAGTGGGATCCATATTTAAAACAAAATAGTCAGCATAAAAGACAGGCAGGTAGAATATTTTGATGGATGGCACCATCGAATCTGCGTCCTCATACAGAAATGTTGTTAATTCATGTTGCAAGTTTCAGGAGTATCTGCTCCATGAGTTTTCTGCTTTTCATCCCTTTATTGGGTATGCCTTTGGCTTCGAGTACATGAACTTCAATAAATGCAGGATGAGCAAGTAGCTCCATGGAAGTTTGAAGTATTGCAGGATTTCCTTTTTCTGAAGCAACTTCTGACATTGATCTGGTCTTCATGTTGTCTCAAAATCTAAGCAGATCATGATTTTGAGCTAATATCTGATGCAGAGTGAGATGGTGGATGAATATCAAACCTGCAAATGCAGCATCAAAATAGAATCTAATAATGCAATTCTTACTCCTGCATTGAAGGTCTTATCAGCTCAACAAATCCAAGGCCATTTCATGCTGACACAATTGGAAGACAGCACTTCCATCTGAAATTTAATGATATTCAAGTACCTCAGTTTGAGACTATTGGCTGATTACTTGGAGACTCTTTTTTCATCCCTCTTCATTTGAGATAAGACATATCTTTATCATATTTATGTACCCTTATTATGGAAATTCGTAATTTTTACATTTTATCGGACAATATTGACTTTGTAAAACACAACTTATGCATGTATAATAATAAATGGAGGTTGACCTCAAAGCGATGGATTAGATCGTGACTCTCTCTTTTTTAGCTGCATAAAGTGATGGTGCCAACAAGAGCAAGATTCAAAGGTCATTAGACAGAGACATATAAACTATGAAGTATGAATATTTCGTGCATTATTAAAACAAACTTTCCTAGTTTGCCACATTTTTTGAGATACTAAATTAGAGAAACAAAATCTACAAGCATGACTGATACTGATTAAACATGCAGGCAGTATGCACTACACCCACTCCTGCACTATTTGCAGAGGTACCCGCGGCCAGGACCTCCTACGAAGAGGTAACCATCGTCGTCAACATAAAAGTTGTAGCACAGAGCATTGTCAGCGAAGCCAAGCGCCAGCTTTGGGGAATGCTGGTAGTAGCCGTCTTTGATGTTCTTCATCACCTGGATGCCGTCTATGTTGGCCGCCTTGGACCACCCCTCGGTGGAGTAGTGGCCACTGCCCATGTCCGTCGTTGTGTGCTGCCGGCCGTCATGCGTGTTCAGGACGCTGCCTATCCACTTCACCGTCGACGCCGCTTCGAAGCCGCCGTATTTCTTGAATAGGCACAGCGGCCAGTAGCCCACCTGCCGACCTTCCATCAACAGCCACCAGACCGAGTTCGATGTATCCTACACGATTGATGACATACACGTTTGACATGACCCAAAAGGTTTGATGCAATAAGAGAGATCCCAGAGGTTACCTTATAAATGGTTGTGTTGAAGCAGAACTGTCGGCCATCATAAGTAGAGAGTTGCGGGAGGACGGCGCCAAGCACGTAATTGCTGGCCATTTGAACGAACCCTGGGCACAGCAAGTTGTAGCAGCCAGAGGTATTGTAACCATCCACCTTCCAACGATTCCGAAATGAGGATTTAATCAGTTTGTTATTATGATGATGACGATTATGATGATGATGATGCGACTTACGGTCCAGTGTGTGTAAAGACGTGTTCTCTCGTCTCCAAACACTCGAGGATTCACCTGTCCACAATCATCATATATCACATATCAGCGAGATCATCAGATCTATATGAAATATATTATATGGGTGTTTTTGATAGGTAGAATCGGATCATAATTTGAGTCTGATTCTATTAGATTCTAGGGATCCAAAACCTGACATTTCTGAACAAGCGGTTCATGTTTTTTTTTCCTTCTCACTTTAAGTTTCACTTCATCCAAAGTGCTTCTTCTATAAATAGGAACTCAGTAAAAAATCATTATAAATTGACATCCAAATTGCATGCACTGCAGTGCTCACCACCCATCCGGCTTCCAGGATGATCTTGTTATTGGCCTTGTCTTGGCCGTCCGAGACTTCGACGGCGACTTGGCTCCACTCCTCGGGCTCCACCGACACCCCCCAAATGTTTATGATCGCCTTGGTTCCAATGTAGGGGCCGTCGTTGAACAGCGTTTTTCCTGCACTCTTCAACCACAATTTTAGTCATTTGAATTTTTCCTTTGATTATATTGGCAATATTGCATTATCGTATCGTTCATAATATTTTGAGCTGCACTGTGAAGAAAGTTGATGATATATGATGAACACAGGAAGACATCTTACTTCAACTCGACCACTGAACACATCGTTTCTTCCGAAGTCAACGGAGGGAGAAGCTCGAAGGAGATCGCTCTTCTGCACTCTTCTGATTGGAATTGTTCCTTCCGGGCATCCTTCACTCTTCTGCCATGCCGGCTGAAGAATGCTTGGCTGAATGTTGCTTGTCTTCGCCGGAAAACTCGGCGACGTCTAATTAATTTGACAAGGAAACACATTTTTTTGCTTGTTTCAACATTAAGATCTTTTTTGGTGCATATGTAAAACGAGGCATATGGTATTGCAAATGTGCTGTAACTAGAACAAAAATGTTTGAGGAAGAAGATAAGGCACATACGTACTATGATTTTATGATCCTTCATAATAGGATTATGGAAAGCCGGTTGCTCGTAGATATCCACACAATCGACGATCTCTCCATCCTCAAGCTGAGTGAAAGGACAAATAGATTATTATGATTTTTATAACAAGACATGTAAATGAATAGTTCTTATGATCAGAATCCAGCTTAGATAGTCTGTTTAATTGGAGATGAAAAAAAAAGTAAAGAGAAGGGAAAGAAGAATAATTCATTCTTCTAGTTTGATTGAATTTAAATTGGAGGACAACGAAGGAAAAAGTTCTTTTTCTTTCATTCATTTTCAATGTTCCATTTATTTTTCACCTTCAAATCGGAGTGAAAAAGAAGGGAAAGACATTTAATATGTGTTTTGATCTTTGACAAAAAAAATTAAGTAAAGAATAAAATCATCTAAATAAAATAATCACTTAACATTCATTTAATTTCTTTCTTTTAATAATATCAATCAAATAAGTGTAATTATTCATCTTCATTCTTCTACATTTTCTTTTTTTTTTAATGAGTTTCGAACCGAATAGCTTTTAAGATTATAACGATTTCATTTGAAGTATATGATAAACCTCGATCGATTTAATGGCAGGCTTTTTTTTAGGCGATTTAGATGTGCTTCTATCTCATCATCATCAACGAGTGCGAGCCCTCACAGCTGGCATCATCAAAACTGCAATGGCAAGTGCCGTCACAACTCTCCATCTCCATGACACAAGTGCATGCATTTTGGACCAGACTGCAAGATCGGAGATGACGTGATTCAATTAAGATTATAGATTAATTTGATGCTTCCATAAACTTACAAACATAGAGCATTATCTAAATAGATAGATATATACATCAATGAATTGATCTATATTTATTTCGAGTTGAGTTAAAGGACAAACATACCAGATCAATGTATTCGGCGTTATTGCCGCTGGATCATCATGGAACTTGGAACAAAATGGTGGGAAGGCTTTAAACCTGAGATTAGGGTTTGGTGAATCAGGCGGTTATTCAAATATTGATAGTATATTTTGAATTGTTGCCTTGCCGGATATTCTTGTTGTCGTTGACAATTGTACTTTTTTAAATATGACCTAAATAAAATAATATATAAAACTCTGATAGTTCCACACATGAGGTTGTGAAAACTGATGAGTTATATATATTAAGAAAAAATGTTGCCCATTTGGGATAAGAAAGATAATTCACACATATAAGTATGCAAGAAATTTAACAACATTCCTTCTTTATTGAATCATATTTTTGGCGGCCGTAAAAAGCACTGTGAGATATTTTTAATATGAGGATAAAGATTGTATGAAGCAAAAAGTGATATATATATATGGATCACTATTGGATCGTGATTTGATAATTCATAAATAAGTACCATCAAGATATATATAAATAAGTGTTTATTTATGAATTATCAGATCACAATCCAACGATAATCCATATATATGGGTCATTTTTTTTCTCCACACAATTTTTATTCTCTTTTAATATGTGCATCTTACATGTTCCCTTTTAATATATATTATAAGAATTTGAACCAGAATATAAATTAGGATGTGAAATTAAATTGAGTAAGAAATCCCAATTTTTTTTCTTGCACACACACACAACAAAAAGAAAAAAGAAAAAAAAAATTGCCATGGCTCGGTCACTGGCTGGATCCTCCTTCATCAGTCTTGTTGTGATAATAAAAAATTGGGAGAACATTTAACTATACATTGTATGAACTGTAATCAAGGAACAAATAAATTCTCAGTTAACTTAGAATTTAGCACATTATCAATAAAAACATATATCGGATAAGTACATATTATTAATATTTTAAATTTAACGAAAAAGCGAACACTTGATAATTTATCTTCTCATTCTAACTTCAATCCTTTGAAAGATGATTTATCTTCTCATTCTAACTTCAATCCTTTCTTTGTCACTTGAAAAATGCATATCCGATAGCGCATATATATATATATATATATATATATATATATATATATATATATATGTAGAGAGAGAGAGAGAGAGAGAGAGAGAGAGAGATATGGGATATATATGTTTTAATCTATTATAGATAGAGAGAGATTTGGGATATATATATATACACATAAAGAGAAAGAGAGAGATGATATTATTGACAAATCAAAAAATAAATGAAAATCAGTGCTGGCATAATTTTTTTCATTATTTTAACATCGAACGTTGTTAATTTCTAATTAATCTTCATTATCTTTTCATTATATCACTCGATCTTTTGATCGGAATAGAGTACCTTCCGGGCATCCTTCACTCTTTTGCCACGCTGATTGGGGAACGAGCTGCTGGCCGACGATCGTCTTTGCCGCGAAACTCGGCGACGTCTAATTAATTTAACATATTGTGTAATTTAGGATTTAACAAAAGAATTGCACACCTCTTTTTATTTTGTTGCAACATTTATATATGCAAAACAAGATATCAATGGAATGGTAAACTCTGTTTTATTAGCTAGAACAAAAGGCATGGTGTTGCAAACTTGTTAATTATAGCTAGAAAAAAGATTAATTTTTACAAAGAACGTCTTTACATTCGTGGGTCATTTTTCGCTCGATCGATCCATGCGGCGTCTAGACGTCTAGACAAGCTGTTTTGAGTACTCCGTGGAAGCTTTCTTACACCACTTTCTCAATGCCACAATTTTTTAGACGCTTGATCTCGAGCGGACGCTTCGACGAAAGCGTTTGTGAACATTGAGAAAGTGGCATAATAAAGCTTTCACAAAGTGCTCAAAAGAACTTGTGTAGAAAAATGATCCCGTGACACATGCACACCTATCTAATAGTAACATAAATATATGCTAAGTTCATTTTGAATAAAAAAATGGATATGGATGTAATAGCAGGCTTGTTGAGACTATATATTGAGATATGCTTCTATCTCATCATCATCTGATCATCAACAAGATGACAGAGTACAAGTACTCTCCATTATCTGGCGAAATATTTTTTTTGTATTCTACTTTTTTTAATACTTCTTTAACTCTTTAGTTAATTCAGATGGTAAAAAAATAACATGTGAGCAAAAGACTTAAACTAAAATATTACAACACTTAAATAAGAAAATGCAAAATCTAAAATAGAATATAAGAGTACACATAATGTCTCAACACAAGGCATATAAAATTACATGTCATGATACAACTCAATAGGTCCTATACATAATTCAAATACAACTCGATAACATAGTGAAAGTAGACTTCATATAAACTCTATGATAATCTGCAACACGCCATCCGAACTGCAATTACCATACACACATCAATCTCGCTCGCAGATAACTCACGTACATGTAGAGATCGCAAGAGGAGCAAGCTCAACTGTTAACATAAAACTAAGTATGAATTCATAATATATAAGTCATAAGAAACTTTCATTAGAATAAGCATGAAATAAACATAAGGAGAATGTATAATAATAAATCATAAGAGATCATGGTTCCACGTCCTTTTCATTTCATTTCATTTTTCATGTCCATATTCATGTTCAGATAAAATCCTTCCATTCATCTTTGGCTATTCATTTCATTCCATCTTATCAATGGTTTGAAAAAGCTCCTTACTTTTAGCGAATACCATTATAAACACACAAGTGTGTAACTACCTAAATCATGGTGAGTTAGTGAGGGATCAGCACCACGACAAGTGCCCCATCGGACAAGATGACCTCGCACAAATTGGAAACATCTGTAAGTGCAGAATGTCCATGGGGAGTGCTTCGCATAGGGCTATCACAAACTCCCTTTTAGGTAGGCAATTATAATCCTCATCTTTTATCTTATAAATCATGAACCTATCTTTCGATCACTTAGATAAGATTGTAGGGAGAAAAGTTGGCTCTAGATCGATAAGATTGTAGAGAGAAAAGTTGGCTCTAGATCATCTTTAAATTCATGTGATTCAGTACTAATCACGTGAACATAGATTTGTCAAATCATGATTTTTAAGTCGTATTCTTTCTGTCCACAAGTCGGACGCCCGAAAGGTCGAGCGATCGTCTGAAAGAGGTTTGGACGTCCGTTTGATCTGCATTCATTAGTCGATCAAAATTGGTTTGGTTGTATGTTCTAAGTTCATTGTTCGTCCGTTCAAAGGCAATATACTAAATCGATCGCCTACTGGAACTAACTCCATGATCTTCAATCGATCAAAATGAGTCCACTACCGATCGTCGAATCATCTTCCAACATGAATAGTTTAGATCAGTCGCCCAAAATAATTTTGATGGACCGACTTGTTATCATCGCCATTTTTATATCTCGACATTTTTTCAGTTCAGTCGTCTGAAAGAGTTTTGAACTTCCGTTATGGTCTAGACCGTTCATTTGATCCAATTTTGGACGTCCGATCTATTAGTCGTTATCCTCTACTAAGGTGATTCGAATGCCCAAAAGTTTCCGATTGGCGGAGCTGCATGTCATTGCGGAACAATCAAACATAGATCTAAACATCCTAAGCATATTTCCTAACATATTACATGATGTAGAAACTAATTACAACATCTTCACTTCATTTACACCAAGTACATTGTACTAACATAGATTTAAGTTCCTACTCCTTTTCACATATATCATAATACTTTCCATCTCTAAATCATAACATAATCAACTTCAACGTGCGTAGTCAGATCGACGATATATCATATTTCCTTTTTATTTATCTTAGCATGTATCGAATGTTCAACCAATCAGTATGTCAACATAACATATGATCAAATCTATACCATCCGACATCAAGCAAGCATGTACAGATCCATTCATAAATGTTCATAGCAATAAGAAGGCATTATTCCTACCTATGATCTTATGAACCATAAGCCCCAACTAGTCCCGAGAAACATGCAAATCTTTAGGATTATTACCCCATGACCAAAATCCCAAACTACACGCCTGTTTCGATGTCTTTCGATTCTTCTCCTCATCGGATCAAGCTTTAGTTGTGTCCTTTTTGTCCTCCTATGTCGTCCGTGTCCAGGGAGTAGTCCTCGGCCTGAGACCAAGAAGAGAGCACATACAGAGAAGGAAAAGAAAATGGAGAAGATGAGTAGATGGAAGAAGAAAGAAGAAAGAAGGGAAAGAAGTGGGTCTTTAAAGTAGAGGGGTTTCGTGTCCATTGGAGTCCAAAGATCATGCTGGAGGAGCTACAAATCCTTTGCCCCAATGGAGGTTAATGGAGTGAGATCAAAATTGAGATTCTCTCCTTTCTACCCGCTGCGCTTTCGGATATCCGAAAGAATTTTGGTCATTTGATAGTGCGTTGACTGAATTGTCGACGTGTCGTGATATCGGGCGCCTATTTTGTTTCGGTTGGCCGAAAGTCCAACGTCAGCATTATAATTTTTTTAAAATTTTTGTGAAAATTTTGATGTATTAATGTCATAAATTCATTTATTTAGAACCAGCCCGTGTGATCGGAGATTGACGTGATTCTTTAACAATTATACGAACAAGAAAAATGCAGTCTTTACAATTGGAATCAAGTTGGAACCTCAATCTCATTATATCGATTTTGTGATGTGATGTTTGAAAAAACCATATTAGTAATCTGCGATGAGAAGAGAGGATCATGTAACCTTGATATTCTCACCTGTTGAAAAAGGTGGACATGTCACGGGGCATTTTTCCATGGCATGATGGGCAAAGACTCGCAGTTCAAATGCGCTCAACTTAAGCTTGCAGCCGCTCAATGCCGTCCCAAAGAGTACATGCAGCCGTCTCACACTGCTGAGTACTAAGTTATCCACCCTTGTGGCATATTTTGTAAGACCATCCTTATGAATGACCAAATTATCTGTATAGAAACTATTCATAAATATTCATCTAAGGATTTTTTGTAAAGAAATATTCTTTTTTTGTAACTTATCATACAATACAATCAATTTTGAATTCTCCACTTTTTAAAGATTCATAAGATGCAAATAAATTATTAAGAGAAATAATTTTCTTTTTCAAAGTCTCTTTTTCAATCATGCATGAATCATTTTCCATTTTCAAAATTTCAATTAGATTAGTTAATATTGTATTATCACATTTTAAGAATTCACAAGATGTACAAGATAATAAAAATAATCATTTTTCTTTTCTAAAATATCTATTTGAATTATGCATGCAACATTTTCCTTTTTAAAGAATTCATAATCACTTTTCATGATATGAAAATTATTTATCAAAATTTTATTTTTCTCTTTAAGAGAAAGATATTTTGAATTAAAGAAGTTCTTTATGCATACCAAAATCAATATCATCATCATTACTAGAGCAATAAGATGAATTGGTGGCTACCTCATAATCTTCACTCTTTGTCATTAAGCATAAAACTTCATTCTTAGATGTCGTGAATATAAAATTGTCACTTTCTTCATTGTCCACATTTGATGTGCTCTTATTATCAAAGTCACTTTCTTCATAACTATTTATCAAAACTTGCCAAATAAGAAGTAGATCATTCAAAAATAATATTCATGGCATAAAAATTATGAGGAATAAAAAATATTTTTCATCTTATCATCAAGTTTTTCAATCAAAATTTGAAAATAGCTATATTAGATCAATAGAAACACAATTTATAACTTTCTTTGATTTTTCTAAATTACAAGTCAAGTGGAAATTTGCATTGCACCCCTCTCCACGAACAATTTGCATTATCATTTCACAAGCAATGTGAATTATGTAGACAATCTAAATTATCATTATTTGTCACAAATGAAGAGAATAATGCGGTGAACTAAAATGTATAAAACACTCCCTTACTCATGAATGGACATAAAGATAAAAAATATATAATTAATTACATATGAATGTGATTAAGGTAGGCGCATTCAAACTTTTTTTTATGGTACCACGCTCAAATGTATTACGCCCTCCTCCCATATGAATTTATCATATTTATGAGGTTGAAGCATCATATGAGTGATTGTATGATGCACTCAAGAAAGTTTGGATGTACCTTTGTGATTGAATATTCGGATAAAAGAATGTGGTTGTGTGTGTGTGTGTGTGTGAGAGAGAGAGAGAGAGAGAGAGAGAGAGAGAGAGAGAGAGAGAGAGAGAGAGAGAGAGAGAGAGAGAGAGAGAGAGAGGAACTGTTGAAAAGTGCGCTCACGAGACAGTTATGCTATCAGGATCACCTATTAATAACCGGGCGGCTGGTATCAACCTTACACATAAATTGGAAAAAGTAAAATAATAAATTTTATTAATAATAGATAATTTTTTATAAATTTGTTCCATTAAAATATTAAATTATATCTCACTAAGTCATTTTTATTGAATATTAAATTAAATTACTTCTAAACATATTAAAAATAAAGAAAATATCTTAATTTTAATCTAAATTAATTATTATTATCATAAATATAATTTTTAATTAATATTTAAATTATTATAATAATTATATGAGATTGTATAGAATCGAATAAAATCGTAACAAAATTAAAATTACACATGAGATCATATCGGTGAGATATGATAGAATTGTAAAATCATAAAATCTTGCCAACTTTATCTAAGAGAGCAATGATTGATTGATTGGATCGATAAAAACACTTAATCATTATCTACATCCAAACGTCGATTAAACGATTTCCACTCATAAAATTTTTTTAAATCACCATTTTAACTAATACTAAATATATTATAAAAAAATAATTGTACTACATATTTTAAGTGATAGCACCATCATACTTTTATTAAACACTAATTCATAATGAATGATGAATAAAAAAAATTATTCAATTAATCAATCCACTATCACTCTTAAAATGGTGGTACAAACATTAAATCCATTATAAAAACTTATTATTAAATTCATAAAGTGTGAAAATATAATAAAGTAAAAATTAAATATGTCATATTAAATTTGAACATGATAATGAGATTAAAAATTATCAAACAGTTAGGATACCAAATCAAATTAAACAAAAAAAATTCTAAATTCATTTTCATATAATAAGTTTTTTACCAAAATGTAACATAATAATAATAATAATAATAATAATAATAATAATAATAATAATAATAATAATAATAATAATAATAATAATAATAATAATAATAATAATAATAATAATAATAATAATAATAATAATAATAAAATTAATTATCAGATAATTAAGCTATAAATAAAAAAATTTAATTAATTATCCATAATCCACCAAAGGAATTTGATTAATAAACCTCTTATCAATTAATCCAATTAAAATTGAATTGAATAATTCGATTTGATTAATCAATTAAAAAATTGTTAGGTCAATCATTCGGAATGGTGAAACCGAGGTAATATTCTTTTTCTTTCAGATGTCAAAGGTGAAAGGAGGCATTGGTGAATTCTTAAGGAATCAATGCCACGGCAAATTGGTAACATTTGATATTAATAAGTTTAGAGAGACAGAAGAGAGAACTCTCAAGTAAGTACCTGGTGAGGAGGAAGCAATCCACCAAAAGAAAAAAAAAAAGGACTAATTAACAACAACTAAAATTGAGAAAGCATATGTTGACACAGTACGTTATTACACCAAAGCTTCTTTAGATTTTCCTAGTCTTTTTGAGATACTAATAAAACTTAAAACATGCATCAAGCATGAAACCATCCCAGTACACTACGGGCAAGAGCTTCCCCTGCCGGGACCTCCCAAGAAGAGCATATCATCGTCCTCATCAAAGTCGTAGCACAAGGCGTTGTCGGCGAAGTTAATCGCCAGCGTCGCCGGCGGCTTGTGGAAGCCATCTTCCGCGTCCTTCATGACCTGGATTTTGCCTACGTTGGCGGCCTTCCGCCACCCCTCCTCGGCGTAGTGCCCGCTGCCCATGGCCGTGGTCGTGTGATGACCGCCCTTGTTCGTGTTCAGGACGCTGCCGATCCACTTCACCGTCGACGCCCCTTCGAAGCCGCCGTGCTTCTTGAACAGACACAACGGCCAGTAGCCCACCGCCACCCCTCCCATGATCAGCCACCAAACCGAGTTCGACGTATCCTACAACATATCATTAAATGAGAGCAATGCACGCGTGCATGCAGTCGATCGGAAACTTTGCTAGCTCTTCCCGGAATTAAGTTACCATATAGATGGTCGTGTTAAAGCAGAACTGTTCGCCGTCGAAAGTAGAGATATGATCGATGACGCCGCCGAGTACGTAAGTGTTCTTCATCTGAACGAAGCCCGGGCACATCAGGTTGTAACAGCCAGTGCTGCCGTAACCATCCATCTGCCAACAATTCCCAAAACTGAGCACTTAACACAGAGATATCACAAAACTCGATGGAATTGGAATTAATATGATGATTTTATATGTATGTCCTACGGTCCAATATACGTAAGCACGCGTCCTGTTGTCTCCAAACACTCGAGGATTCACCTGTCCACAAGCATCAGATATGCATCAAAAGCCAAATGAGAAGATAATCAGATCCATGGGAATTATGCATAGATCTTCAGAACAGAATGATATGTTAATGGCAACTGCGTATCGCATGCATGCATGCATGCAAGGAGGCAATTGCTCACCACCCATCCGGCTTCGAGGACGATCTTGTTATTGTCTCTGTCTTGGCCGTCGGAGACTTCGACGGCGAGTTGGCTCCATTCATCGGGATCGACCCACACCGCCCAGGTGTTCAAGCACGCCTGGGTTCCAATGTAGGGGCCATCGTTGTACAGTGTCTTTCCTGCTCTCTGATCAACCGCACTTTAGGGTGTTAAATTTTTTTTTCACAAGATCATATTTTTATATCATGAATGGAAATCGTGGGATGTCATATGATTCATATTTGAGTTGCAATAAGAAGATTTTGTGATAATGTGATGGATTAGAGACAAATGTCTTACTTCAACTTGACCACTGGACACATCTTTTCTTCCGAAGCCATTGGAGGGGGAAGCTCCAAGGAGATCGCTCTTCTGCCCTCTTCTGATTGGAATCGTTCCTTCCGGGCATCCTTCACTCTTCTGCCATGCCGGTTGAAGAATGGTTTGCTGAATGTTGCCCGTCTTCTCTGGAAAACTTGGTGACATCTAATTAATTGAGCATCAAATGTGTTTTTAGAACATTTATTCGACGAAGGAAACATATTTTTACACTGAAAATCTAGGGAAAATGATAGGCACAAAACAATATAATGTTATGGTCCTTCAAAAGGGCCCGGGGTCTTCAAGGGAAACACTAGCTAACACTAAAAATATAGTAAAAAAGTTTAGGCACAAACTATAATCTTATGGTCCTTCAAAAGAGGATGATCGAAAGATGGTTGCTTGTAGATATCGACACAATCAACAACATCTCCATCTTCAAGCTGTACGAAGGGGAAGATTAAATTATAATTACTACAAAAATAATTAAAGCAATCAAATGGTTGCTTTGTTAATTTATCTCAAGAACTAGATAATCGGATAGATGAAAATAAATATGTCACAAGTGTAACAAACCTGAATCGATTTAATGGCAGGCTTATTTTGATGTGGTTCCATCGCAACTGCGGCCTCTGCCGAAGATATTATCAAAGCTGCTGCCGAAAAAGTCATCACAACTCTCATTAATCTCCATGTAATAATTGCATTCATTTTGAAACTGTTGCCTGCGTGATTAGACTTGAATGCGTGATTCATTCAATCAAAATATGTAGTTTTGATAATTAAATGTTGCAACAAAAGAAAATTGTTACTTCCAAACTAATTCCAGTTAGAGGATAAACATGCCAGATCCCGTTAACATAAACATGTAACAAACAACAAGATTTATGTATGATATTATGGTTTTGTTAGTTAAACACGAAATTTGAATTGTTAAAATTAATATATATATATAGCTATATAAGGACATATCACATAATTAAATAATATTATTAAGTTTTCAATATGTAAATGAAAAAAAATATTTTAAAGACTAATGTCATCATGAAAATAATAAAAAACAAGAAAATAAAAAATAAAAAAAGATTATAAATTATGCATGCACTGGGTTTGTTATTTGTTATCATCATTCATTATGGTTTCATGCCATTCTAAATATTTGAGTTTTATAATACAACTACTAAACATAATATTTAAGTTTGAATATTTTAAAGACTAATGTCATCATGAAAATAATAAAAAAGGAAAATAATTAAAAAAACAAGAAAAAAAGTAAAAAAAGATGATAAATGGCATAGGTAGTGAATTTGTTATTTTGTTATCCTCATTCATTATGACCATGGTTTATGCCATTCTAAATATTTGAGTATTATAATATTTCTACTAAACATATTATTTAAGTTTAAATATTGTTTTCCAATGGATGAAATAGTTAAAAACATGATTAAGAATAAATATTAATATACCACTTACTATAATGTCATAATTTTTTTTGAAATAATTGCATTCATTCTGAAACTCTTGCGTCTGTGATTAGAGTTGAACGCGCCATTTATTGAATCAAAATATGTAGTTTTGATAATTAAATGTTGCAACAAAAGAAAATTGTTACTTCCAAACTAATTCGAGATAGAGGATAAACATGCCAGATCAATTCACCGTTGGAAGATTAGCATAAACATGTAACAAAGGACTAGATTTATGTATGATATTATGATTTGGTTAGTTAAATAATAAATAAATAGTATTATTAAGTTTTTAATATGTAAACAAAAAAATAATATTTTTTTTCTCAGACTTATCACATAAAGTAAATAATATCACATCACATAAATTAAAACAACATACTACATTTTTTTTACAAATGTTATATTCATTCTATATTTTTTTCATTTCTTTGTCACCCAAAAACTTCCTAATTCTATTACAAACTCGCAAAGTTTTTAGGGGAAATAATCTGTTTAGATCAAGGTTTCAAGTTCGAGTTGTTACCTAAACTCATTTTAGGGGGATAGTCTCGTATCATAAAATCGATACATAAATACGTAGAGTTTAGATATAATATTATTTCAATCATAATAATTTTTAGAATCACATTTATAATGATTAATATTCAAAAAATTATAATAATATGAATAATCAATATATTAAGGTATACAAATTATAAACCCACAAAAAGTTTCATTCTAAGACATTTTAAATGTATAGTATATTAGCTTTATCTGGTATATTTTTTTGATAAATTTTTGTTTGGATGGAACTATTATTATTTCGTTATCCTCACTTTTCATGCCATTCTAAATATTTGAGTATTATAATATATATACTAAACATATTATTTAAGTTTAAATATTGTTGTTCAAGGAATGAAATAGTAAAAAACATGATTAAGAATAAATATTAATATACCACTTACTATAATGTCATATTATTCAAACAAGTTTTTCCTTGTCATATTTTAATTTATTATATCATATATTTTAAAGACTAATGTCATCATGAAAATAATAAATAAAAGAAAATAAAAGGTAAAAAAAGATGATAAATGGTGTAGGCAGTGGCTTTATTATTTTGTTTTCCTCGCTCATTATCACCATGGGTTTCATATCATTCTAAATATTATAATATATCTACTGTACATATTATTTAAGTTTAAATATTGTTGTTCAAAGAATGAAATAGTAAAAAAACATTATTAAGAATAAATATTAATATACCATTTACTATAATGTCATATTATTCAAACAAGTTTTTCCTTTAATTTATTATATCATATATTTTAAAGACTAACGACATCATGAAAATAATAAAAAAACAAGAAAATAAAAGGTAAAAAATAGATGATAAATGCTGTAGGCTGTGGGTTTGTTATTTTGTTATCCTCACTAATTATAACCATGGGTTTTATACTATTTTGAATATTTGAGTATTATATTATATATTTATATCTACTAAACATATTATTTAAGTTTAAATATTGTTGTTCAAGGAATGAAATAGTAAAAAACATGATTAAGAATAAATATTAATATACCACTTATTATAATGTCATATTATTCAAACAAGTTTTTCCTTATCATATTTTAATTTATTATATCATATATTTTAAAGACTAATGTAATCATGAAAATAAAAAAAACAAGAAAATAAAAGGTAACAAAATAGATGATAAATGGTGTAGGTAATGGATTTCATATCCATCAACACACAAGGACCACCAGAGGGCCTTTGCCATAATGCCATATGATCATTTGTGCTAGAGTTGACGTTTTTGCGACTTGACGCTTGCGATTAAATGTCATGATACGATTCCAACAACTTAAAACGTACCCACGCCGGATTTCACACCAACTTGCGACTTTACATCAAGTCAAGACATTTTCCCATCCTAGAAACATAAAAACGTATGATTTTAAGTATTAAAATGCGAATTTAACAATTTTGTTCTAAATTACTGATAATCTAAAGTTAAATTATCTGGGTCCATCATATTACCTTGTTTAGTTTGTTTTAATTTACAGGTAATTTTGATTGCCTGTGAAGTGACAATGCACGACTAGGAGTGAGGTGATATTGGCACCTAGATAATAATAAATTTTTATTTTCTTTTCATTCTTGCCCTTTCCAATCTTAAACAAATAAAACATAAAAATAATATAAAAATTCACATAACAATAAATAATATTATTACCTTCATTATTATCATAATTAATAATATTAATTTATTTAAAATTATTTTATTATTGTTATTGACATGAATGGTATATTATTAGTTATTATTTTAAATATTATATATATTCATTACCATTATGTATTTAAAAAATATATGAAATATTTATAATTATATTTATTTAATTTATTATTTTTATTTGGGCTTTTAGTTGGATTATATAATATTAATATTAGTGATAAAGGATATTTTATTAAAATTTATATAGTGTCATTTAAATTGCTAGAAAGATTTCACGTACATAGTAAACAATATAATGTATATTGCTGGTAATTTAATAGGTAATAATTTTTCTATTAGGCAATATAGATTGCTAGGTAATATGAAAAGGTAATGCAGTAAAAACCCCCTTAATTATTAGCTAATATCTTTTGATGACTTCGAATTTGATGTCTTAAGTTTTGTTTCCGTTAGATGGTGGATCTACAAGTCCAGCGCTCAGTTCCGCACTAGGTTCGACAATAAGCGAGCACAATTCAACGGTGGAGCGTTTTGGGCAAAAGCATGGTAGTGGCGGGGAAGGGGCAATGAGCAACATTGAAGGGGAAAGTGACATCTAACTTCGCTAGATAATAACATGACATAAAATATGAGAGTCGCTAACAATAATAATAACATCTGACTTCGCTTTGGCATTCAATTTTATTACTTTCAATTGTTTTAGGGGTGAAAGTGATTAGAATGGTGGATCTATTTTTCGGTTTGAAAAACTCAGCCCAAAAGTTTTTGGACCAGTGTAAAAGAAATTTTTCTAGAAATCCCACTAAAGTAATTTAGAAAAATAAAAAAAATGTTCATTTGATGGGTCATTGGAATCCCTACTTTAATATAATACTAGTATGATAATCCACGCGATGAGTGAAGGACACAGAATTAAACAAAAAATTTGATTAGAAAATAAGAAATTTTATTTTGATATAAATTTTATAGATTATATAATCATTTTCTCACCTTAGAAACTTAAATTAAAATTATTTGGAATTAATTTTTAAAATCTATTAATTGTCTTCTATTTTTTTAATTATTTTTTATCAACATCATATCTTACAATTAAGAATTACTATTTATTTTAATATTTTTAACAATGTCTATTTTTTTCTTTTTTTATTTTATCTATTTCATTTTCTATGTGACAATGTAAAAATATCATATCTGACATGCTATATGTATGTAAAGATATATAACATAAATAAATTAAATTATTATATGTCATACTAAAATGACTGATAAATTTAAATATTTTAAGTTCGCTTAATGAAATAGTGTCATATGTCAACTTGTACTCTATATATATATATATATATATATATATATATATGGAAATATTGTTGATGAAATGACAAAGAAGATAATGATATATAAATTATTTTATTACTTATATTTTTTATAATTTATAGTAATTATACTTTGTTGACTATTTTTTAAAAGATGTCCACCATTCTTAATTAAGTATATTTTTATAAGAATTTATTTAATAATATATACTTAATAGTTATAACTTTCTTCCAATAATATATATAAATAATTATATTTTTTTATTCTTAAAAAATAATTAATATTATTTTATCATACATCTTCTAACTTTATAGAATCAATTATTCAGATCATATTACATGGCTTTATGATAGGTTACATCTAACTTTTAACTCTTTTTAAGGTGTGTGTATATATGCATTATGTATTAACTATAAATAATGATTGAAGTTAAATATTTTATCTAATATAATTACAAGTGTATATTTGGTGTTAATAGCATTTATTTTAATAAGAAATATAAGTAATATGTATATATATATATTATTTGAGTATGGATGGCAAATTTTTAAACTAATCATAAGTTAATTCCATGCAAATCATCACCTTGGTTGATAATATTATTATTTAAGTATGGATGACAAATTAAATATTACTTTTTTTTATAATATTTTAATTTTTAATGTTTGATAATATTTACATGATGAACTAAAAGAATATGTGATATATTTATATAAATTAATTTTTAATTTATTCATGTTGTCATTATATATATACATAATATATTATTTAAAAGTAATTTTAAAATGATTATTTTGTGTCAGGTAGCATTTATCCCTTCCCCTTTTCAAATACAATGTGGATTATTATTAATACATAAATTTGTTTTTTCATTCGTCATTTGGGTTGCTCTCAATGGAACAATAAGAACATATTTTTTATTTATAATACAATATAGATATGAGATATGATTATTATATTTAGCTTATGTATAGAATTTATTTATAATTTTTTATTTGATTATGTGTCACATGCTTCTGTCTTTAAGACATAAAATTTATTGATATTGATTGATTTAATCCGGAAAGATAATTATAAAGTATGTGAATTCTTACTATTTTATGATCCATCTTATCTATTTAATATTATAAACTTCAAATGTGGGATCAAATTAGATAGTTGAATATGCTTTCATTTTCATTTTATCTCATTTCATTCATATTTGGAAACCTTTGAATGTGGGACTAAAAGCGTATGTGATAGATAGATAAAAAATGTTAATTTTATTGTACACGATCAATTCTCATTCATAATAGTTTTTTAAAATATTTATAATTATTTAATATAATTTTATTTCATATGTGGCATCATAAGAGTTTTTCATTTGGCAACTTCTACCTCAACATATATATAGAAATAGTTATATATTTATATTATATATATATATATTACATAGATGCATGTGAATATAAATTTATAACTATATTCTTTAATAAATATTTTGTTTTTTTATTGTAAAGGAAACACAAATTATATAGGGAACATAGATATTTACTCAATATTAATCAATATCATCGTGATATATATTAATTATAAATATAAATTATTTTATTTATTATTATTTAACATAACTAATATACTTTATAAAATATCATTTAAAAAATAACTTTAATGATACATAGCTTAATAAGATAATGATACTTAGCCATCTACTATCTTTTCTTTTATATAGACATGTAAATATGGATATAAATGTGCCAACTTCAATAACCAACAAAAAAAATATAAATTATATATAGGGAACATAAATATTTACTCAATATTAATCAATATCATCGTGATATATATTAATTATAAATATAAATTATTTTATTTATTATTATTTAACATAACTAATATACTTTATAAAATATCATTTAAAAAATAACTTTAATGATACATAGCTTAATAAGATAATGATGCTTAGCCATCTAGTATCTTTTCTTTTATATAGACATGTAAATATGGATATAAATGTGCCAATTTCAGTAACCAACAAAAAAAATAGCATTAAATGATGTGATACTCATTGATATTATTAAGTTAGCATAGTAATAATTTTATGAATATTAATTCATTATGATTATTATCATAATAATATAATTAAATATTAAAGATTTTTTATTAATAATAACTATAATAATAATAATAATTATTATTATAAGATCAAAGATGCAAGTTTTTGACTTAGACATCTTCATATACATACAATGTTTTGTTAGCACATAGAGACCTACACTTAGAAATTTGCACATACTCTTCTATATTAAAAAAAGGACGTCATGTATACTACTATTTGGGAAGTGTCCTCTATTCCTAACTACAAGTATTGAATTTAAAAATATGAATAATATATATATATTTCATAATGAACTTTTTAATATCTTAATGATATTATAGTAAATTTGTTTTATCACGTACATTTATATATTCGTATGCTCGCACGTACTCTTTTCTTTAAATTTATATATACGAAATTATTCCATTTTTTATTTTATTTGTTGCATTTTAGGTTTATAAAAATCACTATAAACTATTTCTATTTGTAAACTTTTTAGGGTTAATTCCTTAATGCATGATTTTCATGTATCAGCGATTAATTGGATCAATCTTATCAAAGTTATCAATGATCTATGTATATGGACCTTTATAGTTGTTATTCTAATATGTGGTGTATGAAACATCCTGAATATGAATCCTCTGAAAACTTATAAAGTTACATATATTCAATAAATAAATTATATCAAACTTCTTTATGGTTATTGCTTCGAATGTTCAACACACACTTCAACACCTAGTTATGATATTAACTATTGAGGTGATAATAATAAAATATTAATGTATCAGTTTATGAATAGAAATAAATTTTCTAAATATGTTAGTAATAAAATACAAGTGTCAGTAACAATAACAATAAAAGTGTATCAATTTTTGAGAACGTGTCCAATAGGGTCGTAGTTGGGAGGAATGACATTATTGAACCGGTGTATCACAAATGTCATTGTGTAGGGTTGTAACCCTATATATATTATATATTTGTTCATGTAAAATATTATACTCTCACTACAAAGATTTTTTTACTTAGGTGACGTCTGACAAACGTAACTCAAACTTGATTAAATGTCGCCAAAACTCTTTTGCAATGTTTATTCGGCTTCATACGTCATTGTAACTGAGTCACCAAAAGTATTTATGACGCATATTCATCATACGTCACCGGAAATTTAAACGTCACAAAAATTTAGATCTTTTCATGACGTTTAACCATCCCTAAATAACATGTTAAGATGACATTTTAAGTGTCACCAAAATCAATTCTACCCTTTCAAAATTATTTCAAACGTCATGAAAGATAAATTACTAATTATATTTAAACATCATGAAAATTTTTGTGTGACATATAATATGATAAAATGAGTAACATTCATAATCATATATTAATATTCGAATATAGTATGATTATTTACATGGCACATAAGAATAACTACTCAAGGTCCTTAATAATTGCATTAAGAAACAAATTTGTCAAAATATGATAAAGGTTCAGAACACTACAACAATTATTGCGATTTTGCGACGGATAAATCCGTCACAAAACCTTCGAAATCCGTCACAAACATGCCTTTGCGACGGATTTTTTGATAGATAAGGAGTAGTTGGAAATCTTATCGTCGCAAAAAATTATCGACGGTCCGCAAATATCCCTTCGAAAGTTTTGACGGACGCTTTCGATGAAAAAATCACCTTCACAATTTTTTACGAATAAAATCCATTAGAAGTTTCGAAGGGAAGGTTATCCTTCGAAACTTTCGAAGGACTTTGCCGTCAGAAGTTCCTAATCCGGCTGCCGCGCTGAAGGCAGGAGTGTTCCCCCTTCCCAAGTTTCGACTGACTTCGACAGACAACCCGTCGAAAGTTCCGACGGGAGAACTCCCATCAAAACCATCGACGAGTTTGACCTGTCGAAACCTTCGGCGGGTGAGGACCCTTTGGCGGGCGACACTCGTCGAAGCCTTCGACGGACGTGTTTGTCGCACGCACACTTCCCAAGTTTCGACTAACTTCGACAGACAACCCGTCGAAAGTTCCGACGGGAGAACTCCCATCAAAACCATCGACGAGTTTGACCTGTCGAAACCTTCGGCGGGTGAGGACCCTTTGGCGGGCGACACTCGTCGAAGCCTTCGATGGGCGGTTCCCGTCGCACGCACCGACGGAGTGCGACAGACACGTTCGTCAAAAATTTTTTAAAAATATAAAAACATAGGCCGCCTACTACCGGATCCAGAGCAAGCGGCCAGAATCGAGATAGAGGATGGGGAGGAGGCCAAGGACACGGGCGGATGGCCGGAACCGTTGCCACCGAGCCCGATCCGTCGCCTGCGCTGGATCCAACAGCCTGCTGCCGGTTCAGCTACCCGCATGCCAGATTCAACCGCCCGTGACTTGATCTGGCCAAGGACGCGGGCGGCCGGATTTGGCTCGTAGGCTGCCGGGTTCGGCTCACAAGTGGCTGGATCCGGATCTCAGGCAGCCAGACCCAACTAGCAAGCGACCGAACCCGGCGGCAGGCGATCGAGCCTGACGGCAAGCGACCGGATCCGGCGGCAGGCGGCTGGATCCGGCCGTAGGTGACAGATACAGCAGCAGATGATCGGATCCGACGACAGGCACGGGATCCGGCTCGCAGGTGCCCGGATCCTACAGCAGGCGACCGAAAGATCCGGCGGCAAGCATTGGATCCAGCTCACAAGCAACTGGATCTGGCAAACAGGGGCCGAATCCGGTCTTCTACGGTCGAAACTGGCGTTTGCATGCCGGATCCGCTGCTTTCGACGGAAAAATCAAGCGGATCTGGCATGCGTGCCGAATCCATCGCCTGCGCGCCAAATCCGTCGCCTGCGGCCAGATCAGGCTGCACTGAACGCCGAAGTCCAAAGCAAAAAGGGAGTCAGTCAAGGCGGCCGGCGGCCGGGATCGCCGAAGTCGGGAATCGCAGCCAGAGTTGCCGCCGCCGTGGGAGAGATAGAGAGGGGGAGAGGCGGAGAGAGAGAAGGGGAGATGAGTATGGAGAATGGAGGGGGTAATATAGGGAGAGTGGAGGGCGTGGGAGCGAGAAGACGGAGGGGAGAATATTGGGCGGAAAAATTTTAGAATTTGCGATGGATATTTCCTTTAGAATTATCAAAGGATATAGTATCCGTCAGTAATTGCGAAGGAGAAACCCCTCGGTAAATAAAATAATAATATTTTTTTATCAATATTTATATTAGAAAGTTTATTATTAAACATTATAATATTATATACATTAACATATATGACTAAAATATTAATAATCATAATATTATATTATAAATATTATTAATGTTTAATAATAATATTATATATAAATATTGATAATAAATTATAATGAATATATATTACCGAAGGATAATGCCTTCGAAATTACGGATGGATGCAAATCCTTTAGTAATTTTGAAGGCATTTTCCTTCAGTAATTACCGACGGATAATGTCCTTCGCAATTACCGACAGGTAATATCCTTTATAATTACCGATGGGTAATGTCCTTCAAAATTACCGATGGATGCTAAATCCTTCGGTAATTTCGAAGGCACCATCCTTCGGTAAATAAAATAGTATATTATTAATGTTTGTAATATAACACATCTCTCTATTCCATTTTTATAAAATATTTATAATATAACATAATATTACTAATGATTGTAATTATATAGAAGGATATATATAATTAATATCAATATGTATACTATTATTAATATTTAATAATAATAATAATATTATTATTATATATATAAATATTGATAATAGATTATACTGAATATATATTACCGAAGGATAATGCCTTCGAAATTATCAATGGATACAAATCCTTCGATAATTTTGAAGGTATTTTCCTTCGATAATTACCGACAAGTAATGTCCTTCGAAATTACTGACGGATGCTAAATCCTTTGGTAATTTCGAAGGCACCATCCTTCGGCAATAGCTAATATCTAAAAAGGTTGTTGTAAAAACTACAAAAAAACTTGTAAAGAAGAAAAAAACAACAATTGGAAAGTAAAAAATAGTGTTTCTTGATATGCGAGTTTCTGAAGATTTTATGCTCATACAAAACTGTGAACGTATATGAACTAAAATAATTTGCATGGAATTTAGAAAACAAATAATGGCTCTCAAATAACAAGTAAAATAGAAATAAAAATTATTAGACACGTGGCATGCATAAAATAAAATGTACCATAGAAACTATTACGAAATTATTTACTTCTTCTCAAATAGAAATTAACTCATAAATCACACAATCAAAGGAAAACATTTAGCACAACCTTGCATACTATTAAGGATTCAAATAAACTAATATTAAGAAAAATTCCAATACATAAATAGGTTCTACTAATATGACCTTAATAAAGAATTAATCTAACAAAAGGACATCAAATCTAATGAAAATGTTCATTCTTGAGTTTTCGGTAAAGCTTAGCGATCGTTCTCGAACTTCTCCTCTTAAATCTTCAAAACAATGCTATAGGGATGACTTTTTAGTCTCCTTTGGACCTCTTATAGATTTTTCGTCCCTCTCCAAAAAGTATATCATAATCGACTGCGAGATCACCTTCACGGTCGTGAGTGGCTCTGGCGGTGACGGAGCACATAATTTTTTGTACTTTGGAGCACCCTCCGGGCATAGCCATGACAAAAAGCAGCCTTGGAGCACATGGGCCATACTTGAAGGCACTGTCATGTATATTTTGGGTACAACAGTGATTGATATGGGATGTCATTTCTGATTTGTTTTCAATCATTTTCTTGTTCTTTTTATTTCTTGCAATGGAATTATTCAAACTTGAGTAGAAATCAAATTTAAAAGAAATTTTCTAAAAGCAAATCACATAAGATCTTTCCTAAACACAAAACTTGTTAAAATAAAAATTAAATGTCCTAAATTAATGCATGATTTTCATGTATCAGCAATTGATTGGATCAATCTTATCAAAGTAATCATAAGATCTATGTATATGGACATTTATGTGTGATGTATCAAACATCCTAAATATGAATCCTCTGGAAACTTTTAAAGTTACATATTTTCAATAAATCAATTATCTTCATCTATTTTACTATCGATTAGGCTAAATAGAAGTTTATCTCACATTAAACTTCTTTATGGTTATTGCAGAGTTCGAATGTGCAACACACACTTCGACAACATGCTATGGTATTAACTATTGAGGTGATAATAATAAAATAATAATGTATCAGATCATGATAGCAATAAAATTTCTAAAAACGATAGTAATAAAATACAAGTGTCACTAACAATAACAATAAGAGTGTATCAAATTTTGAGAACCCGGCCAATATGGTCGCAGTTGGGAGGAAGGACATTATTGACCCTATTTGCATGACACTCATTTTACTACTTTCGATATTTTTTTCTAGGGATAAAATCATTCCAAATGTATATGTGTATCTAGTATAATATTAACATATTAACAATTCGAATGTGCAACACACACCTCAACACCATTATAAGGTGATAATAACAAATTACTGAATAGCAATAAAATTTCTAAAATGTTAGTAACAAAATACAAGCATGACTAACAATAACAATAAAAGTGTATCAAATTTTTAGAACCAAGCCAATATGGACACAATTGGGAGGAATGGCATTATTGACGTACCCAACGCTCATTTCATTATTTTCAATTGTTTTTTTCTAGGGATGAAATGATTCCAAATGGATTTGTATATCTTTCAATATAAAAATGTCCAACATTTTTTTGGTCAACTTTAAAAAAATAAAAAACATTATAAAACAAGAAAATTGAAAATAATCACATAATGGATGGATCTTTGAAAAGATTTTTTAGTCCCTAATTTACTATAATAAATTTTTAAAACTCAAGTACTACAATAATATTTAAAATATTAAAACATACAACTTAACACTAGATTTCCAGATATTCAATAAGTATTCACAAATTATAGTTGATGAGTGTTAAATCATACAAAAATGCTATGGGCAAAAAAGCAAATTATGACTTACAACAACAACAATAACAACAAAGTCTTATCTCACCAGGTGGAGTCGGCTACATGGATCATACGACGCTTCGTTGATCGATGTTCGTGAGATTCGACAGGGTTTTACACTGGCTGTCGGGGCCTAACACAAGCCTCCTCCTTTATCCGGGCTTGGGACCTAAATTATGACTTATGAATTAAAATATAAGTAAAATATTTATAAATATTAAATGGGTGTAAGAAAAACCTATCAACCTGAAAAACTCATCTGACTCAAAATATCAAATGGAAATAATTGAAAATTAGGAGTCTGATTTAGGATGATTTTTAATACATTGAAACCCACTTGTTAAAATTAGGACCTCACCCAAATAAGACTGTAGAGACCCATGGGGTCTATTCTTTTTATCTTTTTATATAATTAATTCATAAGTTATCAACTTTTTATTATAAATATATTAATTTTTGTATATAGTTTCATATTTTTTTTGTCATGCCACGAAACTCTAATTTGATAATTAGAAAATTTTAGAAGCATATTTTATATTTAATTATTAAATTAATTTTTTATGTTATTTTAATTTAATATATATATATATTAAAATATAATTATATAAAACTAGGTTCCCCAAAATGATTGATCCTTTTATTTTTTAAAATAATTTTAGGCCGACTTTTTTAATTTTTTTTAAAATCATAAAAAAATAGCGCTGATTTTTTGGATGGTAAATATGATTTTTTTATGAGTTCTAATTTGTGGGAGTCAGACACTACAAGAAAATAGATTATTACAGATGGTTCTGACGTTTTTCGACGGATAGCATCCGTGCGAAAACCAGGCGTCGCAAACGATTTGCGATGGTTATATATGAACGTCGACATCTTTGATGGTTCAGCTGACAGGCGCGACCGTCGAACGTTGAAGATTTAAGACGGTTTGAGCCATCGATATGTATCTTCAAATCGTCAAAAATTCATATCGACGGTTTGAGCCGTCAACTCGACAGTTGAGTTTTGACAGCTAGCGATGGTTGAGACCGTCTATAAGCTTGCATGGATGGTTAGAACCGTCGATAAGTATTGAAAAAATTAGTTGTCGATGTTTAATTTTTTTCTATTTCCGATGGTTCTAACTGTCGGAAATAATAAAAAAAATAAAAAATGGTAGAAATTGGCTGTTCAAACTGAGATTACAACAAAGGATCCATTTGGATCATAATATCTAACACAACAATTGTCCATCACATAATATCCAAACACAACATAATATCTAAACAAAATATCCATAAGTCAACACATCACATAAGTCAACACAACACATAATATCTAAACATAATATCCAAACATAAGAAATGCAACACAACACATAATATCCAAACACAAATGCCAAACATTATAATGTTTTGGAAACATAAAAATGGTAAGCAAAGCCGAGCAAAGAGATGTGATCTTCGTCACGAAGAAGATGGACACATGGGCCGAGCAAAGAGATGTGGTCTCGCCTTTCCCGTCGGATATCAAGAACTTGATGAATTGACAATTCGATCCACCTTTTCGCAAGGCACCTCGATCATCACTGCACAACACAAAGAGTTAGGAGAGAGTGAGTTAAGAGAACAAATATGTAGAATGTGTACAAAACTAGAGGAAGAAAGTTAGCACCTTGTTCGAGCGCAACACAACACACAAAAAACTATAAAAGTAAATCGTCGTCGTCATCCTGGTCGTCGACTTCGCCACGCATGATGTCACGCACAATTTTCTTCATTTCTTTCTTGGTACAACGTTCACGTTTTTCGAACTTCTTTCTGATTTCCTGCGTAACCTCTTGCCTGATCTCTTGCGTGATCTCTTGCCTAATCTCCTGCCTCATATGATCAAGAATTTGTTGCATACCTTGTCCAGAGGAACTTGAACCTGAAGTAGATTTATGATAATATCCAATATCTACAGTACTAACAAAAGATCTGAGGTCGTAAATGCGACCCTTCTTCACCCGGACGTGGTCCGTCCAAAGTTGTCTTGGGGTCAGCGGTGTGGGCCCCTCATGCGTGGCTTGCGTAATGTGCTCGACTTCTCTTATTTTGTAAGACTCCTGAAATTAGAAAAAAGATAAATCAATGATACTAAAAAAATAAGATAAATCAATGATGATTTTACTATCTTATAGATTTACTTGAATTTTTTTTAAAAAAAGAGGCACTTAGATTTACTTACATATGTCTCCCGAGCAAATGATGAAACTCATTCTTTATTCTTCTTCTGATGAGTTCGAAGAAATACTTCATCTTGAGTAGGTGGTCTACCCGTCTCTTTCTCCTGCAGTTAAAAATGTCAAATAAAGTATAATATTTTATCGACACAATATTGAAAGACTTTACCATTTTCTTGGCAATCGTGCTCGTGGATACACATCCACCCGAATGCAAGCATGCTCCCTGGTCGGATTCTTGACTTGTTTTCGCTTTTTCTCACTTTGATTTGTACTCATCGGTGGACCACTTTCATAGCAATTCGATCCAAACAGCATCGAGGATCCAATTGGACCATTCTCCAGCAACTCGAGCTTCCGAAAATATCGCAGACAATCTCTTTGACCGTGAATTAAAAGTCTTCCACATTTGTTTCATATTATCGGGATCCCACCACACATCAGCTTGCATGTATATAAAAATAATTAAAGTAGCACGAAGATAAATTTTAATGACCAAGTTGACTTCTAATGATACCTAAAATTCATTAAATAGCATCTATCTCGTGTAATAAGGAACTTTCCTCCATGTAAGCCATGCATTAGTATACCTATGTCGCAACACCTTAGTAACTGCGGCAGCCGCGGGCTTCAATGGTAGAAACATTCAAGAATATGAAATTAGAAAATGCGATGGGTGAATCACAAAATGAATCACAATGAAATACATAAAATAACACTTACCCTAAATTACCATCTAGTTGTAAGTATGCTTTGTGCACACGATTTGACGAAGCCTGATCTGAGCCTTCCACAGAAACAAGAGCTCTAATGGGTTCTTCCGGCAATTGTGTCTCCAGGTCCGCAATATCAATGTGAGAAGAAGGAGCCGGCGGAGGAGACTGTCGTTCTATTATGAGAATGCCCGTGACTGATCTACGAGCCAGCGGAGTAAAGTTATCTCTAGGAACGACCTTCTCCTTTCCCTTATTTTTTCTTTTATCAAATCAAAACATTTGCATGATACAAAAATTAAGAATAGTCAAATTCACAATTGATACAAAACTCTAATTTGGCAACATTTTGACCTGACTATGTTCGGCTACGTCTTGTGTCACATCTTCAGGAACGAAATTGTATGTATAACTCGAGAACCAATTCTTAATATCCGGAAGCGCTTATAAAAAATAAACAAATTAATTCGATTAAGTTTATGTGTAAAATTGTGATAATTATTTCAAAAACACACGAGATGGAAGCGAATATGGAAATGCAACGTCCTCGTCAGGCATCCGTCGATTTGAATGATCGTCAACATGCATCGCTAACATTGTGTACAATATGGCGACAGATGATAATTTGAATAAACCATTAGGATACAACATCAATATTAGTCGTAAGCGAATAATTCGTAAGATAACAACAATCATAATACAAGATCCCGATAGTCGTAAGATAAAAGTATTACATGAGTGCGACATTAGCTAATAATAACATTAGTTATCATCTGAATTACCACATGACTGATATTCATCATCATCATCATCTGAAGATAACGTAGTCTCAATTTCATCTTCGTCCGAAGCATTCTTGTCATTTTGTATGTCAGTATTATCGAAGTCTTCAAATACTTGTTTTGAATCTTGTAGATCGTCAACTAATTCGGTATCTACAATAAGTGCCACATAAGTATGTGAGTCATCTTGGTATGCACATTGGAACGCGCCATTAACTTCTATTCTACTTCTTGCCTTCGTCTTTATTACAACCCACCATTGTGCTTTGTCCCTGGTCTTCTGTGGATATGGCACATAATATATTTGTCTTGTAGAGGACGGAATAATGAAAGGATCAACACGTTCATTACACCTATTGTGACGTACTTCAACTATTTTGAAATCTTTTATGAACTCGCATCCCCCTCCTTTCCTTTGGATCAAACCAATTACACTCGAACAATGTGACTCTATTACCTCCAGTGTATTCGAGCTGAATTATGTCTTTGAGAATACCATAGTAGTCACGATCATTTTCTCCGTCCGTGGATCTTTGACACAAACTCCACTATTCACGATTTTCTTCCCTCTCAACCAAGTTTCCGTGTGAAACTTATAACCGTTCACAAAATACACCAGCCAACTTTTCACCTCTCAAGCCGGTCCCCATGCCAAATTATGGAGACCAGACATCGTGCCGATACTGAGAGCCTAAAATGAAAATGAATGTCAAGAATAGATCATGAAGACTTTAAATTGACCAACATCGTAAGAGTTACCTGATCCTTAAACCATGGTGCAAAATTATTCTCGATTCTATCTTGAACATGTTCCTCAGGGACATTGTAGTACTGCAAGAAAGCACTACATACAAAGTGATGGCTAAATTAAAATGTTGTTTGAGAAGACAAAAAAATAGAACACTTGAGAATAAACTTACTTAATGTACCCTTGAACCTCCTGTGTGTTTAGAAGGACATGATTCGTGGCAGACTTGCATTCTGTATCACTCAATCATCTACTTCTTGGCTTCCCAAAATGTCATCCTAACTGATTGAAGATCGACAATGATGCCATTCCAAGACTTGTATCATTTGATGATGCCATGTGAATTGCTAGAAACATGTAAAGTATATGGCTAACTCAATAACGAAAGTTTCGTAGGGACTGGAGCAAGCTACCATGAGACAAAAAAGATCTTCTTTCTAAAGAGATTTGATTCGGAACTATTATATGTCCAAGGTCCAATATTGAAATCATTTCAGAGGTTTTTTTGGTTCTTCAGGAACTTCATCATTCCGATGAACTCTGGTCCTCGCACACTTAACATGAGACTCAAAGTAGCAGGAACAGAAGTACGAAATCTCTTGAATCATATAGGCTTCACATATGGATCCTTCGATACGTGTTTTGTTCTTAATAGTCCTTTTAATTCGATTGAGATATCTTTCGAAATGATACATCCACCTATATTGTACTAATCCACCTACCCTTGCCTCATATGGCAGATGAATAAGTAAGTGCTCCATGGAATTAAAGAATCCCGGTGAAAATATTCATTCCAACTTACATAATATTATCGGAATATTACGCTCCAATTGGATCATATTTTTCACCGTTAATGTTGTCGAACACAATTCCTTGAAGAATTGACTCAATTTCGTTATTAGCTTCCAAATCTTGTCCGGCAGGGATGAAAATGCAGTAGGAAGCAAAGTTTCCATGAATATGTGACAATCGTGACTTTTCATGCCAAATAAACACAAGTTATTTATGTCCACACATCTTGTCACATTTGATGCATAACCATCCGACATTCTCGGCTCTTGGATCCATCGACACACTTGAGTCTTCTGCTCTTTAGTGAGAGCATAACTTGCCTTTGGCTTAGATAATCTACTGTTAGGTAAACTAATTAAGTGCAACTTTAGCCTTCAATAGTACTCCTTCAAATCTAGTCTCACCTTTAGGTTGTCCTTTGTTTTACCCTTAATGTTCATCACAGTGTTGAATACATTTTCAAACACATTTTTTTAATGTGCATGACATCCAAATTGTGACGTATCAAACAATCAGACCAATAAGGTAAATCCCAGAATGTACATCGCTTGGTCCAGTTATGAGAAACACCATACTCATTGTACATAACGTCCTAAAGAAATAAAAAAAAGAAAAAAAAAGAGAAAAGCTACCCAAGACCCACACCCGCATGAGGCCCAATAGCCTTGTTTATTACCCTATGACCTAAAAGCCTATAGTTAGGTTGCTTTCACCTAAATCCAGCCGAAAGTTGCCCAAGATCCCTCATTTTGCTACAGTAAGCACCACTCTCCTACCCCCTCTCTCTCTCTCTCTCCACGAGCACTGTAGCTACAGTGCTCATCTCCTTTGCTCTCTCGGTCAGCACACACAAGGAGCCATATTGAGCAACAGTAAACACAAATCCCACTCAATCTTCTCTCTACTAGCTCACCCTAATCATCATTTTACTGTAGCAGCCCTTTGAGCTCGTAAATAGTAACTAGGAGAGAGGAGGAGTGGATTAAAGCTAGAGGAAGGAGCTAAGATTAAGGGCATTTGCTATTAAGGTATGTTTGAGAGAATCCTAAACCCTAATCACCACCCTAACGATGCTTGTGTGAATGGATTAGGGCATGAAGAACCAACATGTGTTCTTGAAATGGATGATTAAGGTCTTATGCATATTAGTGCTTGTATGTGCTATGTTCTATTAAGATTTATGTTCTAGTGCTAATCATGTTTAGAACTATGATGTTCATTGTAACTTATGCTAGCTCAAAATGAAATGATTTTATGCTCATGTGCATTTATGAACTTGCTTAGCATACTAAATGTCTCCATGTGAAAATCTCATATGTTTCATGTTTAGTGCATTAAGAATGTCATGAGATGTCTATTATGATGTTTGGAAGCCAATATGTAGTGACCATGTCAATGTATGTAAGATTTGGAAAGAAATCATATAAAAACCGTGTAGCTGCCATCTCAGAACGGGCGACCGATTCTTTATCGGTCGACCGTTCTGGAAGGGTAGACACATTCTATGATTAGCGGCGAACACCTTGATTTGGTCGTCCGAAAGTCATGTACCGGTCGACCGATACCACAACGGTCGTCCGATATAAGTAGTCAAAACATTCTATGATTAGCGGACGTCCGAAAACCTTATTTCGGTCGACCGAAAGCCATGTAGCGGTCGACCAATTTTTCCAGCGGTTGTCCAATTTGAGTAGCAGTTACATTCTGTGATTTGCGAACGATCCGAAGCTTATTTCGGACGTCCGAAAGACCTATAGCGATCGACCAATTTTCTAGTGGTCGGATTTGGAAGAGTGTTACCTTTTGTGATTAGCGGTCGAACCGAAACTCTATTTCTGTGATCCGAAATGATCATATCGGTCGACCGATGACCCGACCGGTCGTCCGATAAGTAGTCCAGTGGTCAACTGTTAAGGAAAGGTCATCTATTTTGGGCAGATGATTTGTATTGATTGAATGTCCACACATAGTATGATTTAAAGTATGTATGACCTTAAATAGGGTTAAAATATGCAATATGTGATGAATGATTATATGTAATGATGAATGAAAGTAAAAGATGGATTGTCATGAAGGTGTCTTGTTATAATCGTGGAGGGGAATAAAGTCTTCACATGCTAGCTGATGTGTCGTATTCTTAGGGAAAAATCCTTCCAAAAGTGGGGCAATCGTCCCGACCTAGCTAGTCAAGTTCTCGCGAATCAACATGGTCTTCCCAATCATCAAGATAATAAGCTATCTTAATCAAAATAGAAGAGGAAAAGATGATGTAAAGTGGAAAGTAAATTCTTACAAATATGTATGTACTTTTCAAAGATGACTTGGGACATAAAGATGAAGATGTTGATGAAAGCTCCGATCGGATGCTAATGTATGTCCCCATGTTATAAGATGTTATGAAAGAAGATGTTAAAGTCAAGCAAGATGAATGATGATATGTCTTAGCATAAAGGTAAATTATGATATGCTTTGACATAATGATTATGATGTTACATGTTTATCTTATCTTGCTATGATGATATGTTCATATGCCATGTAGTATGCATAAGTAGCTCATAGCATGCATACGATTTATGTTCCATGATGATGATATGCATATACCATGACATGTAGAGATTATGTCATAGGATCATAGCATGCATGGGCCTCAACATACTCTAACGGGAGAAATCTCCTGCACTCCATGGATCCGTGCAGATATGGACGAGGCTTAGGTTCGGCGGCGAGAGCCTCATGACAGAGACGTTGCACATGGGTTGGTCAAGCTAAGGTCCAAGTTATCACTTAGTCTTTTATGTTATGATGATGAACTCTTATAAGAGTTAAGTATGTATGGCTTATGGGCCATTGAGTCTTTTACTTTTATTTGGACTCATTTATGCACTACGAACCCTATGTTGGGTCTTGATGTTAGAGCCTATATGGCCCATGGAATAGTTATGTATCTTAGGTTTACTTTATTTACCTATGAAGTCTTCCATTATTTTACGATATTAATTGCTTTTATTATTATTACGATGTTTCTGCTGCAAAGTTTTTATGAAGTTAGGTCAAAGTAACGTCGCCTAGGGTTCGGCAAAAGTTTAAATTAAGGCCGAATTTTGGGGACGTTACATTGTATATGACATTTGGGTCGTCGACAATTCTACATAGAGCATTGACAATGCGACGTAATTGAGCTCCTGATCGTCTGACTAGAGCCATATCATGTACAACCCTATTTCGTCGAAATGCATTTCAGTTACTTCTGTACGGATAGTCAGTTGTAAGAAATTGTCTATGGCAGTCAAACCAACTATTTTTACCCCCATTTCTCAAAGTGAATGCAACTGAGTGTTCCATGCAACATGGACAAACTAGTTTCCCTTCGGTCATCTAACCAGATAACATCTCATATGCAGGAAAGTCATTAATGTTCCACAATAAGGCAACTTTCAAGGTGAAGTTTTATTTGGTCGACACATCATAAGCAACGACACCATCCCATAGTTCTTTTAACTCCTTAATTAGAGGCTATAAATGCATGTCAATTATCTGTATAGGATTGTGAGGACCAGGAATAATGCATGTCAAAAACATATAAGGTGCGAACATACAAATCCCAGGTAGCAAATTATATGGTGTTACTATGACCGGCCAACATGAATAAGGAACTGAAGTCTGACCATACGGTGTAAAATCATCCGCGCATAATCTGAGCCTTATGTTCCTTTCTTTCCTAGCAAAATTAGGATGCATACGATCAAAATGTTTCCACGCTTCACCATCTGATGGGTGAAGCATGACACATTCAGAAGTACTATGCTGTGCATGCCACTTCATTTGCGACGCTGACCCTATAGACGAGTATAGTCTTTTAAGTATTGGAATAAAAGGCAAATAATGCATTCTTTTCATAGCCACTTGAGTCTTGTTAGTTACTCTATATCGTTCGGCCCCACAAAATTTGCATTCATTTAGATTGATGTCGTCGTCATAATATAACATACAACCATCGCGATAATAATCTATTTTAGTTGAGCAAAGACCAAATTTACTAACCAATCTTTTTGTCCTATAAAAATTTTCAAGAATGCGAGCCCCAGTTGGTGTGACATCTTTTAAAATATCTAGAAATGCATCAAAACATGTTTGTGAAATATTGTGATCTGCTTTCAGATTCAACAATCTAACAGTAAATGATAGTTCCGAATGAATTTCACACTCGGGCCATAAGGGTTGGCTCGATGCGTTTAGCAAGTTATAAAAATCTCTTGCTTCTGAATTTGGTGTCTCTTCATCTTGCTCAAATCTAATATTTCCATACTCAATTGCAGCTGCGTCATAAACTAACTATTCATATTGCGAAGTAAATCCTTCTTGAGGATTGACAAAATGGAAACCTAGATTTGGTACGTTTGTTGAAGGTGCTCCTTCACCTAAATCATCTCCATTGCCAATAATTTAGTTTAAAACCCTTTCTATATAAGTGAACCTTAACTGTCTCTAGCGTCTGTAACTTTGTGCTAACACATTTCAAGCAAGGACACCTAATTATTCCCTCCCGTTGATATTGCAAAGATTGACAAGCCACACTAATGTAATAGTCAACGCCATCTATGAATTCTTGCGTCAAACCTCTACGACCAGAATTATTTCTATTGTACATCCATCGACGATCGTTCAAGTATGACATAATTTTTGCATTATTTGCAAGTTATAGTAATTAAAAATTTTGTAATAAAACCGGTCAAAAATTGACAATCAATCCAAAGGTTCACATATTGAACTTTAAATAAAACATCGAAGAAACATCGTAAATACTAATTACAACTAATTAGGAACAAATCATAAACACTTAGATGAATTAAAAATAAATACTAATTAAAAATAATTAGGAACGTCATAAACACTAATTAAAAGTAATCATATTTGCACTATAAAATAACAAATAAGAACTAATGAATGTAAATAGTAATGACTTAAAGACCCACGTCGTTTAGAGTGACAACACAACAATGTTATATTCCAAAACCTACATGTAAATCAAAATCAGGATATATCAGAAAGGATAGCCTAGTCAAAATTAATTTAATCATAATTAACTTTGAACCAAATGAAAGGTTTGTATATATATCCATGTGTACAACAGGATATTGGTTGACATTGATTTCCAATCTAAGCTTAGGTTCAGATATATACTTAAATTCTATATGCAACTGATACAGTGAATTAATTAATTCTATATGTAACCATAAGCTGCACTCATTAAATATCAATGAAATAAATTGTTGTCTATATATATATATGTATATATATCCGACTACTTGTTAATCACTTGCATACTATATCCATCCTAATTTTACTAAATATTCATACTAATTTTACTAATTTTACTATATTCATACTAATTTTACTATATTCATACTATATTCATCCTAATTTTACTAAATATTCATGATCAGATGACATTAGAAATATTAAATGCTATAATTTTACTAATTTATAGTATACTTCTAATGAATCAAGGAGCCAGATAATATGCTAGTTGGAATAAGACATTAGAAAAATCTTTCGGATTTACTACTGCGATTAATGAACCAAAATAATCAATTGCATAGTAAAAAACGCATAAACCAATATAAAGCATGAAAGTCATAAAAAAATAGAAGACATTAGTAAAGTAACTAGGACAACGAAAATTATAATATAGAAAGAAAACAAATTAAATAGGACTATAATCAAATTTTCAAATTAAAAGAAAAAATTCTAGTCAAATTCTAAAAAGTAAACATTCAACACATAAAATAAAAGGATAACACAGAAAATAAAAGGGTTTCACATGCATCTACATGCTGCATCAGTTCAATAAATTGACACAATCATTATCCCTATTTCTCTTCCCAATTTGTTCTACCTCGCATAATTATGTTATAATTAAAATGTTATGCGCACATTTGGGGTAACAAAAAACTTGAATTCCTTCGTGTAATTGCAAAAGTACTTCTCCTATCAAAACTGATATGTGATAAAGTAGACCACATACTATTTTTTTACACGAATTGTGATAATATAGGAAAATCAAGGAACTCTTACAATTTTTTAAAGCAAAATTACAGGATTGGATTCTACAGATGCAAAACCGATATCAAGCAAAGCAGCGGAAAGACATTCTAACTGAGCAGATCAAATTGTCCAAATTCTGATCATGAACTACGCGATGTCATTTAGTACGTGCAAAGTTTTTGCAACTATTAACTATATGCATGTCATCTGCCCGCCGCGTGCGGAGGGTGGCCGGATCCAACCGCGGCAGCCAAATTTGCTACCAAACCCGCGGAGGGCGGCCGGATCTGGGAGGGCGAAGAGAGCACGGAGGGAGGAGGCTATGAGAGAGGCCGGCCGGGGAGCCTATGTAACGCTCCGAGACTCACGTGACTATCATGCGCTCAGTATCGTCCCAAAGACGCTACGCAATTCTATGTGAATAATCTTTGCAAAAAGTGAACTCTATGAAATGCGAAAATAACTGTAAGATCGTCTAACAATATATATTGGCAAGGAGCTGAAAATGTCCATGACTCCACCATGCTAAATATGCAGAAAATAAAAACTAAACCAATAATCTAGTAGGACTAAATCCTACACAATGTGCAACATTTCTGTCACTAAGCCTGACCACCTGCATCACCATCTTCTATCATCTCACATGCATGAATCCAGATGCAAGAAAAATCCATGAGTATAAAAATACTCAGTACGTAAGGTCTAACCATAATAATATATAATGAATCAAAAGTGCTCAATAAATCAATAACAATATGAAATGATAAACAATAGAGCACTGGAGAGATCAATATGGTAGGATAGAGCTCAATAATCAATATCAATAAATCAATAAAGACAAATCAATAAAGAGGATCAGGTAAGAGGTCATAAGATCAATCAATTAACGATTATGCCTGTTCACTATGGCGCTATTCGATTTAACAATTTCAATTGCATATCAATATCAATGGTCATTGACCAATAACAATCTCAATTCAATTCGATGGGCGGAAGCAAAGCCGGTCAATGCCAACATCCGACTGACCATGATTCGATTCAATTCAATTCAATTTTTATTCTATTCAATTCAATTTCAATTTAATTCAATTCAATTCAATCTTTGAAGTTATTCAATTCAATAAGCCGCCCTCCAATAGTAGCGTTAACAATAGCTTCGTGATGGCGGGGGACCATGACCATCACAAGACAGCCATAGCTTCCCTAAAGGATGACGTCTCAAACCTCTAGGTACATTATCTGTCACATACAATACGATAACAATAATGGCCCAAGAGGCTTAGAGACAATCGGAGAACATGGAGACCCAACAGTTTCCATCTTTTATCTTGTTTATCCTAAAGACCTATCTTTAACAATTTACTTTAAGTTAAACAAGGACCCAATAAGGAGAAAACTACTAGATCAATATCATGATGGATAACAGGATCTGATATGATAACAATGAAGATAATCTCAAATCAAATCTAATAAAAAATTAATGAGGTCAAATATGCTAATAATACAATTAGGAACAATTATAGTAACTATTCGATTAAAATATCACAATTTACGTTTTCTATCCCCAAAAACTGGCTCGTGTCGGGTGGAACTCGGGCCGTGTTCGGAAGGTCAATATCACCTCGGTCAGGGCAAACCCGAGACTGGTGTACGGTGAACCCGGGCAGGGTCGGCCGGTTCACCTCCAAAACGATCGCGCCAAGTCCGAGTCGAGCCGAAGATGAACCCGGTGGGGCCAATACGAATTCGGGCCAGGTTGGACAACCCGATCCGGTTCCGAAATCGACTCGGTCAAAATTCAATGAAATCCAGGTTGAGTACAGCAGAACCCGGACCAGGTTCTACCGTCAATGGAGAAGTGCGTTCCGACGCGACTTTCCGACCATCGTAACCATGCCTTACGATATCCAAACTATGCATACGATACATCAATGAATTCTCAGTATGAAGCAGAAGAGAATAGGGTTCCATGTCACGGAAAATCGATGATATGGGGATTCTCGCTATGTACCTAAAGTTGGCTGAAAAACCAACTAGAGTCCCTTCTTTGAAAAATCTGCACGAATGCCGAACTTTGGCCAGCGCGTCCTCCTCTGGCTGCCACCGCTGTCGCTCCTTCAATGCAGTCATCATCGCCTTGTTCTCCTTCTTACACTACTAGTTCTACTTCTGCCACTGCCACCCTTGCTGATGCCGCTGCTTCGAATGCTTTTGTTTGAAGTGGCTGAAGGGATGATAAGGGTGGTGGGAATGATTTTTGTTCCTCTCTCAAATTTGTTGCTGAATCGCCATCATCGTTCACCTCTCTGCAAAATTGCTGATGCCATTGTCGTTTGCTAGGCACGTGTGAAACCAACGCTATTAGGAATCACGAGGTTTGCCTGTACACGCTGCACACAGCCATTGGCGTTCATTGTTCTTCGCCAGGTGCATGCCTCTTTGAGAAATCGCTGCTGAATCCCTATCGACATTTTCGTTCTTTTCCATGTGCATGTGAAATCACTTCTGAATCCTCACCAGCGCTCGACATTCTTACCCAGGTGCATCCCTCTCTCGTTTATCATTCGCCAGGTGCGTCGTTGCATCATTGCCTCTCTACCATCGCGAGGTGAGCCATCATGAGGTGCGCCATTGCCTCCGTACACAGTTTTTGCGAGGTTCACTGCGTATAAAGAAACATATAAATCAATATTTCAGTGACATACAGGCTGCCAGGGCACATACCCTAAGTCAGATTGCTTGAGATGTCCTGACTTACTCACTTGGAATTTGATAATGATACTTGGGGGTTGAAAACCTTATTATGTATAGTTTCTAATTAATCTAGAATCATAAGATTTTCCCATGTGGTTAAGAAGTTATGAATTATTGATTGACAGACACTCAGTCTGAAATCGTGAAACATCACCTAGTTAAGCTTTAGAGAATTGAAAAGTTTCAAGTATAGAATATCTTATGAATATAAATACCTGAAGTTAGAAATTGATATTATAGAGGATTACATGCATTTTAGGGTGCATAATCATTCATGCATCATGAGCATGCATTGCATATTACCTTATTAGTGATGGAGAAGTAAAAATGCATTATTGCTTGTAGAAAAACATCAAGTTGCAAGTGAAAGGGAGGAAATCTAATAAACTTACTTGAAGTGATAAAGTAAAAGGTGAGTGGGTAAATTTACAACATAGCAAAATGTTATATGTTAATTCTTTTATTTATGGTATTACCTCAAGCAAAGCTTATTATTGTTATTATTGAAACATATCTTGAGATATGAAAAGTATTTATGATATGTTTCAGGGATTTCATATGAGATGGATAACATTTTATACAAAAATATTTTTAGGGAATAATGCTTGTGAAGTGAAAATAAGTTTTATTTGATAATAATATGAGATTATTGTGGGCAAAATTCTGTTTGGCAGAAAAAGGAGTTTCTAGCCACCCTTTAATGGCTATTTATAGGTGTGGGCTTGGGATTTCAATTCTATTAGGCCTTGGTCTCTTTTAAAATCAATCATGACCATTCATAAATAATTAATCTATCCATAATTTGTCAGATTTAATTAAATCCGAATTTACTTCATAAATCCATGCTAGCAATTCTATCCTTACTCAAATTCTTTCTTATATTTTCAACTTATCCCTAATTACCATCAATTTCAGAATTATTTAATTCTAGAATATTAACATTGAGATTTTCATATCCATTAAATAAAAATAAATATTCTTTATTTATTTTTTGAAAATCCAGGTTCTTACATCATAACCTCCTTAAAAATAAATTTGTCCTCGAATTTGCTTAAGGAAAAGTTACATCAAATATTTAAATAATTTTGAAAAATCCTTCCTCATTTCATCTTCCATTTCCCAAGTTGCGTCTTAGCCTCTATGATGTGTCCATGCCACTTTCACCATAGTCCATGCCACTTTCACCATAGTCTTATTCTTCAAATGCTTGGTCTGGTACTCCAATATCTTTATAGGTTGTTCTGCGTATGTCAGGTCCACATTCAAGTTTGGTTCTTCCATATTCACTATATTAGCATCATCATGTTGGTACTTGCGCAACATTGACACGTGGAAGACATTATGTACGTGTTCATATGATGGCGATAGCGCCAACCTGCATGCTGCATCTTCAATCCCGGTCCTCGTCAGGTGGAAAAAGAACATCGGGGAGACTTTCAACATTACTCGATCTCTAACCTTGAAGATCTATTCTCTTCGTTTCTTGTCAGCATAAGTCTTTTGTCTAGTGAATGCTACTTTCAATCTTTCTCTAATGAGACGAACCTTTTCAACATCCTCCATCGTTTGCTCTAACACCTCTTCTGACAAGAACTGTGGTCCTCCTACCTCACTCCAATATATAGGGGAGCGGCATGATCTTCCATACATGGCTGCAAAGGATGCCATGCCAATACTAGAGTGGTGGCTATTATTATATGCGAATTCAATCAGTGGGAGGTGAGTGTCCCAAGTCACTCCAGTCTAAAGCACATGCTCGGAGCATATCATCCAATGTCTGTATGGTGTGCTCAGACTGCCCGTCTGTCTGAGGATGAAACGTTGTCCTAAAATTCAATTTCGTTCCAAAGGCACTCTAAATGCTCCATCAAAACTTAGTCGTAAATCATGGATATCTATCCGACACAATGGAGACTGACACTCCATGTAATCGGATAACCTCCTTAATATAAATGTCCATCAGGCTTTCGACGGAGTGCTTCCATTTGATGGGGATGAAGTGGGCCACTTTGCTGAATCGGTCCACCACTACCCATATTGCATCGTAGCTCTGTTGGGTTCTTGGAAGCCCTGTAACAAAATCCATTGTTATATTTTCCCACTTCCAGTGTGAGATTTCAAGTTCCTGAACACTCCATATGGTCTTTGATGCTCAACCTTCACTTGCTAGGATACTATGCACTTTGCAACGTACTATGCTATGTCCTTCTTCATATTGTTCCACTACAAGGTTCGTTGCAAATTCTTATACATTTTTGTGCTTCCGGGATGAATGGAAAACTCCGATTTATGGCATTCATCGAGCACTTGTCTTCTTAGTCCTTCATGGTCAGGGACCCACAATCGTCCCATGTATTTTATCACTCCATTGGTGACTGAAAAGTTAGTAGGAGTCTTTTCACACAACTTGAGTAGGTGGTTGTACTCATTATCATTCGGTTGTACCTTTTCAATCTTTAAGATCAATTTAGGTTGCATGCTGAGGTGTGCCATAATCCGTACACCATCACTGTTGGTCACTGGACTGGCATGTATAATGCAGTCGATCATATTCCAGCGACTCACTCTCAGGCATGCGAGTGATCCTACCCACTTTCTACTGAGTGCGTTAGCAACCGAGTTTGTCTTTCCCGAGTGGTAGCTGATGGCAAACTCATAATCTTTTAAAAATTCTATCCATCTCCTCTGACGCATGTTCATATCACGCTGAGAAAAGATATACTTCAGACTTTTGAGATCTGTGAAAATCTCGAACTCTTCACCATAGAGGTAGTGCCTCCAAATCTTGAGGGCAAAGACTACCGCTACTCATTCGAGATCATGTGTCACGTAGTTCTTCTCGTGTTTCTTCAACTGCCTTGATGCGTAGGCTATGACTTTTCCATGCTGCATCAAGACGCACCCCAAACCAGTGCCACATGCGTCGTTGTATATCACATAACCTCCTTGACCTGAAGATATGGTAAGAATAGATGTCGTCGTCAATCTTTTCTTTAGCTCCTGGAAGCTATCTTCACACTTTCGTGACCATTCATATTTGACGCCTTTTTTGTGAGATTTGTCGGTGACGACGCGATCTTGGAGAAGTCTTGTATAAATCTCCGGTAGTATCTTGCCAGTCCAGGAAGCTCCTGATTTTCGATACGTTCTTTGGTTGCTGCAAGTTGGCAATTGCTTCCATTTTGGCAGGATCCACTGATATTCCATCCTTGCTGATGATATGTCCGAGGAACATTATCTCGTCCAGCCAAAATTCATACTTCAAAAATTTGGCGAACAACTGGAGCTCTCGGAGGGTCTGTAGCACAACACGCAGATGCTCCTCATGTTCCTCTGGACTCGAAAAATAAATCAAGATATCATCGACGAAAATGATCACGAACTTGTCCAGATATGGTCTGAACACTCGATTCATCAAATCCATAAAGGCTGTCGGAGCATTGGTCAGCCCAAATGGCATAACCAAAAACTCGTAGTGGCCATATCTTGTCCTGAATGCTGTCTTCGGTACATCATCATCAGTTATCCTAAGCTGATGGTAACCACTTCTCAAGTCGATCTTCGAGAATACCTTTGCCGAAGATAATTGGTCAAACATGTCATCAATTCTCGATAGTGGGTACTTATTCTTTATTGTGACCTTGTTCAACATCCGATAGTTTATGCATAGTCGCATAGATTCGTCCTTCTTATTCACAAATAGTACCGGTGCGCCTCATGGGGAGACACTCGGTCGGATGAATCCCTTATCCAATAACTCTTGAATTTGGGTCTTCAATTCCAACATCTCCGTTGGAGCCATTCTATATGATGCCTTCGAGATGAGTGCAGTACCCGGCACCAAGTCGATGCGGAAGTCGATCTCCTATCGTGGTGGTAATCCTGAGATATCATCTGAAAAAACGTCCGGAAATTCCTTCACCATTTCAATACTATCTCGATCAATCTCAGCCCGGTCCATATTAATCACACTTGTCAAGAATCCTCGGCATCCTTTCTTTAATAACTTTTGGACTTTGATAGCTGACACTAGGACCTTGCCTAGCTCTAGTGATGTGCTTTTGACGATGATTTGAGATCCTCCTTATATTTCGATCATTATTTTCTTTGCTCGACAATGTAGGTAGGCATCGTGATAGGACAACCAGTCCATACCCAATGCTACGTCGCACTCTATGATCGGAACGACGATCAGATCTGTCAAAAAGTCCTTACCCTTTGTCAATCTAATAACTATTTATTGCATGACAACAATTTTTCTCATTCAATAAAGTCCTAAATAATTCCTTATAAGTCACATGTACAACATGACTTGTGGACTATCTCTATATCATCATCATTAAGGCATAACATTATGTATCATTTCTATTTTCTTAGGTAGCATTCTCAACTAACCTAGAGATCAACTTTCCAATTTGAATTCATAATCTTTCCTAACCTTATGATTAGGAATCCATTGAGATCTTCTTTAATTCGCTATTCGATAATAGATATCATGATTTACTTGTTGTGTTGACCTCATTTTTATCTCAATTTATGGTTCTTTAAGATAACAAGGGCATAACATCCTTAGGGATTTCGTTATTCAACTTTGGAATGACTCCCTTAAAACTTTGGTTATTCCTTTCAGAATAACCTCCTTAGGCTTTTCCTTATACCATCAATTCTATTTCCATTATCTAAGGAATTATATCCCTCACTTAATCCATGGCTTCACCAACCAGTTTCCGATTGACGTAGATTAACTTTCGATCCTCGCCGCAATCCATCTCGAGGGAGATCTACTCAACCTTCTCAATCCATCTTTTTATGTCCTCGAAGTCGCCCTTCCCATCAAACTGAGGGGCTGCAACTTCAGAAACTTCTATAGTGTCTCTACGATCATGCCCGTGTTATCATACAAGATTCATGGGTGGGCGTACTCAGTGTGAGCTAAGTGGGAACCATAAAGATCCTTGTTTCAATCTCATTCGATTGAGATCTTGAGTCTGTTGCCTATTTGCTATTGGACTCTAAGCCTACGCACATTGGCCTGTGAGCCTAGTGTCACGCCCTTACGCTTCGGATATGAAACACCAGACGTGCGGCTCGACGAACCCTGTTCGGTCGCCGATCAGCCCTCGTTTGGACGTGCCTTGGACCCCGGCCGTACACGCCCCGGATGCACAACGAAACACCCGCCCAGGAAGAAGAGGGGGAGGCTAAGAGTTTAGAGAAAAACTAGAGAATATTATTGAGCAATCTCAGATTGTCCAGGATGGTCTTACAAGCCTTGATTACATGTCCTTTTATAGTGCCCAAGAGAAACAACTCCTAGTCTAAGTTAAGGACCTAATCCTATTAGGCATGCAAGCCCTTCTCTAGAAAAAACCTCCTTGGAGTAGGAGTAGAAATCCAGCAAACTTGGAGTCCTAGAAGAATTCGGCCAGCACTCCTTCAAAGTCCATCTTGAAGGCAAACTGGTCAGGCCGCCCTCCTGGCGCCCTGCCATGTCCGGGGCGCGCCCCGGGTGCGCCCGCCGAGACAAGTCCTAGTCCTACTAGGACTAGGACTGTTTTCCTGTGGCCTCTCCCCATCTTCAGTCCTCCTATGATTAGGACTTCATCTCCAAGTGACCCTCGATCCAGAAGGAAGCTCCGTCCGCGCCCAAGTCCTACTCGACCTAGGAGAGGTCCGAATTCCTATTCCTACTAGGAGTAGGAATCCTTCCGATCCTGCACTTCTCCACGCGCTCGTCCTCCTACTCACGATAGGAGTCCAAGTCTTCATCTCCAGAAGCTCCTCCCTCCTCGTCGGACCTTCGGAGTGTTGGACGACTCCTATTCCTACTAGGAGTAGGAATCGCCCCGGCCACGCCCGCCTCCTCGCGCGCATGGCCACGCCCGCTCGGGGCGCGCCCTTCAGTGGGCAGGAGTGACACTAGGGCCTGATGAATGACCCACTACAATCCGCTTTTGGGAGCTCACGGAATATGGCTCGAAAAAACCCATAGCAGCTTCAGCATAACAATAACAATACAATTCGATTAGTATGAGCTCCATAATCTATAGCACAATACAATACTTACTTGACCTATTAGATGACTGCAGTGATTTCTTGTGAAGTTGCATATGGACTCAATTTTATCTATTAGAGACAGCTAAGAAGTGTCTCTCCTTAGGCTCTAATACCTTTTGTAATGCCCCGAGACCCACATAGCTATCACGCGCTCAGAGTCATCACAAAGGCGCTACGCAATTCTATGTGAATAATCTTTGCAGAAAATGAACTCTATGAAATGCGAAAATAACTGTAAGATCGTCTAACAATATATATTGGTAAGGAGTTGGAAATGTCCATGACTCCACCATACTAAATATGCGGAAAATAAAAACTAAATCAATAATCTAGTATGACTAAATCCTACACAATGTGCAACATTCCTGTCACTGAGCCTGATCACCTGCATCACCATCTTCTATCATCTCACTTGCATGAATCAAGATGTAGGGAAAAACTCATGAGCATAAAAATACTCAATACATAAGATTTAACCATAACAATATATAATGAATCAAAAGTGCTTAATAAATCAATAACAATATGAAATGATAAACAATAGAGCACTGGAGAGATCAATATGGTAGGATAGAGCTCAATAATCAATATCAAAAAATCAATAAAGACAAATCAATAAAGAAGATCAGGTAAGAGGCCATATGACCAATCAATTAACGATTATCAATTAACAAATATGCCTGATCACTATGGCGCTATCCGATTTAACAATTTCAATTGCATATCAATATCAATGGTCATCGGCCAATAACAATCTCAATTCAATTCGATGGTTGGAGGCAAAGCCGATCAATGCCAACATTCGACTGACCATGATTCGATTCAATTCAATTCAATTTTCATTCTATTCAATTCAATTCCAATTTAATTCAATTCAATCTTTGGAATTATTCAATTCAATAGGAGTGCTCAATCAATTAAGGGAAACTCCATGTCTCTTTCATGTAGATTAGTGGGAGAACAAACCACGGTAAGCCGCCCTCCAATAGCAGCGCTAACAATAACTTCGTGATGACGGAGGACCATGACCATCACAGGACAGCCATAATTTTCCTAAAAGATGACGTCTCAAACCTCTAGGTACACTATCTGCCCCCATATAATACGATAACAATAATAGCCCAGGGGGCTTAGAGACAATCGGAGAACATGGAAACCCAACAATTTCCATCTTTTATCTTGTTTATCCTAAAGACCTATCTTTAATAATTTACTTTAGGTTAAACAAGGATCCAATCAGGAGAAAACTACTGGATATGGATAATAGGATCTGATATGGTAACAATGAAGATAATCTCAAATCAAATCTAATAAAAATTTGATGAGGTCATATCTGCTAACAATACAATCAGGAACAATTATAGTAACTATTCGATTAAAATATCACAATTTACATTTTCTGCCTCCAAAACTCAACCTGCGTCGGGTGGAACCCGGGCCATGTTCAAAAGGTCAACATCACCTCGGTCAGGGCAAACCTGGGCCGGGTGTATGGTGAACCCAGGTCGGGTCGATTGATTCACCTCCAAAACGATCGCACCAAGTCCGAGTCGAGCCGAAGCCGAACCCGGTCGGGCCAATATGAATTCGGGTCAGGTTGGACAACTCGATCCGGTTCCGAATCCGACTCGGTCCAGATTCAACGAAATATGGGCTGGGTACAGCAGAACCCGGACCAGATTCTACAATCGACGGAGAAGTGCATTCTGACGCGACTTTTCGACCATCATAACCATGTCCTACGATATCCAAACTATGCATACGATACATCAATGAATTCTCAGTATGAAGGAAAAGAGAATAGAGTTCCATGTTGCGGAAAATCGACAATATGGGGATTCCCCCTACGTACCTAAAGTTGGCTGAAAAATCAACTGGAGTCCCTTCTCTGAAAATCTACACGAATGTCGAACTTTGGCCGGCGATTGCTCTCTGTCCTCGCTCTGAAACTCACGGCCACCACCTGAAACTTCTTCTCCGATGTGCCGGCTTTGAAACCATCTGCATGCATTCTCGGAGTGCCTCGATTCATGTGCAAACGAGAGGGAAAGAGAGGCTTGTGGGCAAAATTCTGTTTGGCAGAAAAAAAGGAGTTTTCAGCCACCCTTTAATGCCTATTTATAGGTGTGAGTTTGGGATTTCAATTCTATTAGGCATTGATCTCTTTTAAAATCAATCATGGCCATCCATAAATAATTAATCTATTCATAATTTGTCAGATTTAATTAAATCCGAATTAACTTCATAAATCCATGCATATCTCCATAACATTTCTATCCTTACTCAAATTCCTTCTTATTTTTTCAACTTATCCCCTAATTACCATCAATTTCAAAATTATTTAATTCTAGAATATTAACATTGAAATTTTCAGATCCATTAAATAAAAATAAATATCCTTTATCTATTTTTTGAAAATCCGATTTGTTACAGCCTACCTGCGCTGGAGACGAAGGTTGCAGACGCGGTGGTGGGTCGACCTACTGGCGGCGGACGACGGCTTCAGGCGGCGATCGAGCGCAATGCAGGTGGCGGACACCGACCGACGGTCCAGTTGGCAGGCGTTTGGCGGAGCACGGATGCCGGGAAGGTTAACGGAGGTCACCACCGGACTTCTCTTCGCTGCCGATTGAGTAGAAGAGAGAGAAATCGAGGAAGTGACAGTGGGGTCGGATATTTATATAGAAATTTCGGACGGTCAGAACTGTCGGAAAGTAGACAAATATAATAAAATATTAATTCAAATTAAGACGGTCTAACCCGCTGGACGAACCGTCAAAACTTTCGACGGTTTTAACCATCGAAATATATAATAATATATATCAAGTGAAAGAGAATTATATAAATTATAAATCTTCATTTTCGACGGTCAAAACCGTCGAAAACATTTAAAATAGAATTAAAATTAGTTAACATTCCGATGAGTCTAACCGCCAAAATATCAACGGTTCCGTAAAACGTCGCAACTTTCGACGCCCGAAACCGTCGAAAAATAAAATATAGATAACTCATTAACGTTAAGATATTTCGACGACTAAGACTGCTGAAAGTTTCGACGGATACGTGAATCGTCGAAACAAAAGACCAACATGGAAACGGATCAGTCGGTTTTAATATTTTCAACGATTACGAACATCGAAATTTTCGACGAAAAATTTCGACGAATTTTGAACCGTCGTAAGTTCAGACGACTAAAACAGTCGAAAACTTATCTGACGATAATTTTGATGGATTATTCGATCCGCCAAAAAATCCATCGTATTTCAAACGGATTTTTGCCCGTCGAAAACGAAACATCGGAAATCGAGATTTTTCTTGTAGTGAGTTTTATTTATTAATAATTTCTTAAAATATAACCGAACTCTTAATTTTTTTTAACTCTTTTTATTCAAACTTTTTTATTGGATAACCTTATCATATTTATCGAATTTCTACTAAACTAATAATAATAATAGTAATAATAATAAAGTGTATCAAATTTGAGAACCTGGCCAATATGGACACAATTGGGAGGAACGGCATTACTGACGTATCCAACGCTCATTTCATTATTTTCGATTCTTTTTTTCATAGGGATGAAATGATTCCAAATGGATTTGTATATCTTTCAATATCAAAATGTCCAACATTTTTTTGGTCAAATTAAAAAAAAAAACATTATAAAACAAGAAAATTGAAAATAATCACATAATGGATGGATTTTTGAAAAGATTTTTTTAATCACTAATTTACTATAATAAAATTTTAAAACTCAAGTACTAAAATAATATTTAAAATATTAAATCATACAACTTAACACTCGATTTCCAGATATTCAATAAGTGTTAAATTATAGTTGATGAGTGTTAAATCATACAAAAATGCTATAGGCAAAAAAAGTAAATTATGACTTATGAATTAAAATATAAGTAAAATATTTATAAATATTAAAAACGTCTAGGGGTATAAGAAAAATCTATCAACCTGAAAAACTCATCCGAATCAAAAAATCAAATCGAAATAATTGGAAATCAAGAGTCTGATTTAGGATGATTTTTAATACATTGAAACTCACTTGTTAAAATTAAAACCTCACCCAAAAACGACTGTAGACCATGGAGTCTATTTTTTATTTTTTTATAAAATTAATTAATAGTTATCAACTTTTTATTATAAATATATTAATTTTTGTATATAGTTTCATATTTTTTGTCACGCCACGAAACTCTAATTTGATAATTAAAAAATTATAGAAGCATATTTTATATTTAATTATTAAATTGATTTTTATGTTATTTTAATTTCTTATATATATTAAAATAATATTATATAAAACTAGGGTCACCAAAAAGATTGTTCCTTTTATTTTTTAAAATAATTTTAGGCTGATTTTTTTTAATTTAAAAAGTCATCCAAAAATAGCGCTGATTTTTTGGATGATAAATATGATATTTTTATGGGTCCTAATTTATGGGAGTCAGTTTTATTTATTAATAATTTCTTAAAATATGATCGAACTCTTTTAAACTCTTTTGATTCAAACTTTTTAATTGGATAATAATAATAATAATAATAATAATAATAATAATAATAATAATAATAATAATAATAATAATAATAGTTTTCAAGTGGAATATTAATATTTGATAATGCAGCAGAATTAACGTTATTGTACCCCGCACACAACTTATAGGCAAGACCAGGAGATGGCGGGTCGTTTTGTTATTTATTTTTATTTTGTTGAATTATAATAATTTTATTATTTAGAATTTCTAGTTAGATTATAAGTAGTATTCTGCCGTTTTATAAATAATGTATTCAGAACTTTCTCTGGTCTGTCGTCTTCGTCTTCTTCGAGTATAAAGAAGAAGCGCCGACTTCACAACGTTCCAAAGCCAGCGCCCCTCAAAGAACCCTCGTCCACGATATTTTCTGGTACGACCTCGATCCTCCAACGACCAAGAACAGCGTTCAAGATTCGAGAAGTCGATATGCCGACGACGAGCAGCAAGAGGAGATTTGAGGCAACCAACCAGAAGACGGGTCATTCTACGCGACCTGCGACGAACAGCGACATGAAAAGAATCAAGAACGTGGTCACCGTAGATGCCATCGACTCGGAACTCCCGGAGCTGTGCATTGGGAGCCCGTTCGCTCGCGGCGCTCACAGCAAGCTGCACCACGGCGTCTACAGGGACCAACAGGTTGCCGTCAAGATTATTGAGAAGCCCAACGATGATGGCGGCGGGAGCAGGGCCGAGGCTGCGAAGAGGGAGATGGAGTTCACGAGGGAGGTCACCTTACTCTCTCGTCTGGAGCATCCCAACGTGATAAAACTTGCTGCTGCATGCAAGAAACAAGATGCCCTCCTCGTCATCACCGAGTACCTTCCCGGAGGCTCGTTACGAGAGTTGTTGCGCCACGGCGAACCTCTCTCTGCTCCGGCGGCAATCGTAACCGCACTAGACATTGCACGAGCAATGGAGTACGTTCATTCGCAAGGCATCATCCACCGAGATTTGAAACCAGAGAACGTCATATTCGATCAAGATTTCCAGGTCAAAGTTGTTGATTTTGGAATCTCGTGTGAGCAAAAGGAACATGCTGCCTTGTCGGAGATTACCGGGACGAACCGCTGGATGGCTCCCGAGGTCCTCAAGCGCAAGCGCTACGGCAGAAAAGTGGATGTTTATAGTTTCGGAATAGTGCTGTGGGAGATGGTGACGGGCGCTGTCCCTTATCCGCATATGACCGATGAGCAGGCGGCCATCGCCGTCAGGGATAAGAAGTTGAGACCAGTGATCCCTCCCTCTTGTCCTGCTCCTCTGCAAGCCTTGATGAAGCAATGTTGGGATCATGTTCCATGGAAGAGGCCGGAGTTCCGGGACATAGTGAAGGTTTTGGAGCAGTTTGTATCCGCTCAAGCTAGAGATGGCAACATAGAGCAGTGTCAGAATTTGATGCGCGAGCTTAAGCTTGGTCACAGAAAGCTCAGATTGCTCCATGTTTTTGACAAGTTAATATCTTTCCATGCATGGTGATATATATATCTATAGAGACAGCTCTCGTTGTGTAGGGTTGTACCCCTATATATATTATATATTTGTTCATGTAAAAAATTATACTCTTTTCGTACTCGTGTTACCGAATTTAATTCTTGTAAATGAAATTTTCAGACCCAAAAAAAAAGTTCCATTTGCATCTTATATATACATGACTTGTTTTAACAGTCATCATGGCACATGCATATGTACATATGTGGTGTTTCCCAGAGAACTTACATGTACATAGACTGGTTTGTTCAAGATGGTCAGGCATGTAAAATCATGGGCGGACTTACATGTGAATTAATGGGGTTGGTTAATTGACCCATTAGAATTTAATAGTTTTAATGAAATATGATAAATTGTTTTTATATTATCTTCGCTACATAATGTCTTCTGATAATTAACTCTTCACTTTTAGGATAATTAATATAACCACTAATCGTATTCGTTTATCAATTTCAGTTAGTCTATCTTAACTCTTTAATTTATCTTTTTAGTGATAAAATTATAACTTCTATTATAAGTTTAAACTACTTCATGGAAAAAAAAAATCAGTATTGACTTCATATTATTTTTTATAGTAACTAATTCCTATGCATTTGTATTTGTAACTAACTTCTTTGTGCTTGATTGTATGATATGTTATATTGATTTGTATTCATGTAGTAATATTGTTAACAGGTATGTTGCATAAAAGATTGGGAATATGTAAACAAAATTATAGGCCGGTCGAATATATTAAAGTTTTTTAGTTGATTTATATTTTAAATATACTTTAGAATATTATAGGATCATATTGATATTTTACAAAAAAAAAAAAAATCGTCCCCCATGTATAATACATATAAAATTAACATTAAAATGAGATCAAGGCATTCCCTAATCTCAGTATATATACTATTTATCACATCAAGTGGCATTTAACCCATCAAGAACATTCTTGTGTTTCCGCAATTGTTGTGGAGGAGCTAGCTATCCTAGTGACAATATGTGGCAAGCAAGAGCATCTTAAAATACATGGTTAATTCCATTTTTAACATTTCTGGAGATCATATTTACCCTTGACATGTAAATATATTTGACAACAAGTAATTTCATATTTGGCAGAATCATAAATAAATTTACATATAATTGAATTTTATGTATCCTCAAGGCTATTCTTGATCCCAATTCGTAACAGAAAGAAGAAAAAATGTTAAAAGTAAATCGCTAAACATGCCGGCACATGGGCTCTTATTGGAAAGCCCGGTTCATATAAAGGTCCAGTTTAAATTGATGCACTTGGCTTGGACTGACAACCCATAGTTTTATTAATCGGTTTTACAACATGTGGCTCTTTGTTCATGGTTCAATAGATACGATAGGATCAATGAGAAATAAGTCAATAAGAGAGGAGATCATGTAAATCAGTGAGGGAACTCTGTGGGGTCAGGCAACATGATCAATTATATATATGTAAATAATATCTGGATAAAAGAAAAATAATTAATAAATATAATACAAAATTTTCTGGGGAATCGGTCGACCGGTTCAGGAGAACGATTGACCGGTTGCCTATAGGTCGGTCGACCGATCTACTCAGATCGGTCGACCGGTTGGCTGAATCCGACTAATCGGGTCGGTTGATCTGCTCAGTTGAACGATCAACCGATGATTAAGGATCGATCGACCGGTGACAGGGATCGGTCGACATGTGCAGAAAGCGGCTGCACGCAAGTTATCGGTCGACCGGTTGCCGCAATGCATACGGGCCGGTCGACCGATCGGCGTCCAAAAAATTTGCAAAACCGTCGAATTTCGTAAATTCTTCAGTGTAATATCAACCTAACCTAATTCATATCTCCTAGCAAATCAATCACACAACAACAGAACAATAAGGAGTGAATTATGCATGCAATTCAATCAATCAGTCAAAGAATTCAAGGAATCAATCAAATAAACGATAACTTGAACCCTAGTCTTGTTCTTTCATAACGATTAGGGCATGAATTTGGGACAATTCAGAGGTCATGCAAAGTGATTTTGATTCACCCACTTCCGTTCGCAATTAATCCGTCCCTTCGTTCGTCGGAAATCGATTACACAGCACCCCTGTTTCCTACGTTTTCTGCCCTGTTCTTCTTCTCTGCCCTCTCGCTGCTCTTTCTCTCAATCTCTGCCCTAGCGCCAAGAACGACGAGCGACGTCCCTGCCTTTGCTCGCGCACGAGGGAAAACGAAAGGGCTAGGGAGAAGGGTTGCAAGTTTTGGGGTAAAAGGATATTTAAATATGTTTATGTTCCTTATCTAATTTAAACTTAATTTGATTCAAAGTGATTAGATTTCTTTTCCTGATTTCGTGAACCTCATTTGATAGGTGGACTCCTAATTTGATTGAATCTTTGTTTCTTTAATACACTGCCGAGCCGTTCCTTTTTAAATTCTGATTTCATTCATTTTTTTTTTAAATCTGTTGGTTGTCGATTATTACATTTATCGTTATTGTTGTGTCAATTGTACGAATATTAGAGATATTTATCTCTTCGCTATTGAACAGGTAATTAATATCTTCTATGAATTATATTGTTATTAATATGATTAATAATTAATGATAGTATATTAGAACTTTATAAAATAATGTTTTTATTAACCATTGGTGTAACATAGTAATACACATTATTATATTATTATTTACCCTGAAAAGAAATATTCCTTTTATTCAGGGCATAGAAATTTTATAAATTATCTTATATGCTGCACAAAATAGTACCCTCCTCTAGAGGCGAATTATATTATATCTTCAGTACACTCAATTAATTAAATATGTTTATGATTAACATTTCCATACTCAATTATATTACCATTTTAAGGCCGTCCCGGTGGATTGCCCGGAGGTCCAGCGGGAAGGGGAAGCCGTGGGAGAGTCTGAACGAGACGACAATGCCAGCGGCACGGAGCTGGGCGACGACGGCCTTGGCGTAGGCACCAGAGAGAGAAGGGGGAGGGGTCTGACCACAACCGCACACCCGGCAACGGGTGCTCGATGGATTGACCGTCGATCGCGCGGCGTCATCTTAGGTGCGGCATAGCGTCCACCTCATTTTTGGTTGCGCCATAACGTCCACCCCATTAAACCCTAAACTAATCCGACTGAGATATTTTGAAACTTTTGCATCTTGCTCCTTGACCAGGATGATGTATGGAGAAGGATGAAATTACTTGTTCCATCAGTGTAATATGTTTATTTCAAAGTTGGAATTTTTCAAGCTCATCTTTCTTTCGTTCTTGGGACTTTATTTTTTGCATACTTATCAGAGAGTACAAATTGGCCTTCATCTGACCATAAGATGCTGCATAAAAGAATAACAGAGCAATTTGGATCGACATCAGTGTTCAGACTACAAAGATCAGCCATTAATGAGATCAAATGACTTCCATTGATTATTAAGAGTAGTATCACGCAAATTCGTTAAATTGAAAGCATCGATCAAATTGGATAAATTAACAGAAAAATGACAAGCGAAACAAACAAGAACAGATATTTCTTCATAAGAAATGATGTCTTCCACAAAGAACACATTTCAAAATTTCTTAAAATAACAAAATGGACACGATTCGGAGACTACAAAACCTGAAACAAAAAGTAGGATCCGGCGAAAGCTATAGAAGGACGAGGACTAACACCAATCATGCCGTGAGGACGACGGCGCCGCCGGAAGCCTTGATCTTCTTCTCGGCGATCTTGGAGATGAGCTTGGCCTTCACGACCACCGGCTGCTCCGGCGGAAGCATCCCCTTTCCGAGCACCTTGAAGTAGCCGAACTGCGTCACGTCGACCAGGGGGGCCTTGGAAGGGTCGCCCTTCGCCTGGGCCTTGACCTCCTCGGGGACGAGCGACCAGAGGCGGTCGACGTTGATGGAGGGATTGTGGAACTTGTTGCGGAGGCGGTGGAAGTAGCGCATGCCGACCTTGCCGAAGTATCCCGGATGGTACTTGTCGAAGAGGATGCGGTGGTGGTGCATGCCTCCGGCGTTACCGCGACCGCCCGGGTGCTTCCTGTGCTTTCCAATACGGCCGTGTCCGGCGCTCACGTGGCCCCTCTTCTTCCGATTCTTCTTGAATCGGGTCGTCATGGCGGTCGCCGGAATGTGGATCGGAGAGGGACAGATGAACGGCCGTTCGCTTGCGGCCGCCGCAGGGTTTCGAGAGAGAGTGGGTGGCGACGTAGGGTTCTTAATCCGAAGAAGAGGACCATCGTGTCCGTTTGATACGAATCGGATGATCATTATACCTAGGATAGATAAGTAGCTAAATGGGCTCAATTTTAGTAATTCAAAATCGGCCTGATGCAGCTATCGTGTGTTGCGAATTTAAGCTCAACAAATATAATTATGAGTTATTTAAAAGAGGAAAACGAGTATGCAGAGCAAATGTTTTGAAGATTTTTTTAGGAAAAAGAGCACCTCCTTAGCGTGCAAGCTAAGGAGGCTGCTGAGAAGCATCGTGCATCGTCGACGATGCACGTTTTTTTTAACATTTTTTTTAACGACGTGATCTCTATCGTCTGTAGCAGCTTCGACGGTCGAGATCGAACGAATCAACTTTCCCTTTTTCTCGTGAAGGACAAAATGGAAGAGGAGGGCAACGGCAACAAAGTCCGGAATCGGCAGCGGCGCAATAGTAACGATGTCCGACAGTAGCGGCGACGGCACGAGCAACGACAGCGATAGCAGCACGAGCAGCGGCAACGATAGCGGCAATGACAACGAACAGATCGGTGAATCCGAAGACGGAGAGGATGCGAAAGAGGGAGAAAGGAAAGATGATGAGAAGGCGACGGTGGCACCGCATCGAAAGGCATATCAGAGGAGGAGGGCAGCGACGGGAGCAACTGCAGCAGTAGGAGCAGCGGGCGCGGCGCGTCGCATCGCGACAGCGGCAATGACGTTCAGCAGCGACAGCGGGCACACAACGAACATATCGGTAGCAGCCGACAAGGAGGCGATTGAGAAGGAGGTAGTGGATAACACGAAAAAGAAAAAAAAAGTCGTCGAATGCCATCCGACTGCCCATATGCCATCCGCAGGGTGCTAAATTTTGGATGAGATTCATGATTGTGATATAATCTTTTTCTTCGTTATCTGAGATAGGGATCGCTGATCTTAAAGTAAAGTTGTCGCTCTGCACCTTGATGCAGTGTAGCTGTTCTCTCTACGTAAGAGTTATTAATTAATAACTTTAAATGAAAATGACATGTAAATTCGCGTCATCACTAAAATTTATCAATAATAATAATAATAATAATAATAATAATAATAATAATAATAATAATAATAATAATAATAATGAGTTTTATTGTTGTGTATTGTTTATCGTTATCTGTTTTTTTTCTATATACTTAAGTGTTAATATTCGTTTTATATTTACATGTGTAGAGCTTAGAATTTATGATTTAGGAAATTACGCTGCTAAGTATATAAAACTTGTGTAATCCTACTACGAATAACTATAATAATCATTAAATCCGACTTAATAATTAATAAGAGAATTGTTATAACTGAATTATTTAGATTAATAACTAAGTTTAAATAGTTTTTACCTGTGCACTTCAGATATTTAAAATAACTTATAAAATTAAGGAGTTTAAGTTAAATGCATATCAATTTAACATCCACAGTAAATAAAATCATTTTCATGCGGGTCACACAAAGGCCCATATGAGGTTCAGTATATCTTAACCGTGCATATTAAAATTTCAGTAGACACCGCGAAAAAACTTGGAGAAGTTAAAAAAAAAAAGACCCTTAAAATTATGATGGAGATGTACGGAAGATATTATTCGCTGAATAGGTGAATGATTTTCTTATTTTTAAAATAAAAAATAAATATCTTAATCAAGAATGCAAAAAGAATAAATTGTACAATCTGTCAAATATGCAAGATATGTGAATTCGTCGTCGATATGTGGTCTGTTGCCGGCAGAAGAGTAAGACAGAATATGGAGAAATGGCATAGAAGATTTCATTCAAAGTGGTCTAAAAAAAATTATACAACTATCACTCTCTTTCTCGTTTTATACATATTCTATAAAACATAATACTAAATGTTACATGACACAAAAAAACGATATGCTATGCTACAAACTACAAAGAGTCTGAATAACAAACAAATATGTACATTATATACAACCCCTTCAAGTTGATGTTTGGAAGAGATCGAATAAGCCCAGCTTGGCAACTAGAAGATCATGTTGCTGCTGACACAATGCTTTAGTAAGGATCAGCAAGTTGCGAATCATTACAATCATGAAATAATCGGATAACCTTTGTCAAAACAAAATCTCAGATAAAATGACCGTCTACGCCATTGTGTTTTGTGCGTTCGTAAAAACAAGATTCTTAGCAATTTGAATGTCAACTTTATTATCATAGAAAAGAGAAATTGGCAACTGCAGTGGTAGGCGAAGCTCCAGAAATAACCTCGGCAACCAAATTAGTTCAACAGCTGCAAAGCCATAGTGCGATCTTTAGCTTCTGCAAATGAGCGTGCTTCTTGGACCTCCGTGAAACTAATGATGAACCAATCTTTATGCAAAAAGTAGAGATGGAGCGGCGGCTAAAGGGACAGGCTACCCAGTCAGCATCACAATAAGCTGATACATCTGAATTAGAGGAGAAAAGAATACCTCTTCCAAGAGACCTTTTAATGTATCGAACAATTCGCAAAACTGCTACCATATGAGATTCTTTAGGGAAATGCATAAACTGGCCTAAGTGCCTAACTACAAATGTAATATCAGTATTTGTTAGGTAGAATAACTTGTCAATAAGTCTTTGATATTCTTGAGGATCTTTTAACACTGATAGGCACTTGTACATTCGAAGTCATAAAAAATATGTCAAACTCAACTGTGGTAAGCCTATTATTTTGACCAAAAGAAGTAGGTTTTGCTGCCAAAAAACAAATATTATCAATTAGATTTAATGCATATTTTCTCTGTTAGAAAAATTCCTATAAAAGATATGAGGACCTCCATTCTAAGAAAGTATTTGAGTTCACCCAAGTCTTTTATTTGCACTTGACTTTGAATGGTTGTTTTAGCCTCCTGAATCATGTCAAGATTATTACTAGAAACTAAGATATTATCAACGTATATAAGGAAAACAACAAATGAAGAACCTAAAGACTTGGTGAACGATGTATAATAATTAGTACTTTGTACAAGACTAGCTTGCATTAGAATATGTGTTAGCTTAATATTCCACTGCCTAGAAGCCTGCATAAGCCCATATAATGATTTGAGTAATATGCAAACTTTGCTCTCATATTTGCCTTTTGGATTCAAACCATCCGGTAGTGACATGTACACCTCCTCATACAATTCTCCATTAAGAAAAGCATTATTCACATCAATGTGAAAATAATGTCCAATTTTGTTGTGCATCCACAATTAAAAGTGACCTTATAGTAACCGACTTGGCAACATGAGAGAAGGTTTCCTTATAGTCAATCCCCTTTTTTTTTGAATAAATCCCTTTCGAACAAGTCTAGCATTATACCTCTCTATCTTTCCATTTGTTGTAAACTTTATTTTATAAACCCGTTTGCACCCAATAGGTTTCTTGCATGTGGGAAGATCAATAATTTTCTAGGTTTTATTATTTTCTAGTGCCTTTAGTTCTTCATTCATAGCTTCAATCCATTTGTCATTCTGAAATGCCTGTCGATATAAACATGGCTCAAAGACCGCAAACAAAGCAGTTAGAAAAGTCATATAAGAACAGGATATCTTGATTTCTCCGAGAATTAACTGATAATTCTCCTTCTTGTGTATTTTGCTGAGCAGATTCCTGAAAAAAAGCAACTATGGAGAATATGCAGAATTATATGGCTGACCAACATTACTATGAATTTGTTCTTCAATAGATTTAGATTCTGTAATACTTGACTGCAAATTCTGCTCTTAAAACTAGTTCTCTAAAGAGCTTGCTGAATTTTCCTCTTTTAAACTAAAAGGAAATATATTTTCCCAAAATCTTACATCTCTGGATATATTTTTTTGTATTCTAAACATAATAGTTTGTATCCCTTCTTATTTATGGAATGACCCATGATGACATGGAAATGCCCTTTTATCAAAATTGTCAAGAACTTACTTATTAGAGGCATAACATTAACATCCAAAGACCTTGAGATGTTTAATGTCAGGTGCTTTACCAAATAATGTTTTATATGGAGATAAAAATGTTAAGCACCTTGAGAGGAGACCTATTGATGATATGGATAGTAGCTTGAACACTCTCCCCTCAATAATAAGAGGTAATTTCGATTGAAACAATAATGACCTTGCAACTTTAAGAATATGCTTGTGTTTTCTTTCAACTACCCTATTCTGTTGAGGTGAATAGGAGTAATTGATGCAAAATTCCTTTAGAACTGAACAAATCTTTGCAACATTTATTAACATGCTCAGTACCATTATTAGTTCTTATAGTTTTCATTGTTGTATCAAAATGATTTTCCATGGTTTGAATAAAAAAAATCAAGAGATTCTACTAAAATCATCAACTATAGTAACAAAATAATTGCATCCATTATGAGTTTGAACCTTGTATAGCCCCCAAGTATCTATATGAATCAAATCAAATGGTTTCCTGACATTCAGACTAGAAGTATAGGGCAACTGAGTTTGTTTTGCCAAAGGACAAACTTCACAATCTATCTCTTGTTTAGAATTACAACTCTTACAATTTGAAATGAATTGTAATCTATTAAAAGGAATATGACCCAACCTTCTATGCCAGATTTTTTATTATGTGATTTTGTCAGCTGCACTCATGTAAGCTCTATACTTCTGTGATCCTCCCTCTTCTTCATCCAAGTAGTAAAGTCCAAGCCTCTTTCTACCAATCTAGTTCACCCTGCTAGTGGTCTGCTCTTGGAGGAAATAAAAATCAGAAGTAAAAAAACACAACACAATTTAACTCTTATGTTAGTTGTGCCACTAATATCAAGTTAAATTGAAAATTCAGCACAAATAGCACATCAAAAAGTTGTCTTCCATAACCCTATTGATAGGAACCAATGTATGTTGCTGAGGAAACATTTCCATTTGGTAAGGTGACATAATTATCATTGTCTAATAGTTTGACATTAGAAAGGCATTTGAGTTGTGATGTCATATGATGAGTAGCCTCTGTATCCATAATCCAAGTGTGTTTAGAATTTATGTAAACACTTTACCTGTCATGTTCACAACTACATCATCTTCTACATTTCCAGGATACTTGTTAATCAGTTGAAGAATTTTCTAAAATTGATCTTTTGTAAACCCACTATTGGTGAGTGAAGAAGATGTCATACTATCAGAACTTCTGGCAACAATTTCACTAAACTGATTTCTTCCTTTATTTTTCAAAAAATTAGGAGGATAACCAAAGATCCTTTAGCACCCTAATTTCTTATGCCCAGATTTTTACAATGATCACATATAATATTGTAATCCCTTTTAGGCTTAGTATTATAATTGGCTTGTTCTAAATTGCTGCTAACAGACTTGTTTTGCCTATGTTCTTCCTCCACCAATAGTGCATAAGCTTGGTTTATAAAGAGTGCAAGATTCATCTGAGATCGCACATGCACAAAATTGTCTTCTAGACTCACAAGAAACTTATACATTTTCTGTTTATTCAAATACTCCATATATACGGCTTGTTTGGATCTATAACAGGTAGCTTTAGTACAATAATATTTAATTCTTTCCACAAGTTCTTTAGCTTGATATAATAGTCAGCAATAGAAAGAGACCCTTGTTTACAAGAATCAATTTCACTATGAATTGAATACACCTTCATACCATTTACTTTCTCAAATATTTCTTTCAGGTCAAGCCAAAGATCATTTGCAGATTGATCACACATGATGTTGCTAATTAATTCTTTAGCCACATTACTGAGATCTAAGATATAACTAAAGCATTACATCTTTTCCACTGAAATTGAAGGCCCGTTTCAACTTGATTTAATTTGAATGATCCATCCACAAATATATGTTTATTCTTTGCTAAGAAAGCATATATAAAGGATTTCCAGGCAAATAGGAAACATCATGTGTGAACTCGTAATTGTCAGGAGGCATTCAAATACAAAGGAGAAGAGGATCAATCAACTGATAGAAGAATTCCTAGATGTAGACACTGTCGACATGATCGAAGGAATCCACAAAAAAGTTTTCTCAGAAACTCAAACTTCAAGATCCAGAAACACAAAATCGATCTAAAACTTCAAATGAGGAGACGATGCTCTATCAACATAAATGATAGCAACACTAACCAAAGTTGGATCATATACCATGTCAAATTTGCAAAATCTGTGAATTAGTCATCGATAGCTCCATTGTCGAAAGAAGAGTAAGCCAGAATATGGAGAAAGCCCGTAGAAGATTTCATTCAAAGTGATCTAAATATACTATACAATCACTCCCTCTCTCGTTTTATACATATTCTATAAAACGTAATACTAAATGTTACATGACACAAAAAATGGTATGCTATGCTACAAACTACAAAGAGTCTGAATAACAAACAAATATGTAAATTATATACATGAATCTCAAGTCATAAAGCATTTTGGAAGGAAAATAAAAATTAAAACAAAATCAATCCTTGTTTCTCCAACCGCCCAAAATGGAAATAGTAAGATTAGGGACAATAAATAAGTAATGGTCTCAACGTCAACCCGATATAGCACTCTTGGCCCAATATGTTTTGTTCGACTTCGTTTGTTAATTAATCCACGAGGCCATTTAAAGGTCAATGTAGTTTGAGTTGAGTCAGTTTTCAATTAAAAAAATCAATAGTTACTTTTAAGATCAATCTTTAAAATGAAAAAATATTTTAAAATTATTTTTAAAAAATAAAAATCATCATCTATCGATCAATTTTTCAAATGATTTTTTGTACTTTACTTTATATAATTATATTTAAAATATATATAATAAATTAAAATTAATAAATATTTAATTTTGTATTAAACATAAAATATACCTCTAAAATTTTAAAGTTATTAAATTAGAGTTTGATAAAGTGATAGAAAAGTATGAAATTTTATATAAAAAAATATTATATCTAATAATAAAAGAATTGATAAATATGTATTAATTATATAAACAAAAGATATAAATAAAAAATTTTGAGTGGGCCCCAATATTCATGAGTGGATTTAAATTTATTAAAAATCACCATAAATCATATTCGGCCTCTATTTTTTTATTTTTTGATTCATTTTTTTCTGATCTTTTCAAGTGATTTTTCTTACACCTGTAAGGCCATTCACTAAATATAGAATTCTTTTCCATTTTAAATCCATTTTATTTTTTGAACATGATACTTTGGAGAATTAATGGTGTCAATAATTATACAAAACTTGCATCAAAATAATTATGGGAAAGGGAAGGTAAAAAGGGGAAGGTAAATGATGGAAAGGAAATGAAAGAGAAAGGTGAATGATTACTTTTGTTTGGTTGATACAATTAAAGAGACTGAATATAAAATAATAAATTTATTTAGAAAATTTTATTTACATGTTTAATTTATATAACTAGAGATGAAAATATGTACTAAATATATTTTTAAAGGAAACGAAGATGACTTTTTCTCTATTTTTTCCAACTTTAATTAGGGAATCGATTTGAATTTTTTTTCTTGTCACTCAGACTCATTATCAATAAGCTCATTCATGTCGTCAAAATGGCTAATGATTTCAAACGAACACTGCTTTACATATGCGTATGTGTTAGAGTTGGTGAATACTTCAGGGCCCCTTGTTTCTCACACCGGGTTCGCCCACGTGAGCTTAGGGGAATCTGAGTATTACCCAATTAACAGTATTGCTGACGTACGAACGAAAGGGGGGGTTCGGGGGGCCCCGCCCCCCGACGGCGGTCCCCGCAGCGCCCCCGAAACCTAGACGGGTTTTGGACTTTTGTTTAGCCGGCCCGTGTGGTTCGGATTAGATTTTTTCTCTGTTTATTTGGGTTTTAAACCCGGTTTGGAGAGGCTATTAATAGCCTAATTTCTGATGTAATTTGGTGTGACGACTGTAAACCTAAACGATATAGTAGAACCTCTTTGCAGGACGTAGCCCTCATCTCAAGGGTGAACCTGGGTAAATTCGTGTGTCTCCTCTATTTTTCTGTAATCTCTCTGCGATCTTCTCTCCTTGTTCTCGGATTTTTCCATCAGTATGATCTCTATATACATGTTTCCTCTTTTGCAATTGCAGATAAAATTTTGATACATATATTTTTTTAAAACAAAAATTTTCATCTATCATAAGCTTGACCAATGCCCGAGTACATAATATTGAGAATCTTGTGAGGAGGGGACCTCGTCCAAAAAAGTCACTCTTCTCCAATTAGTCCGGAAATTGGTGGCAAAATTACATTATCTGTGGTAGTGTGTACATTGAAATCTTTTAAAAAATGAAATTAGGTAGCCAATTTCAGAAAAAAGGCACGACAGTCCCCAAGGGCATTTAGACTTCTTGTTAATGATAGCTTCCAAATTTGCTGAATCGACTTCAAGCCAAACTCATGTGAGCCCTTGATCACGACAGCTTTTGAGTTCGTAAAGCACGACCCGTAGCTCCGTTTCTAGTACACTTATCGCTGAGCATCCGATCGCTCCTGCCAAAACACATTATCCATCAGAATTACGAATAATAAAACCCGCTCCCCTTGTTCCCCATGTTTGATGAAAGATCCGTCAAAGTTCTCTTTCACCCAATTGAGAGGCGGAGTCTCCCATCGGACCCGAATGGGGTCATGGGGATTGTGTGCCTCAGAAGTAGGAGATCTGACAAATTCAACCGAGCCACCCAGAGCCCATCTCCACATGGCCGAGATAGTTACCGGTTTGGAAGCATAGTGAATATCATCAGGTATATGAACATTCTACGTTAGTATTCTACATGGTGTCATATACTTTTACTTCATATGAATCATATCCCCATTACTTTTAGACCCTCAATTTAAGTTATGAATAATATCCGCCAACTATTCTATATCAATTAATATACATATGAATCATCTGTTATGTCAGCGATAGACTAATTTGATAATGACTAACGGGATTTTTACATGAACAAAACAAATTGATATCTACTTAAAGATGGGGAGGTGGTGATCATTGAGTCCAGACTCTTGGTCGGTGTCATGCTCTTTATATATACACAGACACAAGAAGTGCCGGCCGGTAATGAGCTTTTGCACGGTTTGAAACGTTGCTAAGACACATTGCCATGTAAAGGAAGGGGAAGATATGATGGTTCCACTTCGCTATCAACAAGGTAGAAGCCACATGCAACCTATGCCAATTAGAGGTAAAACGAGCGCCTGCCTTTCTTCTATTGTACTCTCAGCAGGCAGCTTAATTTGCCATTGCCCATTTTAATTTCATTCCACCGCTGCCCTTTCAGGTGCCGTGCAGGGCACCAGGATCATGCAATTAACTCGGATGCATGCCTTGTCTAATTTCTGACGCCAAATCCTAATTCCATCCCCACAATTCTGAATTCCAACAACATTAACTAGTGGTTCCTTTCTTTTCCTTCTCTGATGAACCTCTCCTTGTTAAAGGAAACCAATCCATAATTCAGGATTACTAACGTGTGAACTAATTAACGAAAATAATGGGCATGAGATTCATGACTAAATACGTGCAACATTTTTCATGTTTACTATTCCATTACATGCAAGTTTGCATGTTTACTGTACATACTATGATACTATATCAGCATCATACAAGCAGACTTCTTTTCAGTTACAGCATATCCTGATCCCTTGCTTTGCACCGACGTCTCAAAAACACAACACCAATGACATCTTCATGACATCGCTCCACATTGTCATGAAGGCAGCAGTTCCTTACAAGAAACACCTTAAAACCACTTCAATTGTTTCATGGATTATATACCAAAGTGTCAAGAATCAATCCTCAATTTCCTGAACTCTATAAATTAAAGCATGCACGTCTGGTTCCTAACTAGTAGTCCTCAAAGGCTTGCACACATGGGGAAGCACTTCCTCCTGGCAGCACTGGTGATCGCACTGGCTTGCACCCTCGGCCGGGGCATTCCCTTCACCGAGGAGGACCTCTCTTCGGAAGAGTCCCTCCGTGAATTGTACGGCAGGTGGCGGCACCACCACAGGTCGGAGGCTCGCGCCGCCGACGTAAATGATTGGCGGTTCAGCGTGTTCAAGGACAACGTCATGTACATCCATGAGACCAACAAGCAGGACAGGCCTTACAAGCTGGGGCTGAACAAGTTTGGTGACATGACCAACGAGGAGTTCATGAGGGCATACACCTGGAGCAGACCTCGGGGCCATCGGATGCTAGCCGGAAGGCGCCGTCCGAGCGGCAGTTTCATGTACGAGAACGCCACCGACAACCTTCCGGATTCAGTGGACTGGAGGAAGCTCGGTGCGGTCACTGAGGTCAAGGACCAAGGCCAATGTGGTGAGCTGTGAATTGCTAGAATGCCTACGCATGCACTGCCATATATATATATATATATATATATATATATATATATATATATATATATATATATATATATATACTTCATTAACAACTCGTCCATGCATGCCACAATTGCTCCTGAACTCCATGAACGGATCGAGGCAGAGCTCTTTAGATCTCTGAATTGGATGCTTTTGGTCTTTTGTATTAGATTTATCGTTGGCTTTCTTATGCATTTTAAGAAGAACGTGTTGTATTAATTGACTCCTGAACATAAATGTCAAATTACAGATTTTTCTGAAGTTTGCATCTTCTTGCGCAGGGAGTTGCTGGGCGTTCTCAGCTGTGGCTGCAGTGGAAGGAATCAATCAGATAGCAACGAATACCCTGATTAGTTTATCAGAACAGGAACTTGTTGACTGTGACACTGAGGGTGACAATAGTGGATGTGAGGGAGGTCTCATGGATTTAGCGTTCGACTACATAAAAAAGAATGGACTAACGACTGAGAAAAAATATCCTTATACAGCAGAACAAGGATCATGCAATATGGAAAAGGTATCCAATATTTGAACGCGGCCACTAATTTATCTTCTGTAATTACTTGGTCACTAGAAGCTAACAAGAGAAGAATTAGCAAAACATATTTATCTCTAAAGTTTTCAAAAGGCAGATTTAGAGCAACAATTGCATAATGACTAAAATTTGATGTATGCAATGCAAAGCAATTTCTCATATTTCTCTTGTAGTTATTTCAGATGCCTTCTTAACTAACGATTCTATTTAGTTAGCACTTCCAACCAAAAATTTCTATACACAAAAGGTGAACTTTCTGAACATAATACTGCAACACAGCTTCTGTCATGGGTATGTCACCATTCCTGATACAGAGATATTCCTGATATTATATTATGAAGTTTCCATGTGATGGTACCAATATAAATGTGCAACATATGTTGCTAGAATTCTATCATGAGCTGTTCTTTGGTCTTTCATGGTAATACCCATTCTTTAGGCACAATCCGACGTGGTTCTGATCGACGGCCATGAAGACGTGCCTAAAAACGATGAGGCCGCTCTACAGAAAGCAGTAGCCAACCAACCTGTCTCTGTCGCCATTGAAGCAAGAGGCATGAGTTTCCAGTTCTATTCTAAGGTCTGTCATCTTCATCAAGAGTTCATGAACTTAGTGCCCCTTTTCAGTTTGCATAATATATTGTTGTGTGCTGACAATGAACAATCTATTTAGCTACACATCAAAATTACTCTTTACCCTGACATGAATGCTTCTGCCTGTGGTAGGGTGTCTTTACAGGGTTTTGTGGAACAGGTGTAGACCATGGAGTCACAGCTGTAGGATATGGAGCTACAAGTGATGGAACAAAGTACTGGATAGTCAAGAATTCATGGGGAGAAAGGTGGGGGGAGAGTGGATACATAAGGATGAAGCGTGGGATCTCCCGCAAGGAGGGGATTTGTGGCATTGCAACAATGGCGACATATCCAATCAAATCATCCTCTGATCTGGACTCACAGGAATCTGCTCTCAGAGATGAACTCTAAGAAGTTTAATGCGCCAACTTTATTTATATAGTGCTCAAGTGGAAGATGGATGCTGCTTTATGCTTTTATCATTTACATACTTCTTGGTAGAGTTTATATTTGACGTAGCAACTATTTTTCTCTTTTATATGAAGAAAATGATGCACCATCCACTGTGATAATACAAAATTTTATGCTACTCGGTGTAATTTCTGAAGTTTTAACTTTTAATGTCTTGAAATGGATTTTAAATCCTATATCATCTCCGGTTGCATTTAAGTGATAAGTGACTCCGTTCTGATCATGTGAGATGTGTGAGGGCTAACTTGTTGAATTCAGAAGACACACTTGTGTGCGTACAGAATTCAGAACATGATCAATCAATTCTTTATGACAGGAGATGTAATAACTCTTCTTCTGACTAGTATTGATAATTTGGGGAAAAAATAGAATTATTTCCTTTATCATCCCCTCAACTATAATTTTTTTCCACATCTAACCCTAAACTATAAACTTACAAATTTTAGTTCTCAAACTTACCCAAATATGACACTTAAGTCCTTCTATTAAATTTTAACTAAATTTTGTTAAATTTAATTATGAAATGTCCTTTTTACCCTTATGTTCATATTACAATAAAAATATTTTAAAAATAAAAGAGTCAATTCAAGTAAAAGTATTAATTGATAATAATGTTTTTATATAATATTATATTTATGTCGATATTTAGATCTAAAGCTTGTTAAGTTTCTTTTTCTAATAACTGTAAAATATCATTTTTACCCCTTATTTTTAACATTAAAAAAATATTAAAAAATAATAAATATTGATATAAGTATAACGTTGTATAAAAAATATTATTATCAATTAGTAATTTTACTTGTTTGATTTTTTATTTTTAAAATATTTTTATTGTAATATGAAAGTAAGGGTAAAATAGACATTTTATAATTAACTTTAACAAAATTTAGTTAAAATTTAATAGAAGGACTTAAGTGTTAAATTTGGGTAAGTATGAGAAGTAAAATTTGTAAGTTTATAGTTTAGGGTTAGATATGAAAAAAAGTTATAGTTGACTGGGGTGTTTAAGGAAATAACGCAAAAAAAAAGTGTTTTCTCAAAGTTGATGAACCCGTACTAACGTAAATTGGAGTCGTGATAAGCAGATTATTCTCAGAGTTCGAAACTTATCGTATTATGTAAAATATTTTTATTAGAAGCTTTAACTGCTGGATGCGATTCGAAGCGAAACAAATTAGTTGAATGATGGTGAATGTGAATTTTTATCCGTGCCAACCAAAAAAGATTGATCTACCCGCAAATGAAATCAGACTATAAATTTGGTAATTTAACCCTTGTACGTTTTAGTTTAATTTCATTAAAATTAGCATATAATGATGATTAAAAAGGGGAAACCACACTTCTTCGAATCAAGACTTCTAAATTTTCTGTTTTGTTTTTTTTTTCTCCATTTTTCGTGTTGTAGTCATCTTCGATCTCGGCGTTTGAAGTACAGTCACCCAAAAAGAAATATTTTCTCATAAAAAATTCATGAATTAATTGAAATTTAGAAAAGAAAAAATTGAAAACCGTAGCTGTGATAAGAACTATGAGGTTCACTCAAATTTTAATTGTCCTCCTCTCCACCTAAAAGAGAAATTAGAGAGGGGAAAGAAATTACAACTAAAAGACATCGCCACCATTTTTTTAGAAAACTCAAATATCTTAAAAAATAATTGTATACTTATAACTTTAACACTCTTTATACTAGGTGAAAAAAATATAACAAAGATATCATTCTTAATTTGTCGGTATATCAAATTAAATGTGTTATTCTGATCGAAAAAATATGTTATTAATAGTTCTAAAAACTTAAGCTATTAAAAATATCTTTATACTTATAATCTTAGCAAGTATAATTTTTATGTAAAAAATGAAAAACTTATTTTGTAATATCACGAGATACACGTGATCAAAATACGTGTTTAGTTCTCAATTTTTTGTATAGAATTTTTAAAAATAAAATGATAAATGCAGAAGATCTTTTCAATAATAATAATCAATAATCATAACATTCAAAATAAATTAAAGGTGTACATTAGCCTACAATATAAAAATACAAAATAGTAAAGCTAAACAATAATATGCATGATTCAATCCTCCAATCGGTGCTAAATTTGCAGCACTACGGATAGACGTAGATGAGCTTAGGCGTTCCATCCAACAACTCATAGCAGTCATGCAACAGATAGGTGTTCAAAATGAAGCAGATTGACAAACAAGGGGACAACAGTACCGGCCTCCACCAATTGTTGAGTTCAACGATAAAGATGAAGTGTGTGCAATGTTGTAAGGAGCAACCATTAGGCCCAAACTAAGTTCAAGATGAAGATGGATCTCCTGCTTTCAGCATCCAACTATCTGTTGAAGAATTTTTGCATTGGCTTGCTGAGGTCGAAAGGTTCTTTGAATACATGGAAATCCCATCGCATAAGCAGGTTAAACGGGTGGAGTACCATTTGAAAGGAACCGCGTATGCATGGTGGGAGTGACTAGCAAAGAGACGACATCAAGATGACCAGCAATTCAATCATGGGTGTGGCTGAAACTACTACTACGTGATAGGTTCCTCCCTCCTGATTATGAATAGGATCTATACCAACAATGGCAGGACTATCGGCAAGGAAGTCGCTCCGTGCAAGTCTACACCATAGAGTTCTACCGACTGTCTTTGCACAATGATTTGACTAATTCAGAGAATCAACAGACTGTCATATTCTTGTGGGGTTTGCAAACAACAATACATTGGCGAACATGATGTCTCTAGCAAAAAAAGCGGAAAGGAAACTCGAAAGGAACAAAATCATAAAAGCTATCCTAACTTAAGCAGAAGATTACAATGTTAAGATAAATCCATTACCTAACAAAGCTTCAACACTTGGCCCACCGAAAGTTAATCCATCGGACACCCCCACCACTGATATGTTATCGCTATCGGCAACCTGGGCATCAATCCAACGAGTATCCATAACGACCGGATGCTACGCACAAGCTGAAGGTGAGGAGCCACTTAAAGATGTTGAACATAAATATATGACACTCCTGAAGAAGAGATTGTTGACTATGCTGATACGGAAGGGAGCATGTCTCATATATATTGTAAAAGATTTTATTAGTACCTAAGGAGGAAAGAACACAACGCAACAATATTTTCAAGATGAGGGGTACTCTCAAAGGAAAGCTTTGTGACATTATAATTGATAGTGGGAGTTCGAAAAACATTGTATCCAATATCTTGGTTAAACGGTTACAACTTCCAGTCAAGCAACACCCTCACCATATTGCGTTCAATGGATTAAGACTAGTATTGAGTTACAGGTTGCTTCCACCTATCGTGTATCATTCTCCATTGGATATCGATATAAGAATGAAGTTACTTGTGATGTTCTCGACATGGACATATGCCACCTAATTCTTGGAAGGCTATGGCAATATGATGTGCAAGCCACCCACTTGGGACGTGATAACGTGTACACCTTCTGCCACCAAGATTAGCAAATCAAATTGACGCTGTTAGAGGAACCTCACCCAACAAGTGTCACAACAGCCAAACCAAAATTTATAATAGTAAAACAGCATGAGTTCTCTCACTTGATGCAACAAACAGGCTTTTGTCTAGCTTTAGTTGTCCACAACTGTGAGGGCCGAGCTGAACAACCACATGAAATCAATGTCCAAGCACTTTTAGCCTCCAGAACCAGCCAACAAAGACATTCAACATCGCATCAATTTCATCCCCAACGCTAGCTTACCAAACCTTCCTCATTATCGAAAATGATCCCCCCAAGAACATTGCATATTGCAGGACCAAGTGGAAGAATTATTGAAGAAGGTGCTTATAAGGGAGGGCCTCAGCCCTTGTGTCATTCCAGCACTAATAGCCCCGAAGAAAAATGGGTCATGGAGGATGTGTATTGACAGTTGTGCAATAAACAAGGTCAAAGTATCTATCCCCTATTCCTCGACTTGAAGATATGTTAGATATGCTTTATGGTGCTCAGATCTTTTCGAAGTTGGATCTGCACAGTGGCTACACGTGATGAATGGAAGATGACATTTAAGATGAAAGACGAATTATACGAGTGGCTCGCCATACCCTTTGGGTTGTCAAATGCACCAAGCACGTTTATATGACACACACGTTGAAACCTTTCATCGAAAAATTCATCATCATTTATTTTGATGACATTCTTATTTATAGCCAGAGCAGGAGAAAATTCATCACCTACGACAAGTGCTTCAAACTTATCCTAAATTCCAAAAAGTGTGTATTTCTTACTAGCAGTCTTTTGTTCCTCATCTATGTTGTCAACTATAACAGTCTATTTGTTAATCAAGAAAAGGTTTCAATGATATGCACTTGGCCTACGCCTAAGACATTCAACGAGGTACACAACTTTCATGGTTTTTCTTCCTTCTATCAGCATTTTATTTGCGACTTCAACAGTGTCTTGGCACCTATTATTGAATGCCTCAAGAGAGGGTGTTTTCAATGGAGATACGAAGCAGCAATAACTTTTAAGAGATGAAACAAGAGCTTACATCTGCCCCTATCCTAGTGCTACCTAAGTTTTGACATAGTATTCGAGGTGGAGATCGATGCCTCTGCAATTGGCATTGATGTTGTCCTTAATCAAGGAGGCCATCCAATTGCATTTCACAACAAAAAACTCAATGTGGCGCGCCATGGATGGACTACATATGAATTGGAGTTTTATGCAATTATATAGGGACTGAAGCAGTGGGAACACTACCTCATTCAAAAAGAATTCGTCTTGCACACGGATCATGAAGCCCTTAAACATCTCCAAAATTAGTCACCATCAAATGGATTAATTTCTTGCAGAAATTCACATGTCATTGAACATAAATCTGGATACTTGAATCGAGTAGCTGATGCCTTGAATTGTCAAGCTTCCCTCTTGGTGACCATGCAGGTGGTGCTCATAGGATTTGATAATCTGAAAGATCTTTATCCTCAATATCCATACTTCCATCAGTAATGGGAAGATTGCCAACTGCAATGATATGGGTTCCATGTGCATGTTTGCTTTCTCTTCTTCATTAATATGTTGTGTTCCACAATCATCGATCCACAAGAAGTTTATGCGCGACTTACATGAAGGAATTCAGGCAAATCATTTTGTGCGTGACAAAACTATAGCTACACTAGAAGAACGTTTCTTTTGGCCACATATGTGGCGTGATGTGTAGCGATTTGTGAAATAGTGCCAAATTTGTCAACTAATAAAAAGTTGTTCACAAAACACCGACCTTTATCTACCACTGTCCACACCGAATGACCCTTGGGAAGATCTCACAATGGATTTTGTTCTCAAACTCCCTAAAACACAACATGGTTGTGATTCTATTTTTGTGGTGGTCGATCATTTTTTACATAATGTTGCACTTCATTGCTTGCTCCAGGACCTCATATTCTAGTCATATAGCACAACTCTTCTTTAAAGAGATAGTTCACCTTCATGTGATTCCTTGCTCTATTACCTGTGATTAAGATTTCAAGTTCATGTCGCACTTTTGACACACCTTATGGAACAAATTGGACACTTCTTTGAAGTTCAACAACACTAGCCATCCTCAGACTATTGATCAAATAGAGATTGTTAATCACACACTTGTTAACTTATTGAGAGCACTCTCCAGCAGCAAGCCTAAGCAATGGGATTGTGCCCTACCATAGGTTGAATTCGCATACAATAGCATGGTTAATAGAACAATTGGCCAAGCTCCATTCATGGTCATCTACGGTCATCTTTCGCGTCAATCGCTTAATCTCATTCTTTGTAATTACATTACCTCACAACCATCTGATGTTGACATGCTCATTCAGCACTCTACCCACCTTTTACTAGAACATTTTTTTAATGGAAAGATCATTTAGTCATTAATATAGCAGCGCGAATTGTCAAAGTACAAAAATTGGAGTGCCTCCGAAGGTGGATGGTCCTCCCAAAAAATGTCGTGCGATAAATGACGAGCATATTGAGCAAAAAAATGCGCTACGGAGTTAGCCTTCCTATTACAATGTGAGATCTTGTAATGCGCAAAAAATGGAAGTAAACTTGTAATATCCCTGGAGATTTGCTTGATAGACCAAGGCGCAGAGTTGGTGCCGCCAATAGTATTGACCAGGATCTGTGAATCCATTTCTATGTAAATGGAAGTTATCCCCAATCTGATACAACTTCTGATTCCCTCCAGCATAGCCCAAGCCTCTGCCTCCAGCGCCCCCCTGCATCTCCTAACAAATGCACCTGCAACCAAGAAAGAGAAATCGTGAGAGCAACATATGAAGCCAATACCACCAAGCTCACCGAAAATAGTGAATGCGTCGTCATGGTTAAGTTTAGTCCACCCCACTGCCGGGGACTCCCATTGGGCCAGGGATGGCCATGGGGGACAAGTGCCTCAGGAACCTGGCAAGTAAGACAGTCATCATAAATAGACAGAACCATCTGCCAAACCGACTCCGCGATTGCCATTTTGAAATTGAAAACTGCATCATTCCTAGCACGCCACAGTCCCCCAGACAGACACCAATAAAAGTTCTCAAATTTAACTTTGAACTAGGATTCAAGGAAGACCTCTCCCGCAACTAGGAGCCATAAGACCAATGAGGAAAAAGTTCAAAATTAAAATTGAGCTCCACCTGAGCAATGGACTAGAACCGAACAGAAAAAGGGCAAGCAAAAAAACATGGTCAACCGTTTCAATATGTGCACCACAAAATTTGCAAAAAGGATTTAGGGAAGGGATAAAACGTAATATCAGCAGTGGGAAGCCTTTTGTGCAACAACTTCCAAAGAAAGGTTTTAACTTTAGGCAAGACACAAAATTTCCAGAGAAGGTTCCAAGAAGGCATATTAGGCAAATTATTCATTCTAGATGGCTGTCCAGGCAGAGTCAGTGGTAAAGAGTTGTCCATCATGAACCTGTAAACAGAATTCGCTTTAGCCACACCTTGGGTATCCATCACCCAATGCCAGGAATCATCATTGGCAGCAAGAGGCAAATACACAGAGAGAATGCAGTTAATTGATTCAGGACCAAACATCTCAGAGAGCAGCACATGATTCCAATAGTTGTCATAGATAAGATTTTTAACTAATAACCCTTGAGACATGCAGTTGACATTAATATATGAAGGTTTCCAAGCAAGAGGTATACTAAAGATCCAGGGATCATTTACCACAAATGTATCATTCCCATTACCAATCATTTTTATAAAACAAAGTTTGGTGCAATTCATAGTATTGTTAATGGCTCTCCAATACCAAGAGGAAAATTTGAGATGAGTAGAATGCATCCACGGATGAGAAATACCATACTTATGCCTGACAAGCTGGACCCAAGGAACATTCTTATTATTTAGTAGGTCAAGGACTCTTTTTGCTAATAAGGAGGTACGGATGTGTTTAAGACTCTTGATACCCAGCCCACCACAAAGTTTTGGCTGTTGAATAGTCTCCCAATTGACCAAATGGATACCCTTTTTCTCACTATCTGAGCTCCAAAAGAAAGATCTATTATGTTTTTCAATGGTTTCAATGATTCCATTAGCAATATAGGAGGAACTTAAGGCATACACAGGGATGAAATTAATAACAGAATTGATAAGGTCAGCTTTACCAGCCTGATTAAGAAGGATTTGCTTCCAGCTAGTCAACCTCTTAGTAACGTTATCAATAATAGTTCTTTGAGTATTAATGGATATATATTTGAACGAGATGTGAATGCCCAGATAATAAAAAGAGAAAGAGCCAACTCTAAAATTTAGGATGTTCTGAATTACATTTTTCCTGTTGGAAGCCAATTTAGGGGGGGTTAAAGATTTCAGATTTATTGTGATTCACGCTTTGATTAGTGAGATTCTCATGAACTTGAAATAATTTCCTCAAGACAATACAATTTGATTTAGTTGCAGTAATACAAATGAGAAGGTCATCAGCATACATAAGGTGATTGAGCTTGAAGGAATTAATGGAGTATGGAATTAGAGCACCCATATGGACTTGATAATTAATGAGGGAGAACCTGTGAAACCAAAATAAATAAATAAGCGGGACAGAGGGTCACCCTATCTAATCCCCCAATGACTGAGAAAAGAGGGAGAGACAATAAAAGTGGGAGATTTGTTACAGGTAAGAATCCAGGATATAAAGAGAGGAGGGAAATCCATTTTTAGTAGGATAGTTTCAACAGCATGCCACTCTATCAAAAGATTTTTCCATGTCAACCTTAAGCATAAGGAACTTCTTCCTACCCCTAGCAATGGAGTGGGTGACCTCTTGAGCAACAATGATGTTGTCATGGATTGATCTATGTGGCAAGAAGGTAGATTGGCATTGGTCAATCAATAAGTCCAAAGTAGGCCTTAGCCTCAGAGCCAGAACCTTGGAAGTGATCCTATACAGCACGTTGCAAAGAGAGATAGGTCTAAAGTCAGAAACCCTGGCAGGAAATTCCTTCTTAGGAATGAACACTACTAGAAAAACGCGGATTACCGACGGTCCGAACCGTCGGTAATCAGCCCGAAAACCATCAGTAACGCAATTACCGATGATTTTTCAGTCGGAATCGATCTGTCGAAAAAATGCTCGTCGCAAACGGATTTGCGACGGTTGAAATAATTCGTCGAAAATATCGATGGTTCTGGCCGTCGGAACAGTCCCCGGCAGTTCGACCCGTCGAAATTTTCCGACGGTTGCAACCGCCGAAAAAGTCCCCGGCGGTTTGAACCGTCGACATTTCCGACAGTTGCAACCGCTGGAAAAGGCCGACGGTCCGAACCGTCGATATTTCCAGAAAAGCCGTCGTAACTTTTCGACGGTCGCAACTGTCGAAACATTGGACGGGCGATGCAACCGTCGATCTTTTGACGGTCGCAACCGTCGCAAATAATTTTTTTAAATATAAAAAAAATTAGCGGCCGGATCCGACCGCCTAGCGTTCGGATCCGGCCGCCTGGCGTTCGGATCCAGCTCCGGCCGCTGGAGGCCGGATCCGGCAACCTGGCGGCCGGATCCGGCAACCTGGCGGCCGATCGGCCGCTGGGGGCCGGATCCGAACGGCCACGGTCGGATCCGGCAGACAACAGAGAGAGAGATGCCGGCGCGGAGCGGGAGAGAGAGAGATACGTCGGCGCGGGAGAGGGTCGCCGGTGCGGGAGAGGGTCGTCGGCGTCCGGCGTGGGAGGGTCGCCGGCGTCCGGCGCGCGGGAGAGGCCGATCCGGTGCTCGCGGTCGGGAGAGGGAGAGAGGAGAGGAGGGAGAGAGAGAGAAGTGGAGGGAGGAGGGAGAGAGAGAGAAGTGGAGGGAGGAGGGAGAGAAAAGAGGGAGGAGGGAAAATATATAAAGGAAAAAAGTGGAAAAAAAGCGGGAAAAGGGAAAAAAAGTGGGATAACGAAATTTTAATTACCGACGGTTTCGGCCGTCGAAAACGTAAATATTAAATATTTTTATTTTATTTAGTTATATATAATATTTATTTTTTATTTTACCGACGGTTTGAACCGTCGGTAATCTTTACCGATGGTCAAAACCATCGGTAATTACGACGGTTTGGACCATCGCTAGTTATATTAATAAAATACTCTTATATATGATATTATTATACATTTACCGACAGTTACGACCTTCGGAAATTGCGGCGGATTTTGCGACGGATGGATATCCGTCAGAAATATCGACGTTCCTAATCGTCGAAAAATTAAATAATAATATAATAAATTATATAATTAATTTTTTTATTTCCGACAGTCGTGACCGTCGGAAAATCTGTCAAAAAAATTTAATAATAATATTAAAAATATATAATTTATTTTTTTATTTCCGACGCTCGTAACCGTCAGAAAAGTCGTCGAAAATTGCGACGGATGGATATCCGTCGAAAATATCGACGTTCCTAATCATCGAAAAATTAAATAATAATATAATAAATTATATAATTAATTTTTTAATTTCTGACGATCGTGACCGTCGGAAAATCCGTCGAAAAAATTTAATAATAATATTAAAAATATATAATTTAATTTTTTTATTTCTGACGGTTACGTCGGAAATTACGATGCATGGATATCCGTCGAAAATATCGACGTTCCTAATCATTGAAAAATTAAATAATAATATAAATTATTTCCGACGGTCATAACCGTCGGAAATGGAACCGTCGAAAAATCCGTCGCAAATTGCGACGGATTTAGAACCGTCGGAAATTATCCGTCGGAAAATTACGATTTTCTTGTAGTGGAAGATGAGAGAGGTGCGGGTCCAATCAGAGGGGAGGGAGAAGGAAGAAAGGGCCTCTCTAATGTGCATGCAAATGTCAGGGCCCACAATATCCCAATAGTGCCTATAGAATTCTAAGATGAAACCATCAGGTTCAGGAGCCTTTCCCGAACCCATACTCCAAAGACAATCCCTAATCTCACAATCAGTAATTGGTGTGGTCAAAGTATGCCACTAGTTGTGACCAAGCTTTGGGAGATCAGGCCAAGTAGTATGGTTAGGATTAAGGGGTTCAGGCATCCAGAGATCCTGATAGTGTTTAACAAAACAATTAGTAATCTGAGTGTCCTCCCCAAGAGTATTACCCTCATCGGATATGATAGAATAAATATGATTGGTTTTGGATCTAATGATGGTAGACATATGAAAGAACTTAGTGTTCTTATCGCCATGATTTAACCAATTTACTCTGGACTTAGTCCATCACTTAAGGCTAATCTGTCTAAGGTTAGCCAGGTGTTTGTTGTAGGAGGTTCTAAGGGTAATCAACTTACTGTCAGTAAGACTAGAAGACTCGTCTTTGTGCTCTAGGAAAGAAATAATTTCCTAGACCTCCAAAGCCTTGTCTTCTAGTCTACCCAGGTCGTGCCTGTTGCAATGGATGGTCTTCTGCCAGATCCTAGCTAAGGTGTCACTTAGGTTATCACGTGATGTGTGGGTGGCCCAAACTTTAAAGATTTGGGCTTACGAGGTAGGTTATCTGTAGTCATAAGCAGAGGTGAATGATCAGAAGCAGTGCGGGGGAAATTAAGAAGATTAGTAGTAGGAAAAGACCTGAGCCAGCTATTATTAACAAGAAGACGATCAAGCCTACCGAGGATTCTAGCATTACCCTTACGATTGTTACACCAAGAAAACCTATTCCCCTGGGGTTTAATGTCAATCAGACCTTGCCTGTCAATGAGGTTCCTAAAAGACTGAATGGATTTAGTAAGCTTGAAAGGAGAACCTCTCCTTTTGTCATTATGATCTAATAACGAGTTTAAGTCCCCAATAATAGCCCAAGGAATATGAAATACATTCAAATTACATAGTTGCGACCAAAGATTCATACGAATAAGAGGGAGCGTGCGACCAAAGATTCATACAAATAAGAGGGAGCGTACTAGCATAGATGCACGATAAAATAACGGAGATTTTATTGAGAGTTACTAAGACATGCATTACTTGAGGTAAAACTAGGAATGGTGTCACCTGGATATTAGCACCCCGCCAGACAACAATGATGCCACCTGAAGCGCCAGTACCAGCCAACGAGTGACTAGTCCAAGCGCGGCCCAAATGCCGGATGACCCGCGCAGAGTCCTGTAGATTAGTATGTCTCCAAAAGAACCAGAACGTCAGGATTGTGCTTCTTGATTATCTCTGAGAGGCGGTCCCTGACCTTGCTTCGCCCCACCCCTCGACAGTTCCAGCTGATAACCTTCCATGCTAACATGAAAAACAAGGCAACAGCTCATCGGCGACACCATTCACAATTGTTCTTAGAACGCGACCTCGTGATGGTGTTCTTGCGCAAAGAGTGCTTTCCAACAGGTTCCTACAATAAACTTAAAAACAAGAAGTATGGACCATGTCTTGTTTTATAGCAAATTAATGATAATGCTTATTTCATTGACATGCCAAGAGAACTCGGCATTTCCTCCACCTTCAATGTCTCCGACATGTTACTTTACTATTCTGACTCAAGAACTGATGAACGCTCGGTGTTGAGCTCTTTGAAGAATGGGGGACCTGATGTAGGAGCGCAAGCAAAAATGAGTTCAACTGATGGCATGTGAATATTTCAGATTGTATTCAAAGTTCATTCTTTTAGTTGGGAACTATTAGTTATTGTTTAGTTAGGAGTGAGATTAGTTTTATTTAGATAAAGGTAGGATTTGTTTTATCTTCTTTTAGTTGTTAGTTCTTTGTGGTGAAAACTTTAAATAATGTTGGCTAGATAATAAGAGTTCATTTTTTCCTAGTTATATTTTGTGTTCTTGAGTATTTTGTGTTGATTTCCTTTACAGAGCTTCGGTCTGGTGGTGATATAGACCATGTGGACTCCTTGGCGATGATCCTTTGATCCTGCTTTTACCTCATGCATCGACATGAAATTTCAAATCTTTCAAGAAACACACACTCACATCCTCACCGGTTCCTCCTCCTCCTCCTCACCGGTTTTGGGTTCCTCCTCCTCCACCTTACCAAGGGCTCGACAACAAGTCCGGTGACAACTATGGGAGGAAGAGCCGTGAGGACAATGGCGGGTGCAATGATGTCGATGTTCCACGCGGCGAAGCAGTAGCGAGTTGGGCGATGTCAGGTTCAAAATCGATCCTAGGGACGGGATGCCGAGTGGTGAGGTCGGAGGAGGAACCGCTGAGGTCGACATCGCCTGTGAGGAGCCCGCGGAATGGTGCCGTCAAAGTGTAGGAGCGAGCTCTCAAGGTAACGCAAGTAGGCAGTCGTGGCAGCGGCGAAGCGTGGCCGTGGCTGCATGGTGGGGTCGAGGAAATTCATTAGATCCTCTGCGCACAATGTATTTGATTTTTTGTGTTTTCTTAGATCCTCTGGGAGTGGAATAGGGATCACAAAACTATTTTATGTTTTCTTCTTAGAACTATTGTATTAGACATTATTAAAGTAAAAAATTAGAATGTAATTTAATGATTAAATGTATATGATGAGTGTAATTTAAATGTAAATGTAATTTAATCGATGAAATGTATGTGATGAGTGTAATGTGCAAGGCAATGCTACTTCGGTGTCTGAACATGTCATCCGTAGCGTCTCTTTAGCACCACATTGGTGTTGCCATTGAGCGTCACTTTAGCGACACTTTGACGTCTAAGTAGCATCACAAATGACGGCAAGAAAATAGAGTGTAGGATTTTTTTAGCGCCATATTAGCGTCAGAATATCACCTATATTTAGCATCATCTTAGTTTCGTGATAGCGGCGGCGTCTTCAACGCCGCATTAGCATCGCATTAGTGCCTCTGTGTGTCGCTTCACCACGTCACTAATAGTGTCATTATAACGTCGGACTAGCGTTGACCGGTGATGCTAGTAGCATCGTTGTTTCTTGTTGGCACGAAGTCGATGCTAATAGCGTCAGAATGGTTGCGTCGCCAAGCCTGTGGTGCGAAGTCGTCAATGCTAATGCGTCACTACTTTGTCCAACGGCTAGTTAGCGACGCATTAAAGACTATTCACGTGTGTCTATGATTGATCAATTTCTTATAGGGGTCGTTTGGAAATGGAATCGTGGTTCTTCTTAAGTTCCCCGTGCATAATTGAATTGACATATTAATCGGGGTGTGTTTGGTTGGAGTGGAATTTAATGATGACGAATAATGTGGTTGATGTGATGGGAAAAAGTAGATGTGATGGATGAATTTTGGGTGAGTTTTGAATTAAAAATGATTATTATAATTATGAAGTATAATTTTATTATTAATTTAAATAAAATTGTAAAATAAATAATTTTTATGGGAAAAATTTTAATAAAAATTATATTATTTAAATATAAAAAATCATTTCTTAAATTAATTATATTTAATGAAATATTAAATTTTTTAATGAAAAAATATGTAATAAATAATGTTATATTAACCACTTATTAAAATAATTTTATATTTATTAAATAATTTATTTTAGTGAAGATATAGTGTGAGAGAAAAAAACGAAAAAAGAAAATAAATTTTGAAAAAAAAGGGAAAAGGTTACGTCATGGTAAAAAGTCAAAAAAAAAGAAAAAAATGGCAGCCTCCGGTTCCACCTAAAAATATAGAGTCGGAGTGATAAAATCTGGGTCACGTGATCCCGATTTCATCAATCTTGTTCCCGCCCCGAAATCGAATTTCGGGGGACGTGTTTGGCGGAACCGAACGGAATAAGGCCGCGGTTCCCGTCCAGTTCCGCAACCAAACGGGGCGTAGTGATCCATTAAATATAGTAAAGGGATTAATTGTTGACACCGTTATAATCATAGTCGTCAACTCATCACGTTTATGTCTGAATGGTATACATATAGATGGTATGGTACAAATACTTGGATGGCTAATTTTTAATCATAGATCATAATCATAAATTTAAAATATGATAATTAGAAATATGATTAATATATTATCAATAAAATACTGTACAATACATTTTATTTTTCATGTACGATAATAGCTTATCATAGAGTAGGCAAACACCGGCGATCGATACAATTTTTTTTCCCATGTATAATTGACCTGAATAGAAGAAAAAGAAAAACAACACCAGGCAAAATTCCCCGACAATATCAGAATTTAGAACAATGGATGGGATAATTCTGCCAGACAATATTAGAATAATATTGGATGATCTTTTGGCACTTCCATATTAGAATAAGCTGCATCATCACAACCTCTACTTTTCCCAAATTAAAAGGTCAAATACTATTCGCGATTAATGCAATTGTTGCACGGTAGAATCATGCCACGCATGGTGTGATCTTAAAATCCAATTCTAATTTTTTTCTATAAATTTGACGCCAATAATTACTAAATTGACAAAATGAACCGTTAAAGGATTTATTCGGTTGATTGATCGAGTCGGATGGCTTTCATTCAGCTCAATTATATAGTGCAGAAGCTATTAAAAGATTATATATCCATTTATCCCCATCTCTCCGCAAACCGGAAAAGACCCTTTTAATTTATTCGATATTATCTGAGTATATCCATAATTTTTTTTCTATTTCTAAATAATTTGAGACTAGATTAGAGTAGAGTGAAGATTTTTAATTTTAAAACGTTAATTAAAATATTAAAATTTAATAATAGTTCATATATATAATGATATTGATGTATCTTCACAACACCATTATTCTATAGAGATATTGAATGCATCTGAATCGTTATGCACTGATCAATATATTGAATGATTAAACTTTATTATTTAAAAATATTAATGATTGATGAATTGATCAACTGATCCTATACATTATATATATGTATATATATTTCAATTCACAACCTGTGGGCAGTGGGCACCCTTGCCACGGAAGGTACACATCCACAACTGAAACATTTCAGGCGTCCCCATACCATGCGGGTGAGACGCATCTCTCTCTCTCTCTCTTTCTCTCTCTCTCCCTCCCTTTGGATTCCCGATGCAGTTAGCTGTCGCTGACCGGACAATGTTATCCATCCATTCATGATCCATCCGTCAAAACATATACATGCTGTCAAACGCATGCAGTTCTCCAAATAAAGCCAATTTTTATCCACTTTTCTGCCTGATCCATAACCAATTTGATCTTTACTTCCACCTGCTATACAATTCCTCTCTCTCTCCCTTTGCCTTCACGTAAACTTTTTTATGACATACGAACACACCACCTCTTTTGGCCATTTCGGCATCCCTCTCTCTTCTCTCTCTCTCTCTCTCTCTCTCTCTCTCTCTCTCTCTCTCTCATATCGTAATATACAATATTTGTTGTGTTCGATCGACTCAAGCGCAGAGATCGAATTGACGCGATGGCGAGCGCCCCAGCTTCTGCTCAGACGCAGGACCGCCGCCGCCTCCGCCTCCGGCAGTGGCACGAGATAGGAAACGGCTACGTGCCCCTCGCGGACGTCAGAATCGTCACCTCCGAGGGCAAAAGCATAGCTGCGCATTCCGGCATCTTGGTACGTGCGTGCGTGCATAGGAAACCTCTCGATTGGTTCTCTTCTCTCAGCTAGCTCTTGATTCGTGCTTCATATTAGTTGGATTGATCGATGTATCTATCTGTCGATGAAGGCTTCGGCTTCCCCGGTGTTGGAACGTCTTCTGGAGCAGTCGCGCAGAACTGCCAGCTCCATTAGAATCGTCCTCGTCCTCGGCGTCCCCAGCGAAGCTGTCTTCGCATTCGTCCGATTCCTCTACTCCTCCGGGTTCGTAACTGATCTAATGCTCTCGGCATCGATCCAACAATTAAAGTTTTATCCACATACGAACTCGGTTTTCTAAAACCATCTGCATGCTGCGTACGTCGACGTGACACAGGATCGTGATATCGTCGAGGGAGGTGGACGTGGCGATGGCGAAGCACGGACTGTCGCTGCTGGCCCTGGCGCACGCGTACCGGATCAAGTGGCTGAAGCGGGTGTGCGAGTCCGGCGTAGCCGCGCGGCTGAGCGCGGAGAACGTGGTGGACGCGCTGAAGATGGCGAAGCTGTGCGATTCGCCGAAGCTCTACCTGCGTTGCATGAGGCTCGTGGCCAAGGCTTTGGCCGGCGTCCAGGCGTCGGAAGGCTGGAGCTTCCTCCAAAAGCATGATCCCGCGTTGGAGCAGGAGATCCTCCGGTTCCTGCACGAAGACGAACAGGTACATATATAAGTTGTTTAATTATAGAATATGAAGTATACCTAAGTTTATGATTCGTTATATGCCTGCAACAGCAAAGGGAGAGGTGGAAGAGGGAAAGAGCAGAGCAGAACGTGTACCAAGAGTTGAGCGATGCCATGAGCTGCCTGCAACGAATGTTCGGCGCTGACGTCGGTTGCAGAGAGCTTGCGGCGGCGCCGCATGGCGGAGTCCGGAGAATTAAAGGCCCCCGCGATCAGGGCGGCGCCTCTCGCACCTGCGACGGGCTGCTGCACCTCATTGGCCACTTTTCGACATGCAACAAGAAGTTGCAGACGCCGCAGGGCTGCACGCACTGCAAGAAGCTGTTGCAGCTCTTTCGTCTGCATTCTTCTCTCTGCGACCATGTTGACACCTGCAAGGTCCCTCTCTGCAAGTAAGATTAAACTCCCCCTCTAACAAATTAAGGTCTCTCCTCCTTATGTGTATCTGATGATTAAATTGCTACAATATGCTTGATGCATGCATGGCGCTGCAGGCAGTTCAGATATAAGATCCAAGAGGAGAAGGTGGACAGGACGTGGAGACTTCTGGTGAAGAAGGTTGCTGTTGCAGGGGCCATGTCTTCTTTGGCCAACAGGAGGAGACCAGAGCAAGTGCAGGTTGTGAAGAGCTCATGGCTGAGATATAAGGGCCACAGCAAGATAGTCCCAGTTTGACCATGCACATAACCACATTTATTATTTTCTTTTTTTAGGCTTTTAGCGCCTCTTTTTTATTCTTTTCTTCTCTGTATATATTATTAATATTAATATTACAATCACTACTAGAAGAAAGTGGGGAATGCACATATCAGGTATGATTTTGAAACTTGATATGTGCGACATTTCAAGGCCAACATGTGGTTTTACATTTATGTTCAAATCAAAGGTGAGGAATTTTTAGATTGATGATTTTGCATTTATCTATCGATTTTTAGGACTATTAATTCGGTTTTTGAACACGCGTGAGATGAATAAATCCCGATCAATCACTCTAAGTTTCGAACGTTGTCAGATTAAAATCTATTGTTACATTTTTATATTGTTGATTTCTTGTGTCGCTTTATAACCAACCATTTGGCCCTTGAAATTAAGCAATGTCCTGCGATAGAAATTTGATTGATGAGCTTGACCAAAAAATTAAATCAACCGTAAAATTTAAGAGTGTGTTTGGTTCTTTGTGTCGTTTGATAATCTAATTAGGAATGTCATGTTCCAATTGGAATCAGATTCCTACTAAGGTTCCGTTTGATAAATTTAGCGGTAGAATTAGCTGATAGAATATAAAATGACATAATCACACATATGATAAATTATTTAATTTAAGAACTATAAAAATTGTATTATAATACAAATAAATTAAATATTTATATCTTAATTAAATAAAATAAAATTTCATAGCTATTTTTTTTAAAATATATATAGAAATTTATATTGACAATAATTTTTATATAGTGCACCCATGATATAAAAGTATTAATTGTGAAATTATTTTTTATTTATTGTTAACATATAAATAATTTGTAATTAATTAAGTATTAATATAAAAAGAAATATAATTAAATGATTATAAAATAAAAAATGAGAAAATAATAAGATAAATTAGAAAGAAATAATGTATTTGAATAAGGCTAAAATTGGAAAATTTTATATAACACTAACTCTAAACGCTAAACGCTAGTTAAAGTAATTTTTCCATATTTTCATATGAAACGCTAAACGGTATTTATTTTTATTATTTACCAAACAAAAGAATTACATTTGAAATGCTAAACGCTACTTGAAACACTAATTTTGGTGTTGCCAAACAGAGCCTAAATCTTGGAATCACATTACCTCATAAATTTCTCACATTCCGTCGTCTTCCACTTCTCCTCGTCAATGGGCCTAGACACATCTCGCCGCCATTGCGCCAGATTGCAGTCCTCCTCCACATCGTCCACTGCCGCTTTGACGGTCCATCGTTCGGCCAAGGCTGCAACGATGGCCACTGGCTTCGTTGTTGCTGATGGGATCGCGAAGGTGGGCTCAACGCAGGAAGACGAACTGGTTCTTGAAGCAGAGTGTGGGGATCAACGTCCATTTGGGCGACGCCAAGTCTTCCTCGGCGTCACTCCCTGTGGAGCTATGGATCAGCGACGACATCATTGTGGGCCTGGCATGGGAGACGTTGCCTATGGCGACAACAACAGAGAAGGTAGATAACCTCCATGGCCAAGCCTGAGAGGGAGAAGACGAAGATGAGGATTAGTACCAAATGTAGCATTGTAATGTTGCTGATGTCTGTGCCTGATTTCTATAGCAGTAGTCAGATATAAAGAAACGAGAGAGAGAGATGTTAAAAATCATGGCTGAGCTCCTTTCTACTTGCCGGAGAAAGCCGTCAGAGAAGAGAAGGAAGAGGAGAAAGTACCGTGAAGAAAAGAAGAAGAAAAAAGATAGAGAGATGAAGGAGAAATGTAAAATTATGATTGGGAAAGTTGTTTGGCTACAGACACGATGACATCCATTTATACTAACGCTAATATGATATAAAGGAACTAAACCGATATTACTGTTACAAACTAATGACAACTACTATGGTAAGTATTGCTACAAAGGAAAAGGTGCTGCATCACTGAGTAAGAAGACGACATTACAGATATCACTCCCAACGCATCCCCTCAATTTGGGTGTGAGGAGAAATCGAGCAGGCCAACTTGTAGTGCATACGTCATCGATTACTGAACATTCGTTGGCGTCGTAGTATGCAAATGCCATAGAGAAGACATGTACCCAAACACTTGTCTCGTGAAACACCTGTCTTGTGGCTGTTGGAGAAGACTAGAGGAACTACTCACGTAACACTTCATCCTTGCAGATTTCACAACTTCGGCAACCATCCGAAGCCATGGACATGGATGCAGGAACCCAACCTAGCTTTAGACACCATGTCATTGGTAGCAAACAAGACACAAGACCGTCGATGATAAGCTGGAGATGCTGGAACAGACGCCCCCTCAAGTTGGTAATCCTGACATGTTTTCGTATTCATCTCCAATTACTTGCTTGCGTATTCAATTTTCTGAATCCAGATGCCTAACATGTTGATGAACTGGTCCTTAATTCCCAGGCTGCTGAATTAAAAAACTGAAGCATACCCCTGCTTCTTCACCATCTCATATTCCCTGAAATCTTCTCTCTCGCAACAGTAATACACAGATCCAGGAAAAAAACCAGAAATTTCACACGGTAACTGGTGAGTTTCTACACGACAGTGACAGAACAAAACATCGAGGCACTGGATAACCTTTGCTACATTCGCCCCCTCAAGTTGAATATCCATCTTGAGAAGATCTTCCATGGTAGATCCATCGAACATCTATAAATATTTTTGGAGATAAAAAAATGCCAAGTCACTTATCGACCATACAGTGTTCTTGTAATTCAAAGAGAGCTAAGGGGCATTTCATCAGGTGCGTTGTTCGTAGGAAATCCACAGGATCCCAACTAGTCAATCCTTTGACGACAAACTTGCACGCATCTCGTATAGCTTCTGAGCAACAGTCAATGCAACCTCCTCTCGATTTACACATCTTAGTATGATACCAGGGATCTTAGCTACAATCACTTAGATTTCTACATCACTGGCATCTTTAGCAATCAACATTTCTAGCCTTTGTTCTCCAGCACACCTCCAGTACTAAACAATGAATCAAATAGAATAAAGAACTCTACAACTACTGGATGAAAAAAAAAATTTGAGAAAGGATCTGAAAGAACTTAGACAATGAAGGACTAAGAAGAACAAAACAAGAAACGACTATGACTCGGACAGAGAACTTGAAGAAGAAAGTAATATATCATAATTCAGAGGACGATCGAAGATAAAGACTCCCGACCTCAGTGAACTAGAGAAGTTGCAAATGAAGATCACAGAATCGAAGAAAGACTTGTTTGACGACCAACGTAGCACCATTGATTTGCAATTGAAAGATCGCCGAATCGAAGAATGACTTGTTCGACGACCAACATAGTGCCATTGATTTGCAAATGAAGATCGCTCAGTTCGGCGACCAACGTAGTGCCATTGGGAGAAAATTGGAATTGCAAACAAAAATTACCAGATCAATTTTATCGACAAAATTCGTAGCGCCATGAAAGAAACGAAGTTGCAAACGATGATTGGCGGATCACAGAATTATCGGCAACAATCGTAGCGCCAAAGAACCATCGAAGGAAGAAATCAAGGGTATCAGAGGATGATCGGAGGCAAAACTTCTCCCATCCACATCTTAAAGAAGGACCAAAGGATACATCATGGAAGATATTTTCATAAAGCTCGAGGTTGCCGGAAAAATGTCGATGAACTAAAAACACTCGAGAAGATCATCGAAAAACATCGACGAACCATGGAATTCTTCAAAAACATCATCGAAAAATCATCGGCGAACCAAGACACACTACAAGAATTATAGTCTTTTGTAATGTTTGCATATTTTGTAAACGTCACAGTTCATAAAAACCTTCGGTTACGCTTGATAAACGTCACGACATGATTTTATCGGTGACGTTTGCTTACACAACTATAATAAATAACTTGTTAAGGTTGTTGTGATGTTTATTAAATGTAAAAAAATGATATACTCTGCATGTTTTTTATGTTCTAAAATTATATAACATATGACGAATTTATTTCTATTTAGTTAGTTAATATGCAATCATTACAAATGTTAACATGTCTTAATGGAAAATAAAATTATAATTACTAAATAAATGTCTCCAGTGTACGAATATTACTATGTTAATGTATCTGCACCACTCATAAGATTTACCCTACTAAATGAGATATACTTAATATAATGAAACTAATTTAGTTGTATAAAAATACTAAATATTTTTTTTATTTTAAGCATATGGAAAGGTATTTAAACCAAGAATCTTATCATGTTTATTATAATAAATTTGAATCCGTAAACATTATAATATTTTTAAGATTACATTGATAAGTTTTAGAGTCAATAACTAGCACTTCTTACTAGGAATATTTCTGTGGAATAATTAAATAGTTTAAAATATTATGAAGCTAAGTTGTTGCAAACTGTTTAGTAACATCTTTAGATAAGATAGAAAGAGATAGCATAAATAACAATTTTAACTAATATACGTATGTTCAGGCTCCACCTCATTTCTCCCATCCGATTATCCCTCCCCACGTTAGTTTTCTTATATGGCGCCATTTATTTTCCCTTTGTCCCTCTACACAATATTTCTTCTGCAATCTTAGTGGCTTAACCCTTTTTCTTGTGCAGAGTCTTGACTTTGGTGCAGATTCAATATTGGCATCAGAGGTGAAAATTCTGGACAGATTAAACAAAAAGGCCAGTTTATGTTGTTTTCATACGTGTTTCAAATTAAATTCATTTGGAAGATTTGTATTCCTAAAATTTATGAGATATGCTAACCTAGGTTACGTTTTCTTTGAAATATAATTTAGTTTAGTAAACATGATCAGAGATCACATCCTAGGAAATTTAGGGACATTTGATCCAGCATGGCATTAATATATGAAAACTTATTTCATGTTTTGTATGTTCTTAATTTGTTTGTAGGTATTTGGGCCACTGTATGGAAACTTCTTTCCCTTTTTTAATGTTCTTCTTAATTTGTTTGTAGTTATTTGGGCCATGTTGTATAATTTATTTGGATATACGTTTCTGAATTCATACACACACCATGGAAATATTATATTATAAACATGTAGCACTGTTCATGATGTATAGAAGAATTAACAAAGTTACTATTTAAAACTACTGGTATATTAGGTGTGTAAAAAGATTCACACATGTTGAAATTGTGATTTATTTTTGTCTTTATGTACATATGGTACTACTATAATATCCTTGACTAATAAAATACGGATGTGATGACATTGAGAAGTATTTGTTTGAACTCTCATCATATAATCTGTAAAAATGTTAATAAACACGAAATTTTTTTCCTTCATGGTGAAAATAAAAAATATATTAAGAAAATGACTCAAGAATAATATTAATATTTAATTGATGTATTATCAAAACATATATATATCTACTGGACCAAGATTGTTGGACATCTTAGGACAAAGAAGACAAATTAGTAAAAGTGTGATTCCGACGTTCCAAAGCCAAAAGCCAAAATCAGTTAATACAATCAAAACCAGGTATGTATAGAAATATCATGCACATCCCAAAACCAAAAGGTAGTATTAGTTGTGAGTTTTCTTTATGATGGTATAATTTTCTTTTGGTAAACAGAGAAGTTTGACTTTGAGAACAAGTAATATGATGTCAGCCCCTTTTGCTTTTTACATTTTGGTGCAGTGATGATATAAAAAATTAAGTTGCTTCTACATAAACTAGCACATCTTGGGTCTAATTTTATATTTAAAATATTTTTTTATTTGATTAAAATATATTATTATATGGCTGAGTCTATCCTGGCTTTAGAGCTTTTATTTTTAATATTTTGGTGCAAGGATCTTATTGAAACTCAAGTTGCTTCCACCATAAATTAGCACCCTGTTAAAATTTAATTTAATTTTTTATATCTGAATTAGTGATGGTTGGATTAAAACGACGTCTAATGCTTAATACCCAAAAGCAAGTGGTATCTAAGATTGACTGGACACAAGTTTCTATAATCGATCAATAATTATGTTGGAGTATTAGTACGCATTTTTTTCATTTGGTGTTACCTAAAGTTTTTATTACTACTTTTTATTACAATTTTATGTTTTTTTAGTTACCATATAAGATTCCTTTTTTAATGAAATTTTATTAAGTGTTTGTACGATTCATTATAAATGTACTTGAACACTATTAGGAAAATAACTCATCCAGGTTATCTTTTGTTTTCTATCCTTAATTTATTCAAACTTGAACCAATGTCTTATAAGGAATTTTTTTCTTATGGAATAGAATCCATTGATTTATTATTTTAGCAAAAAAATCTATTTATCTATCTCTCATTCAATAAGTTGACTATATTTTATTTGCCATGCTATTAGGTTAACACATGGATAAGAGTTGGATGACCTTTGACATTAACTCCAATGCGTACCAGAATGGGGTGGAAAACTTCATTGCATACTTGCTTCAGAAATATGGAGTGGACAAAGAAGTCAAGTGTCCATGTAGAAAGTGCTTGAATAGTGAAAATCACTTCATACCTATGATTGGGGCACATTTACTTGTAGATGGTATAGATATGTCTTACAAGTGTTGGATTTATCATGGAGAAGAGCCTACAATCCAATTACCTCAAATAAATAGAAGTAGGAGACGCCACAGGGAGTGGGAAATGAGACCTAATGCAGAGGAATTCGTAACAACTGATGATGACCCAAATGAAATTAATGATATGCTAGATGATGTAGAGGCATTTGTTAACAACTTAGGTGAAGGCACATCCAGTGAAGACAACTTTAGTATCCCATTTGATTTATTAAATGGTCTAAAAGTTGACTCAAAATAAGAACTTTATCCTGGATGCAAGTTGTCAAAATTTGCATTTATAGTAAAGCTCCTTCATTTGAAGGTGTATAATAAGTGGAGTAATAAGTCATTTGACATGCTTCTTCAACTTTTACGTGATGTAATACCCAATGGGAAATGCCTTCCGAAGTCAAGTTATCATGCAAATAAATATTTGAGGGGATTAGGAATGGGATATCATTCCATCCAAGCATGTAAATATGATTGTTGCTTGTTTTGGGAAAATAATAAGCATATGAAGCATTGTCCTATTTGTGGTACCTCTAGATATAAGATGTCTGATGGAATTGGCGAGTCCATTCGTCACAAAGTTTTAAGTTATTTTCCTATCAAACCAAGACTTCAACGACTTTATATGGACTCTAAAATTGCTCAAAAGATGCGTTGGCACAAAGAGGAGCACAACATAAACGAGAACTTTATGGGTCATCCTGCAGATGGAAAAGCTTGGAAGGATTTTGATAGTCAGTTTCCAGACTTTGCTGAGGATGCTCGAAATGTGAGGCTAGGACTAGCTAGTGATGGCTTTAATCCATTTGGTAGTATAAGTCACTCATATAGTATGTGGCCAGTTGTGTTACTAGCATATAACTTGCCTCCTTGGATGTGTATGAAGAAAGAATATTTGATGATGTCTTTGCTAATTCCAGGACCTAAGGCTCCAGGAAAGGAGATTGATGTTTACATGCAACCTTTGATTGCCGAGTTAAAAGACCTATGGGTCAATGGATTATTGACGTATGATGCTTTCACAAAAACAAACTTTAAAATGCGAGCAACACTTATGTGGACTATCAATGACTTTCCTGCATATGGAAACTTATCTGGATGGACCACGAAGGGATATTATGCTTGTCCTATATGCCAAGATCAAACTCCATCTTTGAAACTTAAAAACAAGATTGGTTATTTCGGTCATAGAATGTGGCTTCGAATGGATCACAGATGGCGACGTAGCTTGAAATTCGATGGGGCACGTGATAATCGTGAAGCTCCAGTAATGTATTCTGAAAAAGAAATTCTTTCTCAATTAAGACATGTTGAGAATGTTTGTATGGGCAAACACCCAACCAATAGTAGAAAGTTCTGTTGCGTACAACAACTTAATTGGACAAAAAAATCAATTTTCTATGATCTACCATATTGGTCAAAACAAAAATTGAGGCATAATTTGGATGTCATGCACATTGAGAAGAATATTTGTGAAAATATCATAGGTACTATGCTTCATATCGAAGGCAAAATAAAAGACACTTTGAAAGCAAGAGTTGACTTGCAAGAGATGGGAATTAGAAAGGAGTTGCATCTAGTGAAGCATTCCGAGGATAAATATTTAATGCCATGTGCTACTTATGTTCTAAGCCCCACTGAGAGGAAATCATTTTATGAATTTCTAAAAGGTGTTCGAATGCCCGACGGTTATGCATCACATATAGGCACATGTGTTAATGATACCAACTCCCATATCTCAGGTATGAAGAGTCATGATTGCCACATCATGCTTCAAAGACTCTTACCTGTGGGCATTCGTGGCATGCTTTCTAAGGATGTTACATCTGTTATAACTGAATTAGGGAGCTTCTTTGAGCAGTTATGCGGACGTATTTTGAATATTGAAGATATGCACAAGATGCAAAGAGACATAATTGTCATTTTGTGCAAGTTAGAGCTAATATTCCCTCCTACCTTCTTCGGTATAATGGTACATTTAGCTATTCACTTGCCTTTTGAAGCATTAATGGGTGGCCTAGTTGCATATCGTTGGATGTATCCTATAGAGAGGTAAAAAACTTAAATTTATTCCATAGTTTAAGAAATTAAATGTTATTTTTTACTAATAATTAATATTATAATGTGTAGGTTCTTAGGTTCTTTAAAGGAGTTTGTAAGAAATAAGGCACACCCAGAAGGATCTATTGAAGAAGCTTATGTCGTGCATGAATGCTTAACATGGTGCTCCCTCCACTTACAAGACATTGAGAGCACATTTAACCGTCCTGAAAGAAATTTTGATGTTTTGGAAGATGGAGGAATAGATATCTTCAAGAATAGAGTGGGTTTTATTTCACCTCCTAGTTATATTAAATTGCAAGAAAAAGATATTGAGATAGCAAAATGGTACATATTAAATAATTGCTCTGAGATTCTTCCCTACTTAGAGTAAGTATTTTTTTTTCAATCATGTGTTAATTATTCAACCAATTCATACTTAACAATTGAAGCATTTTGCAGGGAACACCTATGCACTTTGCAAACAAAGTACACTAGGGACATTGACCAACTCCATAAGAGTGAATTTGACCATTGGTTTATGAACAAGGTGATCATTATTTCATTACTTAACAATATGAAATTTTCTTCTACAATAAAACTAATGTTAACTTCACAATATTGCAGATGAGTATGTCATATGCAAGTTCAGATCCCACTATTAGAGCTTTATATGCATTGTCAATTGGACCTGATCGATGCATCAAAAGATACAACAAATTGATTTATAATGGTGTTCGGTTTCACACAATAGATTTTGATATTAGGAAAAAGATTCAAATAGTGGAGTGCTTGTTGAAGGGAATCAAGGAGACTCACAATTAGCAATGGAGTTTTATGGGGTTCTCATTGATATATATGAAATTACTTATGCACAGAATAAACGAGTCTTCTTATTCAAGTGTAAGTGGTGGGATACTAATGAGCAACACCGTAATATAAGGATAATTGATGGGTTAAAAAGCATCAAGGTCACTCATACCTGGTATGAAAATGATCCTTATGTTTTAGCATCACAAGTAAAGCAAATATATTACCTTGAAGACATGAAGTTAGCTGTTGATTGGCGTGTGGTGCAACAATTTCAACATCGTCACATATATAATTTAAGCTCTTTTAATAGTAATGCAACATTATTTACAGATGTAGAAGTTCAATTAGCAGATGAGAACATTGGACCATTGCTTACGCAAAATGAGGAAAATGGAAGTATAAGAATACCAATAGTAGAATATGATGTAGATACACTTTTAAGAACAGATGTGCATCCTGAGACAATTTTAGGAGAATCAGTGGATAAGGTACTTCAAACTCATGATGAATCACAGTATCATGTCGAAAGTAATGAGGACGAAGAGGTGGAAGGAGATGAAACACTTGTAGACTCTGACAACAGTGAAGAAGAATAATATTTTGTTTGCCAAAAAATTGATGAAGCCTTCTTCAAAAAAATTAGCTCATTCATACAATTGTCGGTATGTCTTAGTTATCTTTTTTATATATTCATGTGTATTTGTAGTCAAGTTATTATCATGTATGTTTAATTAGACTAGATTATTGGTAAATATTCTATTTTTTTATGATTATTGCATTTATGAATGTTATTACTATTGTAGTTTTATTATGGCCGGAGGAAGGAAAGGCCCCCAACGAAGAGGTGGAAGGATATCGAGAAGTAGCCAATCTCATGAAGATGAAGCAAATTTTCCATCACAACATGATCCTGAAGAAGCCTATGGTTCTCGAGGACAAGTTCAGCAAGATGATTTGACAACTCCCATGGTGCAAGAACTTGCTATTGAAGATCATATAGCAACGACACAGGTTCACGAGGGTAATAATCTAATAAACTTCATTTGCAGGTTACTATGCCAAAGCATTATTTTGCAATTAATATTTCTTATGCTTTACTACATATATTTCTTTTAATTTTTTTATAGGCACTGATGCATCACTTGCATCTTCTATTAAAAGGGGTCCATATCGAGGCATTTCACTAGAAAAGGACAACCGGATAAGAGGTGATAAAATGAGGATTGAATTTAATGCTATTGTAGGCCATCCATTGACAACAGATCAATCGGCAAAGATGGCTTCAGAGATCGGTCGAGCTTGTAGAGATTTGCTTCCATTGTATATGGATGGAGATTGGAGGAACTTCCCAATGGAAATTAAGAGACGTGCTTGGGAGCGTGTACATGTCAGTATTATTAAATTTATTTCATTGTCAAAATTTATGCATTTTTAAATAGTTAAATTGCCTAATTTCTTTTATACAGAATTGATTAAATCTAGATGATATCATGAATGATGCAATCAAGTTTCGTGCTGCGGATAGATGGATGAGCAATCTCCACAGGAAGCACCATGCTGACGTTAAAAAGAAATGGAAGGAAGTTGGAGATGATGCTCGACCTACTGGTTCTAGCGATAGTGATTGGGCAAAAATAATTGAGAAATGGCAAAAAGAAATTGACGAAGAGAATGAAATTTTATTGTCTGACCTATCATTAGGAAAGGTAATTATTTATTCAATTATCTTTAGTTATATTTCTCCTATATGAGCAGGTGTTATCTTAATGTTAATTAGAAAACAGAGAACAAAAGCTATGAAAGCAAAGGATGCACGTAAGACTGTTAAATATCTGCATAGGTCTGGTTCAAGATCATTTCAGAGTCGAAGGATTGAATATGTTAGTGAGCCATGCTATTTTAATTCTCATATGATAATTTGGTGTGTTTCCAATATTAATTCTTGTTCCTTGCTATGTAGTTTAAAAAATTCAATCAAGTGCCAAATGACATTGAATTCTTTAAGCAAACTCGCTATAGTGATCCTCAGCTAGATGGTACTAGTGGCTGGATTACTCAAGATGCTGCTGATGCATATGTAAGTTATTGACAAAAAAAAGTTGAGCATTTAATTTAATAAAGAATTTTTTTGTTATTGTTCATATATTTTTCTTTCTCACAAACTAGAAAAAGATGTCACAAATTCAATTGGAATCTCAATCATCTGACAAGCCTAGGTCATCTAGTGATATAATTGATGAGTTTATGGGTGCCACTTTAAGATCAGATTATCATCCTGGTAAAGGATATGGTCCACCATCTATTGGAAAGTCTGTAAGAAAAAAAATTGTAGAAGCCCAACAAGAGCAAGCATTGCAAGATTCTCAAACCCAAGCAACTATTAATGCATTAAAGGAGACAAATGACAAGAAAAGTGAACGACTTAATGAGCAAGAGAAACAAATCAGTGAGGTATGTTCAAGTATTGATATAAGGAAAAGTAATTATTTGTGTTCATTATGTTAACGTAGTCATTTACACTAATACATGATTGTTTACTTGTATTATCACTTATATTTCTCATTTTGCTCTCAGCTTAAGAGGGCAGTTCAACAACTTCTCGGACACCTCGCTAGCCCTTCAAGTGAAACAAGGACACGATCAACTAATGGTCAAGATGAAAGGAATTATGATAGTTGAATGAATGTTAGTAGTATGCAGATATAAATGTTAGTAGTACCTTTATGACCAAGTGTTGTATCAAACTAAATGCCACTTTGGAGTCTACTTAAGTATGAAGTTGTGATATGAGACATGGGACTTGATGTTTTCTATTGTGATTTGAATGTAAATTTTATTAGTTTGTGTTTGAAAAATTAATTGCTAGTAGTTGGTAACATGCAAGAATTATGATGATGATGATGATGATGATGATGATGATGATGATGATGATGATGATGATGATGATAATAATAATAATAATAATAATAATAATAATAATAATAATAATAATAATAATAATAATAACGATGATGATGATGATAGTATAATATTTATGATGTCTTTAGGTAACATCTAAACACTACCAACAAGTGATCTATTGTAATGTTAAGACATTTTATGAATTTTATATATAATTATTTTGTAACACATAAACATCACCAAATATTAATATATAGTAACATTCAAACGTTATGGATATGAAAGCAATTTGTAACGTGTAAATAATTGGTGACGGTTAGAAATTAAACGTTACTAGTATAATTAGCGACGCGGCTTCCGTAACGTTTTTAGGGTAACATTTTTTAAACATTACAAAACAATGTTTGTAACGTCTAAAGCACAATGGGTGACATATAATAAACGTAACAATTCATATCTTTTGTTGTAGTGACACTCGAGAACGTCAAAAAAACACCAGCTGACTGAGGAGATTAAGGAAGCAACCAGGGAATGAACAAAAGACAAACTGACGGCAAAGATCGCCTTGGAAGAAATCAATGTGAGACAATAAAGGATGTGTGCAATAATGAAGAACCGATAAAAAAACAGAGATAAAGAGGATCAGATCCGATACAATGTTAAAAGACCTAGCTTTTGTGCTAGCCGGAGTTTAGATCGAAGGAAGAAGTGAAGAAAGGGAACACTTATGCCGGTGAGATGCGTACGGTCGTGAGTGACTCTGATACCATGTTAAATTTGATGTGTTGACCAATTTTTCTAAAATTTTAAGCCGTTAGGAAGAGCAACATTTATGATTTTATATTCTTAATACTCTCCCTCACGTATGAGTTTGCTGACAACCTTTTGTCTAACACAAGCCCAACACGTGGACAACTAAGGGAGAAATTTTCATTTTTAATAAGAGCTTAACGAGGTTCGAACCCTTGACCTCTGGTGCTCTGATACCATGTTAAAAATCATCGCCGAGCTCCTTTCTACTTGTCGAAGAAAGCCGCCAAAGAAGAGAAGGAAGAGGAGAAAGTACCGTGAAGAAAAGAAGAAGAAAAAATACAAAGAGATGAAGGAGAAATGTAAAATTATGATTGGGAAAGTTGTTTGGCTACAGACACGACAACGTCCATTTATACTAACACTAATATGATATAAAGGAACTAAACTGATATTACTGTTACAAACTAATGACAACTACTGTGGTAAGTACTGCTACAAAGGAAAACGTGTTGCATCACTGAGTACGAAGACGACATTACAAATATCACTTGCTAACAAGAGAGTTCTCGCAGAGATAGACTAGAGAGAGCCGTGAACAGATCTCTAGAGGCACCCACAAGATGGGAATGAGATGAGGACGACTCGCATGTGCTGGATGACTTTGAATTATTTAAGTGAAACAAATATTAGAATCCCTTAAATTACATTTTTTTGCATCTTTATATTCCAAGTAATATTATAAATCCTAAATCAAACGCGCCTTAAATGTAATGATGAGAAAACATAAATCCCGTTTACTACTTTAAAGAATACACAAAAAGATAGGAAGGAACAATTTCATGAGTAATTCGCCATATTTAATTTTAGGGTTATTTCAATAAACCTCCCATAAACTATCACGATTTTTTTGCATCTAATCTCAAACTATAAACTTATTTTTTTATCCCTAAACTATTATGTTTTTCGTTACTTTTGATTTTTTTTCATTTATGAAAATACTAAATTATCCCTTCATAACACATCAAATAATAAATAAAAAATAAAAAAATAAAAAAATGATGGAGGGCAATTTAGTCTTTCTCATAAATGTTGTTTATCACTTTAATACTTACAATGAATTTTTCATTTTTTTATAATTGTTATTTCATTTTTTTTTGGAGAGAGAGGGATAATTTAGTTTTTTCATAAATGGAAAAAAATAAAAGTAACGGGAAAGTGGACGGGAGGATTAAAGTGAAAAAGTCGCGATAGTTTAATAATCCAAAAAATAAGTTCATAGTTTGATGTTAGATGTGAAAAATCGTGATAGTTTATGGGAGGTTTGTGAAAATAACCCTTAATTTTATAAAAAATATTAAATTAATTTATGTAGTGTTTCTTTTAAATTATTTAATCTGCCAAAGGATTAGGAATGGCTCACATTGCAAGTGTGTCATTCAAAGTATTAGAACAATTTATGTTTCTTTTATACTTGGAATTTAATTTATAGCGGGACTCTATTTTAATATGTTATTTCTTTCAATTGAGTTAGGAATATGCTCTTTCTATTTGGATTAAGATTCTATTTCTCATTGAACTTTGAAATCCCAATTGGAATACTTTGCTCCCAATTCAAATCCCAATTGGACTAAGATTCTATTTCAGAATTGAACTTTCAGGAATTGCACAGGGAACAAGAGTTTAATCCTGAAATTTTAACCAAATGCTTATTTTTTGAGCTAGTGAATTTCATAGCAATGACAACATGAGTAACATCTTTATTGAGTTAGCCAGTATCACTTGAAATTCACTACTAGCAGGAGTATTTGGTGGGTTAAAATCATTTTAACTGAAAAAGTTATCGAATGATCATTTGAAATTCTTAAATTTCTACGTGTATTCCATCTGTGATGGCATTAGTTGTCCTCAAAGAACTTGATGATCGGTTCTGTTTGTCAAAATCGTAATTCTTTTGAGTTCTACATGAATAATTAAATTAATAGATTATAGTTCTAAGTGTGTTTGAATGGAGTGAAGCGCAACGACGATAAATTAGAAAGTTAATGTAACATAAAAAGTTGATGTGATAAATTAACTTTAATATATATTTGAATGAAATATAGGAATTATAAATACAAAATATAATTTTAGTAATAAATAAATATATAATATATATTAAAATTTATGCTATTTTTTGTAAAAAAGTAATATATATTTTAAATATAATAAATAATATTTATAACAAATTAGATTTAACAAATATTAAAATAATAAATAATATTACATTAATCCTTTTATAATACAAATATTATATTTAATAAATAAATTATTTTGTTAAATCAAATGAAGAGAGAGAAAAATGAAAAAAGAGTCATGTAAAAAAAGAGTTTAAAAAATAGCGACTACTATAGTGCCCCAATTTGATAAAAAAAAAAGGTGGAATCGAAGGATGGGATCCGAGGTCATGTGATGCTCAATTCTCACCTTGGGTTCCTATCGTGATTTTGTCAAACGTTAATGTCGTTTGATAGAATCGACCGGAACAAGGCTACGGTTCTACCCTGATTCTGATTAGCAAATCACCCAATGATCAATGATGACCCTTTATATAGAGAAGAGATTATTATTGTAACATAAAAAAGAAAGGATAATTTTTTTTAGATAATGTAAATCATCCATTACAAAAATGTCATTAGGGCGTCAAGCACGTTCAAGAAAACTAACTTGGCGATTTTTGGGCTCCCAATTGATCATTTGCTCAATTATGAGCTCCTTATATGGATGCATCTTCAACCATAGAGTCCATCCCTTCCATGTCCACGTTGTCGCTTCATCCACTCTTCTAATTTGCCAAATCATTGCGCATAAGGGCGTCATTAGGAATGTCGATCAATAATGTGATAGAGGGATCAATAAGGACTTCACAAGATATCATAGGTTCCATGAGCAAGGTGACACAAAGTAGTGCATGACAACATAAGACAACGTAGAGTGGCACACGATGCCATAGGTTGTGGCACCATTGGTAGATAATGCATCAAGTTCATCCAATTGTTGAATAAAGAAAATCGAAAAAGTTAGTGGCAGGATGCCTCTTCGTTCCTTTGCCTTGGACGAATTATGTGCACATTAAGATTAATTACACGACATTAATACTTGAGGCGTGGATCACATGTCCCGATCAACTACGTACACATGATTAGCAACTTGGCAGGATCCACAATTGTAGTCCTCTCTCCCAATCTTTTCTTTCTTCAAATGCTAATAAATTTAGGAAACGTATCGATGAACCTTTTCACTTGTTATGAAGTTTTTAATTCAATCTTCCTTGTAAAAGTACAATTAAATTCATGTTCGTCTTTATTTTTTTATTTGTTTTCTTGTAAAGTAAAGGAAAAGAAATTCAAATAATTATGTGAATACACCGAGATAATTTGTATGTGCAAATATTAATCAACACTTCCATCTCTCACATGCATCATGCATGAATTCTCGAGTTTTAATTTGCTTTCTATATAATAACTCAAGATTAACTTTATATACATATATATATTGTATGTATGTATGTATGTATGTAGTATATATATATATATATATATAAAGAGAGAGAGAGATAGAAATATTAAGCTGTATACACACATGTGCATACAGTTGTGAACACTTTCCATCCGTCTGATCCGCGCCATATCGCTTCAATGCCTAGGATGAATCACGCTTGAACTGCTTGGAAAAACGCATGGTTCGTCATCTCACTTCAGCCTTTCGCCACCTTTGGTTCGCTTCGTTTATCCATGGTTGAGAACATTGATCGTGTTTCAGCCGCTCGCCACCTTCGATGGAGCAACATTCATCCTTCAATCAATAACGCACGACGTCATGGTTCACTTCGTCAGTCCGTGAGTTGAGGACATCGATCATCTTTCAGCCACTCTCGCGACGCCAAGTTGACGCTAATGTGGACGTTGTTTTGACATATAGCGCTAACACAATGCCTAAGTTTATCCAACGCTACTTAGATGCCAATGCGGCACTAAATAGAGACGCTATGTAGATGCCAATGTGATGCTAAATTGGCGATGCCAATGTGATACTAAATTGGCGACGCCAACTACGAGATGTTCATCCAACCAAATAGCATTGCTTTGCACAAGTTTAATTTACACATTTCACATTCCCTTACAACGATACTCAATCATATACACGTTCTAATCAGGTTCGTCAAATTCATCAAATTACACATTATTCATTATACATCAAATTTACGTATACATTTCAAATTACACATTCTAATCACTTTACACATTATGCATTCTATTAAAATTCACATATACATTCTAATCAGGTGAGCCGGATGCTAGCGCGGGAGTTGGCAGAGGAGACGGAGGGGTGGGAGGCACTAGAGCGACTCTGCGGAGAGCTGCAAGATGCGATGCAATGCGAGATGGGGCAACCGAGGCGGCGGAGGAGGAGGAGCTACTTGGCATGCTCAAGTCGTCATTGTTCAGGGTCGTCACACCTCAGCCGCCGCGGCGGTGTTGAGCACGGTGGCGGACAGTAGTTAGAGCTATGCGACGAGTGTCCCTGTGCTGCCATCGACGTTGAGGTCGAGGATGATCCGGGCAGTGCCGACGGATCGGGCGAGGTTGAGGAGCTACGGGAGGGGTGGGTAGGTCGAGGGTGGACTTGGCGGAGAGGAAACAATTGGACTTGGCCATCTGTTCAAAATCGAGGTCGGTGGGGAGGTAGGAGACGGCGGTGGTGGTTGCGTACGCATCGGGTAGAGGGGAGGAGAAGGGGTCGGAGGGGATGGGAAGGTGTTGAATCCATGGCCGACGACGAAGGGATTCTCCCTTTTGGTTAGTCTTTCAGCGTCATCGTCATTTCTATGGCTCAGGTGGTCACGTTACTATAATCTCAAATGAGCCTGACCCGAAACCGAAACCCGAACTCACGCCTGTCCAACGTGGACGAGACCGTGGATGAGGACGATCCCATGGACGTGCTTGTCAACCACCTTCCACCGAGCCCACTAATTTTGATAGTCATATTTTTGTTAGCAAGGCCATCTCCACTTCTTTTGATGCCTTGTATGCCTCTCGCGATGTTCAACGAGCTTACACCGTTGATTGGGATGCTCTAAACATTCCAAATGTTCAGGAGATGTTTGAAAATATCGGTTGGCTGCCGCTTCTCTCTCACACAGACCGTGTGTATCCTCATCTTGTTCATTATTTCTACGCGAATATGACGATCACTCTAGAGGCCATCATCACCTATGTCCTTGGCATACCCATTCACTTCAATCCTAACCAACTACGTAATATCTCTGGTGTCCCATCCCCCTTACCCAGTTTCTACTCACTTGTCATTCATGGTTGGCCCTTCGACTATCTACCGATGACATATGGCATTAATAAGGTTGTTGGACAAGATATCCACTACACCGTCAAATTGTTCTATAGGCATCTTCATCTATCCATGAAGATAGCTCACCACATTTTGAATCGTATGATCACCCCTCAAGCCAGGCACTATACAGAGGTTACCCACTTTGATTTGTTCTTTCTTCATTGTCTCTGTATCCGAGATGCCTCATTTCTCCATTTTGATCATTTTGTTTTCTATCACATGGACTCCACCTTCCAAAAGATTTCTGCTGGTACTAGTGGTCGACATCCCCTCTATTTTGGAGTTTGCATCACTAGGATTTTACTTCATTTTGATGTCGACATTCCTACGGATGAGGAGTACATCCGACCCCGCCCCACTGATGTCAAGTTCAGCGACCTTGCACCGAAAACATCTTAGGATTGGCGAGATAGATTCTGACGATGGAGATGATGCCACAGATGGAGAGCTAGCGCCGATGGACACTCAAGGCGCACTGGAGGCTGGCACTAGTGTTCCTTCGCCCTCGGCAGCCTCGGCTTCCTATAGCACCTATGATTTCATGACCATTTCACAATAGGAGGATGTCATAGATCGTCGTGTGACCCAGGTGGATCGTCGTGTTCGACGGATGGAGCGTGACTCTCGATACCTTGTTGGCTTGCTAGAGGCCTACTATGCATCGCAAGGATTTATTCCCCCCGTAGCTCGTGAGGATGATAGTCCCGATGAGGAGTAGTTAAGTTGTCTCCATCTTTGATGATGTCAAAATGGGAAGAAGTTTAGGACGATGTTATGATGTTATGTGTCTTTTGATGTTATGCATTTACATTTGTACTAGTGTCGTGCACCATTTTGTAGTGACTACAGTCACATTTAGTGCATATGAATGTAATGTGATGACTTTTTCTTCATGATGAAGTTCCTTATTTGATTTCATATCTATTTTGCACCATATGTTCATATTGTCCCAAATTATTATGAGCATATAAAGGCCACCTATTTAAGGGGAGAAAATGTGAAATATTTATGAATGTAGGGGGAGCTTGCTCACTTCTTACTATCTAAACTTACATTTCATTTTCTTTCTTTCTCTTTCTCTTTATCGTCCAATTAATTTGCCATCATAAAAAAGAGAGAGATTGTTGAATCCTATGTTTTGATGATAACAAATTAAACTGGACATAAAAGTTACTAATATATGCTCAAGTGATGATAATGTAGGTGTATGATTGATATGACCTCATTCGCAAAACAAATCGCCAAATTAAAATCGAAAGAAAAAATTTCAGCACACAACCGGTCGACATCGGTCGACCGGCCAAGGCAATCGGTCGATTGATATTCAACGAAACAAAAGACGAGACTATACCGGTCGATGCACCGATTGACAACGAGATGTATCGGTCGACGTTGGGACATTACCGGTCGATGTATTGATCGAAGGACCGGTCGATCGGACAACGTCAAAATGCAGAAAATGCAACAACGGTCACATTGACCGATCGACCAGTCCATCGCAGTGGTTGACCGACCACACAGTCAAATGAATAGTAACGGCTATTATTTTGAGGAGAAAATTGTGAAAGACTTTTTGAACGAATTCTCACATGTAGGAGCCTATAAAAGAAGTGTCAAAGCTTGAAGAAAAATCATCCAAGCAAGCAAGAACATCCTAGAGCTCATTTCAAATTCTTGAGCCCAAAAATTGTAATTTCTTCCCTTTTTCTTTTCTTAGCTTTGAGTGTGAGAAAAACTTTGAAAAATAAAAGAGTTAGAGGGAAACATTTTCTTTTTGATCTATTGAGATTGAGAGCTCATTGTAAAAGAGTGTGCCTTACCTCTTGAGCAGAGAAGAAGGCTTGTTGTGTAAAGAGGGTTGTTCTCTCCCTACAAGAAAAGAGAAAGATAGTGGATCTCCGACGGTCTCGAGGTCGAAAAGTCAGAGTGGGGACGTAGGCAAAAAAGTTGAGACCGAACCTCGTCATCATAATGTGTCTCCTTGCGTTTGTTCTTTATCGTTCACTTACGCCTTATCTTTATTTGCTTGTGATTGGTTTTATTATTTTTTCCGAACGTGACTTTGCGAAAAGAATATTATACACCAATTCATCCCCCCCCCCCTCTTGGTGCTTTTGATCCTACAGAAGGAGGGAGGGATCTTGGGTGGGCGGGGGGAAGAAGTGCGGCGGAGTCGTCAGGACAGAGGGCGAAGGGGTGGGGCTTTCGGTGGTTGTGGTGGCGGCGGTAGCAAAAGAGGAGGGGAAGAAAGAGAGGATGTTGGTGGAGACCATGGCAAGCAACAATAGAAGGATTAAAAGAGGGAAAGACATTGGTGGGCAGTGAATGCACTCTACAAAGCATCAGATTAAAAGAAAGGAGGTTAGGATTCGTTCTTCGACGAGCACACGGATCACCGATTAGTGACCCAAGCATTGCGACGCTACTACGTCGCTAATGTGGCACCATGTTAATTCAATTGTGATAGATAATTAATTATAAAATATGCCGAATGGCGCCACATATTAGCGACTCCAAGGTTGTGACGCTAAGGTAGAACATCGTGTCGCATTGGTGTCACCTATGTCAGACGTTAAATTAGCGTCACAAGTCTGTGATGCTATTGTGACACTATTATGCACGGTCCAAGAGTGGCGTCGGCGAATGGTTATGCTATTGTGACGCCAATATGTCGCTAGCGAGAATGAATCGCTATTGCAACGCCAATATGTCGCTAGCGAGAATGAATCGCTATTACGACAACTGACGCCAACGTATTAGTTATTTATTAATTATAAATTGATTGAATGTATATGTATATCTAATTATATCTAACACATATGTATATGTGTATATATAATATATATATGTATGTATGTATGTATGTATGTATATGTATATGTATATGTATGACATCGGGGGCAGTGAACGTGCTCTACAAAGCATCAAATTAAAAGAAAGGAGGTTAGGTTTCATTCTCCGACGAGCACACGGATCGCCAATTAGTGATCCAAGCATTGTGACGCTACTACGTCGCTAATATGGCGCCATGTTAATTCAATTGTGATAGATAATTAATTATAAAATATGCCGAATAGCGCACATATTAGCGACTCCAAGGTTGCGATGCTTAGGTAGAACATCGTGTCGCATTGGTGTCGCCTATGTCAGACGTTAAATTAGCGTCACAAGTATGTGATGCTATTGTGACACTATTATGCATGGTCCAAGAGTGGCGTCGGCGAATGGTTACGCTATTGTGACGCCAATATGTCGCTAGCGAGAATGAATCACTATTGCAACGCCAATATGTCGCTAGCGAGAATGAATTGCTATTACGACACCTCACGCCAACATATTAGTTATTTATTAATTATAAATTGATTGTATGTATATGTATATCTAATTATATCTAACACATATGTATATGTGTGTGTATATATATATATATATATGTGTGTGTGTGTGTGTATGTATAATATATATGTATATATGTATATGTATATGTATATGTATGACATCGGGGGGCAGTGAACGTGCTCTACAAAGCATCAAATTAAAAGAAAGGAGGTTAGGTTTCATTCTCCGACAAGCACACAGATCGCCAATTAGTGACCCAAGCATTGCGATGCTACTACATCGCTAATGTGGCGCCATGTTAATTCAATTGTGATAGATAATTAATTATAAAATATGCTGAATAGCGCCACATATTAGCGACTTCAAGGTTGCGACGCTAAGGTAGAACATCGTGTCGCATTGGTGTCGCCTATGCCAGACGTTAAATTAGCGTCACAAGTCTGTGACGCTATTGTGACACTATTATGCACGGTCGAATGACGACACTATTGTGATGCCAAATGTCGCCAGCGAGAATGAATCGCTATTGCGACGCCAATATTTCGCTAGTGAGAATGAATCGCTATTATGACACCTGTCACCAATGTATTAGTTATTTATTAATTATAAATTAATTGAATGTATATGTATATCTAATTATATCAACATATATGTATATGTGTATATATATGTATATGTATATGTTTATGTATTTATGTATATAATATATATATATGTATGTATATGTTGATATGTATGTATAAATGTATATATGTATATGTATGTATGTATGTATGTATATATGTATGTATGTATGTATGTATGTGTAAATGTATATATGTATTTATGTATGTATATAATGTATATATGTATAAATGTATAAATGTATAAATGTATCTAAAATGAATGGCTGCGATTTGAGTGCTACACAAGGTTACACCTTAGGGGGGTTACACCCCCATATATATATGTATATGGATATATGTATAAATGTATGTGTATATATGTATATATATAAACTATATGTGTTATAATATTTATATTAATAAATGTATATTCAATGAATATATATATGTAATATGCATACATGTATATTATGAATACAACAATAATTAATATTTAATTTATTAATTAAAGTTTAGTGGATGACAATGGTGACTCATTAGCGTCAATATTAGCGACACACTTTTTTAATGCCTCATTAGCGCCACAATGGCATCACAACTCACAACCGACATGGCGCAACTCCTTTAGCGGTCGCTAGGAAGATAGGTGTCGTGAATCATCCTTCATTGTCTTCTCGTCCATCAATGAGGTGGCGACATTGGGTGCGAAGAGTGCGCTGGAGGCATGAACGGAGTTCTCTACGGCAAAGGAGGAGGAAGACGCGCGAAGTCTGTGATGCACGATTGGACGACTCAAATGTGTGGTCACACAGTGCACCAAATTTTTTAGGTGTCAAAGAGAGAGAGGGGGTTAAATAACATATGAATTACAATTTTACCTGAATATGTGCAAATGTAAGGCGTGAATTCAAAGTTTGATTTGTAGCATATATCAAAATTTGGTGATATTTGTACAACCTCTCTATATATACATATTGCTTATAACAAGGTATATATACATATATATGTACGACATATATATATATTAATGGGGGTCCTCCCCCCTATCAGGGGGGAGGACCCTCCTCCCCCCATCCGCGCCCGTCGGATGGAGATCCGACGGGCGCATTTGTTTTCCGGTTCGGCGTGCTAGTTTACTATCATGATGAAAAGAAAATGTGGTTCGGCGTGGAAAAAATTCGAAGAGGGGGAGCAACGGTGGCAGCGAGCAGAAGCAGCTTTGTCAGTAGCGACGTCGTCGGCGTCGGCAGCATCAGTGGCAGCTGGGCAGGCAACGGGCAGCGGCGACAACGGCGTCGGCGGCTAGCAACAGCGGTAAGGGGGTCCTCTCTCGCCGCCAATCGGACTCCCACGCCGCCGCGCATCCTCCCTCGCCGGCGATCGGCCTCCCACGCCGCTGATCGGCCTCCTTCGTCGTCGCCTCCCACGATCGATCCGCACCGCCGCCGCAGCTCCCCCTCCCTCCGTCGCGTGTCCTCCCTCGCCGCCGCACGTCCTCCCTCGCTGCTCATGACGATCGGCCCGCATCTCCGTCACAATCGACGATCGTCCTCCCTCGCGACGATCTTCGATGCGAGATCGCCGCCGCTCGCTGCCGCACGGCCTCAAGGTCGCCCGCAGTTGTCGCTTTGACCTAGGACCGTGCACTTCTCAAGGTCTCGAGGTCGCCGACATCGCGCCGCGAGGTCTTCCCCGCTTGCCGCCCGCCGCGAGCTAGGTCGTCATGAGTTAGGTCATCGCCCGCCGAGTTCTGACCTCTTCGCCGCCGCCGCGAGCCCCCTACAAGCTAGGACACTGTCGGCGCTTGCTGTCGCCACGATGTCTCCGTCGCCGCGATGTCTCCGTCACTGCTGACGTTGCGAGCTAGGACCGTGCCCCGACATCGTTCTCAAAGCCTCAAGGTCGCCGGCGCCGCTCCACAAAGTGGTCGTCGGTGCCGCTCCGCGAAGTCGTCCCTGACGCCGCCGCCTGTGAATGTCGATCTCTTCACCCTCAAACATGAACCGTAAAAAACCGAACAGAAAAAATTGAGCAAAAAAATATAAAAGAAAAACCGCATCCGTCGAATCTTCATCCGACGAGCACAGATGAGGGGAGGGGTTGCTCCCCCTGATAGGGGGGAGGACCCATTAAATCCTATATATATAGAGAGAGAGAGAGAGATAGAGAGAGAGAGAATGAATGATGCGAGTCTTCTAATTATTAGTCTTTAATATATAGTGTGATGTACATGCCGCGGAGTGCACGTAATTATACAAAGACAACGTCATTGAGGTGTAGTCTCGTCATTTAACAAATTATTTACGTCCGTAGCCAGCTACTTAACTATAAAGATACTCGTCTAAAGTTGGGCATGCCTATCTTTATTTGCGATAATAATAAATGTTAATTTGGACGCCATGCCGAGGAAAGGTAATCCAACTCGTGATTTGTCTTTCCATGTTCATGTTCATATATATTTGAACACCACACTGCAAAATTTTGGTTAAGACAAATTACATAATTAATTTTACTTCTTTATATATTATATATTATTGATTTATTGTTCGCTTCGTTGCAATGACACCTTTCAATTTTCAAAACACAATTCTTTCCGATTTTACATCTCGTTGTCGCTTTAAAGTTCTTTATTATGTTATGAAATTATATCTTGTACTTACAAGTAATACATACAATATAAATTTATATCATTAAATGAGATATAAAATTATAATTTTTATCTGATTAGCGGGACGCAGATTACAAAATTAAAAAACGAAAGTATTTTTTAAAAAGAAAATAGTTAATATTTTATGCGCACACTTAGTTGCTAATAAATATTACAAATTAATATCATGCATTCTTCATTTGCCACGAGTTATTATTATTATTATTATTATTATTATTATTATTATTATTATTATTATTATTATTATTATTATTATTATTATTATTATTATTATTATTAATGACGACATACTAATAATGATATATAAGCATATAAAGTACCACATACTAAAATGTCATGTTACTGCTGGCTGCTGCATACGAGATCTTGCTAGCCAACTCAACTTTCATATTTTTTTTTCCTGTACAGGAAATTACGAGTGTGAATTATCATGTTGCATGTGCATATATATACAAATGGATTGAATGATTCGTATTATTTGCACAATAATTAGGCACTAAAAGAACAATTTGCACACATATTTGAGTGTTTAAATGTGACATATACAACGTTTTATCATATAAATCCTCCTACTTGTTAAACATGAAATTCCCCGTAGCACAGTATTATATTTAATATTATCATTTTCCATCGAACTTTTCTTAAGATTTATGGAAACACAAAGAATCATTTACTGACAAATTTTACCCTAATTCTAATAATTAAATATAAATATAGTTATAACAAAGCATCCGAGAATTTTCATAAAAACTTAAAATTTAAAACATTAAATGCATCGGCCCATCGGTCGACCGAAACACTTTCATGCGATAGAATTTTAAGTATGAAACCAAATCAAATTTTGGCTCCTCCTTTCTTACATAACTTTTAGAACTTTGTTCAACCCCTTTATGTTCATGCTCTTGGGGTTGAAGAGGCACAAAGCCCCATTCTCCATCTCCTTTATAAACTTCACACCTCTCATTTGCACCATTTCCTTTCATCTTCTCTTTTTCTTCTTCTACCATTCTCTTGTGTGTGCTCTACTGGTTGGGCTCGGCCAAAAGTCATTAGAGAGGTCCCTAGAGACGACAAGGAGGGCGAAGGAGGAAGGGCTAGCGCATCAAGCATCGAAGGAAAACAATCGAAACTTAGGGTAAAAGGTGTGTTAACGAAATTTGAGTTATAAGGTTAATTCAGGAAGTTTTAGCATGTTATTTAAGAACTATTTAGACTTAGTATCATGCTAGGGAGTGGGTAGCACGATGCTTTAGATTGCCATATTGATATGCATACCGAATTTTCAAGTTATGGTGCTTTAATTCGATATGAGTGTACCAAGATGATTGCTGCCCATGGATGTTTGAAGTATTGAATATTATGATATAATTATGTACTTGATGAATATGCATGCTTAGGGTGTTAAGTGCTCAGATTGTCGGATTCATAATAGTTGGCATACTTAGGGATGTCTACGTTAAAGCTTGATAGCATGTGTTAACGTATGTTAAGGATATTTGATATAAATGGTTTTCGTTGATATTACTCTTGGAATTTCTAGTTATGAAATGCTCATTATAGTTGTTGAAATGTTTATGTATGATCACATGAAAGGTATTAGTGCATACTATGAAGACAAGGAAGAATTATGATGCCTTCATGTTTAATGTGATGCATATTATGAAACCATGGATTATGAATCATGTCACATTCCCTCTGTTTTGTTAGATAATATTAGACGTAATTTAGATTGATTGTAGAATTTTGTGTTATTGAAAAACTAATTGAAAACACAAGAACTCTGTAATGACCAACAGTTTTGTCGAGTAGGAACAATCGACCAATCATCTGGCGTCTGTTATCGACTCGGCATAAGCTAGCGGAGTATTAGAATGGATGACTTTCGACGTCCGCTCTGATATTCTGATATTCGCATCAAACGAGCGAATGACTTAACTGACCGACTGATGAATTATTACTGTGCGACTTGGGTGCAAATGGATGATCAGTGGACTTTTGGGCCACCGAAGCTCCATGCCGAGAACTCGCAGTTTTTGTCCAAGGAAGAATCAAATGACCGCCGACCTTTCGGACGTCCAATTCGCGCCTGGTCTTGGAACGACCGAGAGACATGTTATAATCGAGCGGCCGCTCGACCACCAAGCGCCCAATGAACCTATGGACCGGATGACCGCTCAACTTTTGGGTGTTCAGAAATGGATAGAGAATGAAATGACCTTAAAACAAGATAATATGATGATTTGCTCTTATCCACTGATTGTTACTACACCCCATGATTATGAACATTAATCTGGAGCCATCCTTGCTCCCCAAAAGTCTTGATTAATCCTTGCGATCAAAAGATAGGTTAATAGAATAATTAAAGATAAATAATAAAACGGAGGAATGTCATGCTTACCTAGACGGGAAGTCGCTTCCTTTGAGAAGGCCCCCTACCATTATGTAAGGTCCCTTCTCCTACTGTCTACGAATGTTTCCGCCTTTAGGCGAGCTTATTCATACAAATGTTTTCATTTTGAGCGAGGTCATTCATACGAGTGTCACCATCTTAGTGTGGTCACTCATTACCCCCTTTTTGGGGCATGGCACTGATCCTCCACCGGCTCATGCTATGGCTAGGTATTTGCACCATGCGTACGCGTGACATATCCAAAAGAAGTGGAGAGCTCTTTTAACCCATGGATAAGATGAATAAATGAACTATGCCCTAAAATGAAATGAAAGGAAAGAATGGAACGATGAATGTTATGCATTTCCAATGGAAAGATGAATGCTCTCGTGAGCCATGTTGTTGACCATTGATTATGACATTTTCCCATCATGGTCCATGAATGAGAAGAATGAAGAACAACGATATTACATGAAATAATGAATGAATGAACCACTGTTCCATATATGATTATCCCCATGATTTTCTTATAAAATTATTTATGAATTTCTATCGTGAAACTTTACTTATAATTTACATGTCATCGCATTTAACCTTGTGTTAATAGGAGGGTTCTCCTCATTGTGTTGATTCTCACATGTACTTGATTTATCTATCATGATCGATTAAGATGTGTACAGAGTCTCCTGCTCGGACGGTAGTATGTGCACATGGATATAGTAATTGATCTTTACTATTTTATATCATCGAGTTGTACGTGAGACTTATAATGGCATAATCCATGGACGCTTTATTATGTCATGTGTTGTAACTCTTATATTACCGAGCTTTCGTACTATATATTCGCATTTATAGATCTTCTATCTATTTAGTTTCCACATTTATGTTTTAAAAGTTGTATATTTTATTTTCTAAGACTTCCGTTTATGTGGCACCTTTCTTGACCACCCTGGTCAACGAAAGGATCAATATGATTGAAGAAAAGAAGAGCATCGAAAGTACCGCTCCGAGAGGATGAGAAGATCTTGCCATGTGGCGGGATCGAATTTCGGGATGTTACATATAATTTATTATAAAATTGTTCATATATAAGGAATTGCGAGACATTTTTAATGAAAAATTGCAATAATAAATATAAGAGTTGATTATTAACATTAGACTTTATATCATAATAAATAATTGGTTCTCATAAATACTTGAATCGATGTACACATAGTAACATAATAATTAATTAAAATCCTACCAAGGAAAAAAAATCATCAGAAGCGTGTATGGGAACATAATTTTAGCCTGAAACGCGGAAACCGATGGTTTCTTTTTTCTTCAATGACGTTGCCAATTTCTTCACGAAAATGGCATCATATCTTTATTCTTAAGAAATGAATCTTGCGACAAAGTCATCATAATGCATTAATTACATGTCATTTAATTACCACCTGAAAAGGAAAAAGAAGTGGTCAATATTATCATCTAGAACTTGGACATCTTTATTTTTCATCTATTTTATAAAAAAATCGAATAATAATAATAATAATAATATCTAAAAGAAACGAATATTCTACATATGTACAAGGGACTGGTGGATTTTTTCCATTTTGAGAAGGTAAAAAAAGAAGAAATATTAAAAAAACAAATAGAGATGATTTTTCAGTGTTAATACAATTTCAGTATATGACCTACTTTGAATATTATCATTTATATGGATTAAAAATTTGACTAAACTTAATCATCAAACTTATATAATTAGAATCATTCATACAAGAAAATTCAAAATTCGACCATTTATATATTAATAATTCTAATTATGATTTATACCATTAAATTTAATATTTAATAACTAAAATTTAACTTCGTCAAATATATATATATATATATATATATTCAGATTGCGTTGGATTGCTTCAAATTTCTGCTGCCCACTTATTTTTTTTATAATAAGATATTAAACACCTATGCCAGATAGAAGAAACAGATGGAAAGATTTTTATAAATTGTGGTCGGTACACGGCGCACAAAAAAGAAAAAGTAAAAAAAAAAAAAAGGCTCCACGGCCGGCAGCTCCACGTCAGCAACAACGCGGATCGGACAACCGACGAATTCGTCGATCCTGAGGTGGAAATTTTCCTGCCAACTAAATTTCTCCACTTAAATTATATTCGACGTGCCACGCGGCGCGCTCTCGGTGGCCGGATGGCCGGAGTCCTCACAGCTCAAGCACTCAATCCCCTCCATTCCCCACTCGTTGTTTAGTTGTCGCTGACTCGGAATTGTTATCCAACCACGTCATTCTTCTCATTGTTTTCTCCAACACTAAAATTAAACCCATTTTAATTAGTTCTTATCCTTATTCCCATTTTGCATTATTCTTATCCCCTATATTTAGGCATTGCTTTATTTTAAACAAATATTATTATTATCAATATTTAACAGTTCACATAACATATATGTGCCTTCCTTATTCTTTCATTTCCCCCTCTCTCTCTCTCCCCTCTATATATTTTGCACCTGGACTACCATTCTCTTCTCCTCTCTCTCTCCCCCCCTACAGTTACACACAGCACACGATTCATTGGTATTCCATATCGCAGCACTCGTTAGAACGTGTTGCAGAGGTCAAGGAAGAGCAGATTCTTGGAAGGAAGGTATATCGCAGCGAAAGAGCGATGAGGATTTCAGCCACCGATGCCACCGCCTCGCCGGGAGGACTCCGGCGATGGCAGGAATCCGGCGGGAGCGAGCACCTGCCGCCCACCGACGCTCGCATCGTCACATCCGACGGGCGGAGCGTGCCTGTCCACTCCGGCGTCCTGGTACGTACTGCACCGATCCTCGACTAATATGTAATCGATCGTGCTTGCGCTTTCCGGTTGCTGATTATTTTGTTCGGCTTCGCGCACGTGCATCGCGTGAAGGCTGCGGCTTCGCCGGTGTTGGAGCGGCTGCTGGATCGGTCGCGCAGGGGTAGCGGCGACGAGAGGGTCGTCCACGTCCTCGGGGTGTCCTACGACGCCGTGCTCACCTTCGTCGAGCTCCTGTACTCCTCCAGGTACGGATGATTAGGCTTTGTGCCGGTTGATTTGTTTAGCCGCTCAAGGCTTCATTTATGACGGTTCCGTTGCGGGTGAGTTCAGGACGACGGCGATGTCGGCGAGGGAGGTGGAGGAGGCGATGCAGAGCCACGGGATGGCGCTCCTCGCGCTGGCGCACGCGTACCGTGTGCGGTGGATGAAGGGCAGGTGCGAGGCCGGCGTGGCGCGGAGGCTGAGCGCGGCCAACGCCATGGACGCGCTGAAGCTGGCGCGGATGTGCGACGCGCCGAGGCTGTACCTTCGCTGCATGCGGCTGGCGGCGAAGGAGTTCGCGGCCGTGCAGCAGTCGGAGGGCTGGCGGTTCGTGCAGAAGCACGACCCTGCGCTGGAGCTGGAGGTTCTCCAGTTTTTAGAGGAGAACGAACAGGTTTGTGACGATCTAATCATAGATATTGTTCTTATTGCCCTGAATAATGTTTCCGGCTGCCAGTGCGCCTCTGACTGTGCAGTAGCTGTAATTGTGTTGGACTGCCGGCTGGCGACCAGATCGCCGGCCTTAAAATTCTCTGTGCCTCTGAATTCTGTGTGTGAATTTGGATCTGGCAAGATCTCTGTGTGTGTATGTGAACTCAGATCTCATGATGCCATTGTTTCTCTGATCTGTTTTCTTCCTTTTGATGTTGATTTACTACCTCACATCGAATGCAGTTTAGTGATCTCTGAATTGGGATGTGTTGAGAGAGAGACAGAGCTCTTCATGTTCTTAGGTAGTCAGCTACAAGGATTTAGGTCCCAAGTCCCTTTTTCTCCATCTTTGTTCTATTTTTTCTCTTATGTTAGTATTTTTGTTAATCATAAATTTGGTTATCTTTATAGTTAGGAATAGGTAGAAAAGGGAAATTGTTTAAGAAATATGAAAGCAGAGTTCCAATTGGACTGAATTGAAGGAGAAAGGAAAGAATAAAGATAGCTGCACAATTTTGTCAAAGACTGCCATTTAGACATATAGATGTCGTTGCAGCTGAATTGGACTTTTCTTTTCAATCCGTGGATGTGGATTCAAGGAAAATAAAGGGATGACAGCAAAATAGGTACCGGGAGATATTTGTGAATGATTGCTCTGCTGCATCTGTCTCGCTCTTTTCCCCTCCTCTTTTCCTGTGATGTCTTTGTTTCCCTGATGGGATCTTTCTGCAATGTACCAAAATGACAGAAATGTGCAGACCGACAGCCATGAGAAAAATCACAGCCATGTGTCAGCCACATGAGAAAAACCACCATGGCCATGTGTTCCATGCCGTGCCTTGGCGTTGGTCAATGGCTTTTGTCTCGGACATATTTTGCCATGCGCCGTTGACTGCATACATCCATTATTCCATCCTAATCACAGCACGCAAAACAGCTGCAGTGACCTGCCCAACTTGTATGCGATGTTGAATGATGCTGTTTCTGTGAATCATAGCACTGCCGGGTGAATCATCGCCTACTTCTAATTTTGTCTGAAACCTATCAGAAATGTATCCTCTCTTTAACAGCAGAGCAGCAACATTTGATCCTTGGAGGTTCTCAGTTTATGCAATTATCCTCGAGAGCATTAAGAAAAGTTCTTGTGCTTGATACATAGATGAGGAATCATATACTTTGATCCTTCTACATCTCCATCTCCATCGTCACAAGATGTGATCTTTAGTTAATCCGGAGCATCTCAGATGGTGTCCATGTCTGGACCTCTTCTGATACTCACACCTTAACTACTTTTTCTATTCTTTTTTTTCTTTTACTTGGAAGTAGACGAGAACGGGTAAATTAGAAAATTCAAAGGGACCAAAGATTCCAACTTTTTAATCTTTCATATTTGAGACTATAACAACCGCATCGTCAAGAACTTAATATAATTAATTGAATAAACCATGTTGTTTTTCTAATTGTTGACCACTAACCAAGCAAGAAAGATGTATTGATATAGAAGCCAACAACATATACAATAACGCATCCCTTTCGCACAAAGTGGAAAATAGAATCTTAATACTTGCCGAAAACGACATCTAAGCATATATTGCTGTATGATATATCTGTTTAATTACTGGGTTAAAGACTGTTTTATGTTAATTATGACTCTTCAAATACTAATTAAACCTCCTTTGTGCAGCGCAAGAAGAGGTGGCGCAGGGACAGAACGCACCAGGAGATGTACCTGCAGCTGAGCGAGGCCATGGACTGCCTGCAGCACATCTGCACGGACGGCTGCGGGGCCGTCGGGCCGCGGGGCGGCGGCGATGACGACAACGCCGTCGACCGCGCCGAGACTCCTCGCCGGAGGAGCAGGGACGCTTGCACGAGCACGGAGACGTGCGGGAGGCTCCAGGTCCTCATCCACCACTTCGCGACGTGCAGCAAGAAGCTGGAGGCCAAGGGCTGCACCCACTGCAGGAGGATGCATCAGCTCTTTCGGCTGCACGCCTCCCTCTGCGACCACTCCGATGGCGCCTGCAAGGTCCCCTTCTGCATGTAAGTTCTACTTCAACTTCAAGCTCTGGCACTCATGAACTCCAGATCCTGCATGCATTCTGATGAAGAACAACAGTCTGTCTCCGATGCTAATGAACTGTTAATGGATGCATCCGTGCAGGAGGCTGAAGTCGAAGATGCAGAGAGACGACGAAGAGATGGTCAAGGGGGACGACGTCACATGGAGGCTGCTGGTGAAGAAGGTGGTGGCTGCGAGGGTCATGTCGTCTTTGGCCGGCAGGAGGAGGCCGGAGGAAGTGCAGATCGTGCACAGGTCCTGGCTAAGACACAGAGGCACAAGACAGCTTTAGTTGGTCCGATTGGGCCCAATGTAATTAACATGTACTTTTATTGTACTCATTTTTTCCATAATTTCATTATTAATAGATATAGTTAAGCAAGCAAAGTATCATTCTTTTGTTATAGTTTTTTTTTTTTGCAGACTTTAAGTGATATATTTACGCATTTATTTAGTGTGGCCAATATCCAATGAATCACATGAAATTGTAGTGTATTTTGCAAATAACCTGTTACTATCCCGTTCACATTAATTTAATTGAGATCAAGGTCAATTTGAATTAAAAAAAAATAAATCCAACAAGAGAACAATTTGTATATTTTCCTTCATAATCAAGCAATTAGGGTTGCTTCACACGCCTTGGGATGTTAATTAACTCTAATGGAGTCGTACAGGTACAATGTTAATGAACCAATTGCACAAGACAGATGAAACGATGAACTATCATGTACAGTTACGTATACTTTTCGTCTTCCAAAAAAATCATATTATTAATATTATTTTTTTATGAAATCCAACCAAAAAATTCGTGCTCGTGGGGCATCTCTTGCACATCACAATATCACATGCGTGCAACGAAGACCATTGTTGCATGTCGTGCCCAGTTATATTCAAACTTTGGAAGACCACACCCAACAATGTCATTGTTATATCGATGTGCCTAAAGATCTCCCCCATGAAATTTATCAAATCTCTCTCTCTCTCTCTCTCTCTCTCTCTTTGTGCATGTACGTGGGTGTGAGTGAGTGAGTTAGAGAGAGATGGGACGACGGATGGTTTGCTCGCTCGGCTTTGGACAGGGTTCCCATGCACTCCGGTCCTTTTGGCTCTCATAACCGCGTGGCTCGTACGAATCACATGGCGTGCATGCTTTAAGATAATATATACTTTACCGACGGGAGTTGGATAGAGGGATAGTAATTTTTCATCGTCTAAGCAAATATTTTGAGTTCTATTTTTTTTTATAGTGTAAAAAATTTATACTAAGAGTCACATTCATTATAGTTAAAAGTGTTGTCCGAGCGACATTAAATTAGACGGACTCGATGATAAAATGAGATTTTAAGTGCGCTTCTTAACTTCGCGTGAGACGCCGTCTTGAGGTGGCAAGCGAAAAAAAAGATAATATATACTTTGGATTGCTGCATGATAGTAGGATCAGCTGGCCTAAGATCAAATTAATTTCTTTCGATTCTTTCACAAGAAAATGTATAAAAGTTACGAGAATGTTAAAGTTAATAAAACGTTAACCATATGCTATTTAACCATCCCTTGAAAGCTTGATAATATAATTATCTCTCTTGGTGTTCGATGATATAATTTCTTTTGTTCGATAGAAACATATAATTTTATTTTCGAGATTTTTATTAATACACAAAAAAGGCACTCATGGTTATACGGAGAAAAAAAAAGAGAAGTACATGCAATTATACCCAATGAGAATTAAGGGTGGAATCTTTACCGTAAATAATACTTTTCCAATATTTATTTGTGTATGTATTCATACAACAACAAAGTCGGCTACATGGATCATACGACGCCATTCCGCATTCGTTGATCCATGTTCATGCGATTCGACAGGTTTTTATGTTGACTATCGGAACCTAACACAACCATCCTCTTTTATCCGAACTTGAGACCGACTATAAAACATAGACGGAGTTTGTGTATGTATTCATATTCAGAATTATTTAATACCTGTTAATTATTATTTTGATGGAAAGCCTCGATGTCATTATATAGTAAATATTTAGATGTAAATAACTTTTCTTGAGCATATATTGATTAATCAAAATTATTTTTTTCACAAATTGTATTCGAGACTACTTTTTGTTCGTTGAGAGTGTATTTTTATATGATGCAAAAATGTGCTCGCCGAACTCGATATGATTGCTTGAGATTATCGTATCCAAGCAGTAAGCTTTCACAACTCCGATCTAATTCATGTATTGGAAAAAAAGGTACATATATATATATATATATATATATATATATATATATATACGGATGCGGGTTAATTACACTTGAAAAGTGAAATATATAGAGAGGTCCCTTAACAAGGGCTCATGTGGACTATGAGAAGGTGAAAATAGATTGCAAGAAAACACGCAGTTTTTTTTTAAAAAAATGTTCTTTATCTTAATTTTCACAATTCTGCATGGGAAGATGATCCAGATGAAAGATGAGATCAATCGATATTTTCTAAGCTCCTTTACCTTGTTCATCGCTGCTAAACTGCAAAAATATGGACAACTTTGAAATTAGATCGTTGGAGATTTAAAAACAAAACCTAATTACTGAGCCAATAATGAGCAGTTACACACTTCCACTTCTTCGAATATGAACGACCATTAATGGCCTCTCATATGGCACAAAAATTAGAGCAGTATGTTGAAACAAACCTAAGTATCAGCACCCACCATGCGTGTAGTTTAAAAGCACCTCTGCCATCACTGTCCACATTTAAGTTTGCTGATCAAACTCTGTTCTTCCAAACTCATGGTTTCAGACCATTGTTGATCGGTCTGCGGCGCCTCACAGCTGCATAATCTTGACTCATCCACCAATGCATCCTCTCTTTGTTGTTCCCTCTTGCAGGGCGTCTGCTCTCCTCATGAAGTCTAATGGCAACTTTGGCACATAATAGAAAGAGTACAGGTAAAAGATTTTGAAGATATATAACTCCAAAGTCTCAACGTAAGTAAATGAGAACAAGAACATTAATTACCAGCTGTTCTTCCTTCATTGAAAGATAAGAGTAGACCTGCAAGCATGAGAATGGTCATGCAAACTACTAATCTAAGACAACCCATATTACTTTTGCTACTCACACTCCTGTCTGGATTTAAACTCAGAGAAAGTTGAAGCTAATCTCTAATCTATTCTAGTCAAAGAAAGAATATCCAAGAAGAGCGCACAAAAAGAAGGATGAAGTAGATGCAGTTTGTCCCTATGATTTTTACTTAATGGACTAGTCTAACTTAAAACTAGAACAAGATTCTCACCAATCTCATGGCTTTATATGTGTTATATGTGGTCCTTCAAAGCTTTGGGGAGGCTGAAATCTTCCAGAATATTTCTGTCTCATGTGAGCACCACTTCAGAGAGTAAGCACATGGCAGGAAAAGAATTAAAAATTGGAGCTCTAATGAGCAGACATGGTCATAATGATCAAGGTTTTTTAAAAATATTATGGAGTACCCAATAGCTACATAAAAATGGCAGCACCAAAGGAACAAGGGATCATTCTGATGTCCTGCCTGAACCTTTAATAGGGCTAATAATTGGGTCACACAAACTGGTGAGGTATAGAAATAATATCTAAAGGGTCCACGATCCTGATCTCTGCTCTCAAATGAGATTCTATATCTTGGATTAAGGTTCAGTGTTCTGCATTATCATAAGGGTTACCTTGGCACAGAAAAGTGAGTTGCTGGCCTTCCTTCTCTAATTGACAGTACTGCTCGACATATAATTGTGTCGGAACAGAAGCTGGATATTGTCTTGATCAACATGTACTAGTACATTGAACCTCTGAATAAGATGTTCACAGAATACTAACAAAAATTTTGCAGAAGAATAGGAATTCAGATTTTCACCTCCCGTTCAAGTCAGTTGTGCATATTTTTTCTGCCACAGAAATATAGCGATGAACGTAGGCAGGGCATGTGTTTCAATAGAAGAGCAAGGGTGATAACAAGAGGTATTGTTTGCTGCATAAAAATGGTGTCTATTTTACACCTCTTATTTGATTGTTAAGAAATAGGAACGATGATATTTTGCACTTCAAATTAACTCCAGAACTCACTCTCCACAACAACAACAAAAAAAAAGTGCAACACAGTAAGACCTCGTGTTCTCTGTAATCCAATTGGATCATGATTAAGAGCTATTAATAAGATTATGTATTCTTCATGAAGTAACACTAGGATTTACAATAGAAAGGTACAGAATTGCACACAGTACCCACAGACGGTTCACTCCCAAGTTTGCCAATCTTACCAACCACTGACCAAGTCAACCCTGATGAAGAAGAAGATTGCTTTGGTCTTACCTCCATTGGAAGTTTGTGCAAAGCGGACTTTACTGGTTCTATCAATTATCATGGAAGTCATTGTAGCATGCTTCTATATACTACAACAAAAAGAAGAAATTATTCTTTTAGCTTCACATTTCAAATATGCTTCACTTGGGTGTTACACCATTTTGCATGATGTATTCTAAATAAGAATGTTCCCTTAAGCTGCATTTGTAAGCTAAAGATGATGTACTCATGGAAACCTTTCGTCAATTAATCGATGTTGCCATCTTTCCTAAGCCACCTTGGTTTCCATCCCTTCTACTGAAGTGTAATGGTTTGCGTGAAAAATTTGAGACACTGTAGGTCAATAAGGTAGTCATAATACACCCTTTTTTCATTACAAAAAAGATAACAATAAGAAACAAAGAAAAGCCATACTTAGAATCAAAACTAAATAGAAAAGGTTTTTTTCTTTGTGCAATGAATGTGAGGTTCATTGGACATGGCCTTCAAAAAGGTACTTTATTCCATGTTGATCGTAAGGTTGATTTGTTCCGGTAACCAATGTTAATGTTAACGATAACTCAGATCAGATCAAATATAGATTGTCAAACATACCATGGCTTGAGTCAGAGTTTTTCAAGTGAGCATATGAGTTTGATAGATGCCCTTCAAAATCGAAAAATGAGTCCATGATCAACCTCACAATTCGGGCATTGAAGCTCGCGCTGTGGCCCTCACACCTCTATTGATGGTTCCATAAAAGTTAAGGATTTTTTTCCGAACTGGAACAAAACGCCTACAAATCAATCATATAATGGTCTTCAACAACAACAACAACAACAAAGCCTTATCCCACTAGGTGGGGTCGGCTACATGGATCATACGATGCCATTCCGCTTCGTTGATCCATGTTCATGCGATTCGACAGGGTTTTACGCTGGCTGTCGGGGCCTAACACAACCCTCCTCCTTTATCCGGGCTTGGGACCGGCTATAAAACATAGGCGGAGTTATATAATGGTCTTCAATGTGAAATAAATCAGTAAAGAAACAGTCGTCTGTCGTTGGCCACAACTGGATATATTAGGTTGTGTAGACCGTCCACCTCAAAGATTTATTACAACCTAAAATAGTAAATAAACAACCATCTTTTGTTTAGGACTTCCACTTTCCAGCATGGAGATATTAGTTTGATTCCTAAGAGGGACCTGAGTAATCCACTTTATCTTTGGAGCTGGTCCACATCTTTAACTTTATGAAGTTTGGTCCAATTCCATATGAACTATCTTGTTATGTAAATTTGAGATTAACAAGTTATTATTTATGAACGTGTTCATTGTGAATTAATCCCCAAAGCATCCCAATATCCCATACAGGCACGGGCATGCAAATTAAGAAGTGCATCGTCTGGATTCCAATTTTGTTTAAGAACAATGATAAGCGCGCATAAATAGCAAGCATCGGGAAAGCAACCAAAGGAAGTAGAGGCATTTAGAAGCTGCACCTTCAAATGCACCGGTCCAAAAGGCTTCCACTGCTCGGTCAACCTCTTTGATGCTCGGCGATGCTCCTCAGTCCTCCCCGAGCAACCTCAGTAGTCGCCCCTTCCAACGCCAGTTACGGCTCCGTCCGCTTCGCGCGCCGTAACTGCAGGCGCCGCCTTGCCCGAGGAAATCCCTATGACGACGTCGGCGTCGAAATAGGACGCCGGCGGATGAAACTAGAGGCCGGGGAGCGCGATGCCGAGTCCAGTGAGAGATAAGACGGAGTTCATCCCCAAACTATTTGTGCATATGCCCCTACCAAAAAGAACGACAGAGAGAGACTGGAACAGAAAGCTGTAAAATTAGGGACTGCAATACGTTAAAGTGATTTTTAAATAAAAATGCGGAGGGGAGTAATTTTTTAATATAAAAAGTCAACTAACTTTTTTATTTCATCCGATTCACTGCTACTAAAGACGCGTGTGATGGTAAGATGGTGGTTGGTTCAACTACCAGTAGAGTTTACTAGTTAATTTCTAACCACTCGTTGAGTATTAGTAGCTTTATACTCGAGTCTTGGAATCATCGTTTTAGTTAGAGAATAACTTTTTTCGCCTTTAGACTATTCGAATGCTAGTAGTCTTGGACACTGAAGACCTCGTGTAAACTGCATTAAAAAAAAAAGACACATGTGGAAGGAAAAGATAAAAGCTTGATTCATGTCATCTCGTGTCTTTCATTGTTGGATATAGATTTGATCCTATGCCCGAGACGATCATGACGCTCGACTATCATCTCACCTATGGTCTTTCTGAGCAGTGGTGAGCAGCGGCAACCTTGCGAACATTTTCGTTGGGGCGTCGAAGTTGGTGAGACAATGTGATCATAAATAGGGTGATCATGTTGGAGTTGTGATCCATGCTCGAGCAACTATGAACGACAATGTTGAGCAGTGGCATAGACAGGCGAGCAACTGTAATGTCTCAAAATTTTATCCTCTTGTCACGTGGTCACGTGATAATTATGCTTATTTTAAAACACACTATTTACATTTTATTCTTATTGAGCCTTTCTTACATAGAATGCAGAAGTAAAATAACATATAATTATTTTTAAGAGAGTGCGAAAGTGAAGTACTTTCAATATTTTATTTTCCTACTAATCCTCCAAAGGCTAAAAAGTTTACATCGATTAACAAAAAAATTGCTAATGACTCATTCCATTCTTACTTATTAGTTAAATACAGGAAAATAGAATTTGCATAAATAATTAATACTCAATATGTGAGATAATATAAAAGGGTATATAAATTCAATATAGAAATAAATCAAACATCAATACTCATAAAGTCAATGGACAATAATTATATACTTCAATAAACATCTTTTTTTTACTTTTCATATTCTTACTCATATTCATGTTCTTATTCATATTCTCCTTTTTGTCCATACACATGCTCATAATTTATATTTGAAGAATTTGATGTTTGGTGTTCATATTACTACACAATTCAAATTCAGCATAAAAAGACAGAAAGAACCATATGATAGAAAAATCAGATGGTAGAAAGATTATGATGAAGATCAAATGGTGATGATAATATCATATAAAAGAGAGATGTTCAGTAGGAATGGGTCTCTCTTCCTCTTCTAGTCATTTGGCTGGAGGTTGGGGTTTTCTTGCTGAAGATTGAGTTTTGGAGTTGATTGTTCTATTATTTATGTTTTAGGATATTTTTTTATTATCTTCCTCATATATTTTGTATTGATTTCAGCAGTTATAAGGAGCTAAATCTTAGCTCTCTTAGAAGTTTGTTTGATTTTTTTTTGCTCAGAAATGAGTCAAGAGCATCAGTATTTATTTTATGGTTCTAATTCTTGTTCAGAATTGAATGCATCATTTAATTTCTTATTGATGTGAATCTTATATTGTAATGGCAACCGAGAGATTGATCTTAGATTCTCTTGTTGTTCAGGAATGAGTCAGGAGCATTAACAATTAGTTTCTGAATTTGATTTTGATTTCTAATAAATGAGTCAAGAACATTGACTTAATTTTCTGATTTTAATCTTTCCATGCTGAGAATTGATGCATCCATTTGGCTTTTGTTAATGTGAATCTTATATTGAAATAGCAACTAAGAGGTTGATTATAGATTCCCTTAATGTTTAAAAATAAATCAAGAGCATTACCATTAGTTTGTGGATCTGTATCTATGCAGTGAGCTAGACGTTTCATGATAAGCTAATATCAGTTGAAACCCTTGTTGAATCAATCTAACTAACATTCATATGAAAGTATGATATTTAGTTCTAACTTTAATGCATTGTGAAAACAATTTTTACAACTTGAATCTAGTTTGATTATTACTATTAAGTTGTTCTAATCCATCCATAGTTAGATAAACCCCATTCCCAAAAGAACATTCTATTATCTGTTAGTTATCATTTTATATCAATCATTTTAAAATACAAAAAAGAGTTAACTTAGTTTAGAATTAATTTAGATTAGTTAGTGAATCTTAAGTTATCATTATACGACATTCGAGTTTACTATTTCGATTTGCACACTTGCAGTTCAGTGAAGTGAGGAATACATAGTCTACGCCTAGAACTTGTTCAGTTCTTAATTGTGCATAGTCTATGCCTAACCTTATTTAGTTTTCATTTCTACATACTCTACGTCTAGACCTTAGTATTTTGCATTTTGTGCTTAGAGTTCAATAAATCAGCTAATAGTTTACACTCCCAATATTCACATAATTTATATTCATAAATTTGTTCATATTTTTTTTTCATATCCTTTCTTCTTTACTTTTCATGCATGTGTTTATAGACTTCTATATATGTTGTTTTATGCCTTTAAGGGTTGATTAGGATTGATTTTAGAGGTGGACCCTATGAATTCTAGATGTGGCTCTCACCTTTTTTCATAAGGCATAACACTTAGTTCTGTATGACACTTAGATCCAACCCACATGATTAAGGATATTTTTATTTGACACTTCTGCCAAGATTTAATATCGACATCTGGAAGAGTCAGTGTACAATCCCTAAATATGGTTTCCCACATTTTTCAACTTTTTATCTTCTTACGTGAATAAACTATCTTTTCAATTCAGTTCATCATGCATCAATGCAAAAGCAAAAAAAAAATCATTTAACATTATAAATCAATCGACAAATGATTATGAAAAATATGCAAAATCTAAGTCGGGATACGATAAACTCAAGCCAGATTTGACATCAACTTGGGTCAAGTATCGATCATTATGGATCGAGTTCTATAAACTAAATTTTAACCTAAATGATATGAAAATTCGGACTGGGTATGATCGGAACTCGAGCCGGATTTGGTCTTTCATCAAGGAGGAACCCGAGTCAGGCACCTCCATAACCCAAGTTGACTTTAGTGTGAATTTGGGTCAGATTCATACTTTCGCCATGAGTAGGGTTTCTAAGGTCAAGTTTCTGTATAGAGGAATTTCGATGCTGAACAGAACTTTGCCCTAATTATTCTATCAATTTATACATGTTCTAACATAAATCAAACAGAAATTATCTTTCGATCGTCAGAAAATATGTGGTATTGATTCATATTCTTAACTTGATCAAATCTATTAAGAAATTACATCAAACAATGAATCCAACATGAACACATATATTGTTGAGGCAGAACTATTTGAAATCTTGAATTTGCACATGTTTTCAGATGAGATGGCGAGGCTTCCAACCATTAGTCCCGAGTCCTTGGACAAAAGGCACTACCACAAAGAGATGCCCAATTCGAGTCATTGCACATGCACACCGAGGAGGGAGAAAATAATGGTTCAAAATAGAGGAAAAGTCGCATTTCAGGAAAAGGAGAGGCTCCTTACTGGGAAGGGTTTTATTTATAGGATAAATAGTTTGACTTTGGATGTGTTAAATTGTAATTTGAGATTAGTTATTTAACCACCTCCAAATTTAATTTCAAATCTGGTCTTATATTTTATTTAAATACTTTATCTTCTTTCCTTCTTCTATTCAAAATATTATCTATATATAAGGTCTTCTTAACTTTAACTATCTTTTATTTTACAAAATTTTTCAAAGTAAATAATTAATTATTTATATGTTTAAAAAATCTTGAGGTGTTACAACAATGTCCTTCCTAAGCAGCGGCGGTGAACGGTGGCGACATTTGAGGCACAGGAAGGCAATAAAAAGGGCGACCATCTAGGGCACGTCTCACATTTTATTGTCGATCCATGGAAACATATCAACCAATGGCTTTTTATGAGATGAGGCCACCCGAGTAGTACATTGTAGTGAACTGAGTGTGAACTGACCACCCTCAATCCCAGATCTAGGCAGATAGGGAGGAACACTCATTGTATTTAGTAAAGAATATCATTTTTTCCTAAATGTATATTTTTGTTAATTTATATTATGAAAATATTAAATAAATTTCTATTTCATAAAAGAAATAAAATTTTTTTCCATTGGTTAACGGAAAAGAATATACAATGAATATTTTCATTCTCATTGTCCTCATTCATAGGATAGAAGAAGAATGCTACTCCTTGTTTGACATTTCACCAACTCCTACTTTAGTCCTACAGTAACTTTTCTCTCTTCCTACTTTTGCCTCAACTTTAATTTATAATCAAAATATACTTGAACTTTTGTACAAGTTCTTATAGAAAATCCTCTTAATCTAATAACATCTATTTACTAACACGACTTTAACTTGGAATATAAATAAATAAATATAAATGGCATATTTGAAAACCCAGCGCAAGAATCTCCTACCATGCTCATAAGAAACTTTTGAAACACATAATATTTGTGCACTATCAAATAATGTTATGTTAAATTACTCATCACATTATCATATTCATTTGTGATGAATGAAGAGTAATGTTAATCTAAATAATTCATGGTACCCACAAAATAGCAATCTAAATTATCTATGGAAATTATGATAATTCATATTGTCACCTGAATTACTTTTTCATAATTTTAGTTTTCATGTTTGTCATTTAAAGCTTTTATTTAAATAAATTATAACACTAATTAGATAAATTATAAATATACTATAAAATTAATCAAGTAAATATTAATTAATAATTATGAATAGATCATTATTATATTTCTAAAAACATATTAAGCAAATAGATCAATACATGACAACATTAGCCTTGCGAAAAAAATAGCCCACTCTATGAACTCAGTCAGAAGGAAATATTTACTATATGGAGAAAGCTTCTGATAAATTATCCTGAAAGGCTATAATCAACAATCTTACCATCATGAATTTTCCACCTAGTTTTGTCACTTGGATTAAATGTTGTATTCAATTCCCCATCTTTACATGCTCCATAAGTGGATCTTACTCAAACTCCTTTAGAAGCTTTAAAAGAATCAAAAAATGGGATCGTCCCCTTATCTATTTGTACTTGCCTCATAAGTCTTCTCGTCTCTTTTAAACCAACAGGTGTCACTTGGTAGAATCATAACATATACTCTAAATTATTTCTATATTAACCATATGTTATATGCAGACGATTTCTTGGTATGCATGGCAACAACAAAAATAAATTGCAAAAGACTAAAAGACCTCTTAACAAGTCATAGAATTAAGCTACACAAATCTACTATCAACCTTCCCTCCAAAATACAACACAAGAGGAAATCTGTCATTGCACACATCCTAGGAATTCATATCGTTTTAAGAAAATGAAGACCTAGAAAAGCTATTTTTATAAATGCCATTTAAATGCGATCCCCAATTACTCTCTTGGCTCAAATTGATATATCCACTAAATCACTAGAGACAATTTCAAGAAAGTTTCTTTGGTCTAAATCAGGCAATGCCCAAGGTGCTCATCTAATTAAATGACAAACTATGCTATGATAAAGAACTTAAACCATATCGAACTTCTCTTATTGCTAAATGGGTGTTAGATATCCTAAATCATAGTCCAAAATTTGCCATTTTTATGATGATTAACAAGTATAGCCTTTCTTATCCTTGATTTTCATAATCAAATATCAACCAGTTTAAACCCTCTGCTTATTGAAAGCTTATTATGCAAGTAATGGAAAGCATCAAGCTTGGCCTTAGAGTGAAATTTGGGTGATGGAAAAAAACGCCCTTGGCTCTTTAATATTCCTCTTAGTTTAGTGCCTATTTCCATGAATGTCTATTCCCTTATACATTCAATGCATGTATGTGATTACTCCTTAATCCGTCATACAACATTACTACACTGTAGGATATTTTTGCTCCCTCTTTAATTTCAAAAGTTTTAAATTTATACGACCCCGTTCGTCCCTATGATGACAAATGGTATGGACACCAAACACATATGACATGCCAATTGCAAAACTAGTTTATAGCTTTATTAACAGTCCCCTACCAACACCCGCTTGCTTGATGGCCTGAATGGAAGCAAATTTGCAAAATAAAGATCCTGCCAAAGGTTAAAAACTTTATTTGGAAACTGCAATATAAATGCCTACCCACTAAAGATATGCTCACTAGATTGACCCTACTATTGATCCTACATGTTCCTTGTGTGGTTCTTCTGTTGAGACAAATGTACATCTTTTTCTTTGATTGTCCATTTGCAATTCAGTGTTGGAATATGTTTTAGAACAAACTTTCATATCATTTCCTCTATATGCACACTTGGCCTGAGGGAGATGACCTCCTAAGCGCTCACTCCAAAAGTTGTCTTCTTATAGTCTTTGCTTTAAGCCTTAAGAATATTTGGAAAACAATAAATGATGCCTACTTTAATTCCATTCAGGCAATCACAATGATTGTATGGGAATGGGTGATAGCTAACTTCTATGAACTTGATAACCACTATATACTGAGGGACCTTTCTCAAGAGACAAACAACATCCCATTGGGCGCCCCGCCACTGTCCATGTTCAAAATGAACATGGATGTCGCTTTTGTCAACCCTAGCGCGGATGGAGGAGCATGTTACATTGGGCGATATGATAATTCTAGTTATGTTTGTGCAGGTACCTCAAAACACCACTTTCACTCTATCCTTGAAGTTGAAGCAACTGAGACTATTCAAATGTAGGGATTTACAACTCAAGAAGATTATAATCGAATCAAACTCCAAAAGCTTAGTGGATATCATCAATTAGGGGTGTTCACCTGACGACCCATCGGATCTGATCCTATCAAAACTCGAAAACTCGATCCGCGGGTCAGGTACGTGTTGGATTTTTCCTATCCGAGTGGACTCGACCTGATCCAATGACCCGATTTTTTAAATTTTTTTCTATTTTTATTTAAACTTAGGCCTATATTTACTTTAATTTTTTAAAAATGAAATAAAATATTTAAAAATATAGAAATAATATTTAAATAGTTAGAAAACTTATTTTGTACTTTAAAATAAATATTAAATAATGTTTTTTATATTAAATAAATATAAAAATAGTAAGAAAAAAAAAGAAAAATTGAATGTTCGGGTAACCCAACCCGACCCGACTTGATCCAAATTGAATTAGATTGGATACCACTAAGGGGAGCTTGACCTGACCCGACCCAATTTGACTAGTTGGGTCAATTTGTTCACGAGTCGGCCAAATCTGGTTGGCTCACAAAACGTTAGTGGAGAATCTCGACCATTATTGATGATGTTACAAATTTCAATTCATTTTTTAAAACTTTAAATAAATTTTGTCAGCCAAAATTGTAATCGTGCAATTGATTTGTTGAAATCTTTAGAACATCACATTGCGACTCTTTTTGGATGGACCATCCCCTTTGGGACACGAGACTATACTGTACTCGAACTCTATCATTTAAGTGTTAATAAATTTCATTCGTCCAAAAAGAAAAAAAGATATATAGGACCTTTGGTGAAAATTATGCAAATTTTGAGTAGGTTCATGGAAGTGGAATAGGTTCGGGTTAAAGATACACTAACTGAAATTTACTTTAGTTCAACTGATAACTTACTAAATTGGCTCATTATGAATTAAATTAAACAATGCTGCTAAATGCAAAACTGCAATGCTTGTAAAAAAAATCTTGGTTCTCAAAGGGGTCGTTTAACAATGGAACTTGAGTTCCACCAAGTTCTCGTAAATAATTTGAGTTGACAAATTAGTTCAGAGTGTATTTGGATGGAGTGAAATTTGATGATGAGGAATAAGGTAATTGATGTGATAAGAAAAAATAGATGTGATGGTTTCATTTTAGTGGAAGATTGAATTAAGAATATGTATGATAAATATAGACTATAAGATTGTTAAAAAATTAAAATACATAATATTTATTAAAAAATTATGTAAAAAATTATGTTAGAAAAATATATTATTTAACTATAAAAAAATCATTTTTAATAATTTATATTTAATAAAATATTAAAAATGTATAATGAAATAATAAATAATATTATATTAATCCTTTATTATTTATATTTTATATATAATAAATAAATAAATTTATATAAGTAAGCTTATAAAAGAAAATGATAAAAGAAAAAAAGTTTGAAAAAAAGAAAACGTGTCAACTAAAAAAAAGTACAAAAAAATTGGCAAATGAGCATTGTAGCTCCGGTTCCACAAAAAAAAGTGGAATCATCTCGAGTTCTTGATTTGATTATACGAAACATCACATCGTTACGGAATCGACTAAAGAATTACACCTAGCACATAATTTTCAAATATATGACCGATGCAATGATTCCACCAAAAAATTCTAATAACTGTGGATGCATTGTTTTCGACTGCAAATAATTTCCAGCTTTCCATCGTATCAATCATGTATATTGAGCAGTGGTATCGTTATACCATCATTTATCTCTATCATAATCATATTGTAACAAGGAGAAAAAAAGATATACCATATTATACTTATATTTTTATTTAGTTTTTAAAATTAGATACTATAAAAGGTAGGGTTAAAATTAGATACTATAAAAGGTAGGGGTATAAGTCATGAATTTATTCGTCAGGAAAGAATTGAATCACAAATTTTAAAATTAGAAGTCTCAACATGATTTAGGACCACTTTTTAATACAGTGAAATAAATTAGTTCAAATTAAGGTCCTGGACCCGTGGAACGTTTTTATTTATATAGTTAATTGTTCGGTCATCAAACTTTTTTTTATTATTGATAAAATATCTTTTTATATAATTTAATAAACAATTCTAAATTTATTATTTTAGTATGATATTCTATATTAATTATGAAATTAAATGTGTTTATATAAAATTTAATTTATTATATATTTTTTAAAAATACTATTATAATAAATAGGGTTTCAACTAAAAAAAGGTTTTACTTTATTCTAAATAGTTTTAGAATAATATATTTAATTTAAAAATATATTCAGAAAACAATAAATATAAATATATATTTTTAAAAAAATCGATCTGACCCGTACTTGTTTTCACCCCAGCTAAAAGGAAAGTGAAAGCTCAAGACAAAAAAATAATAGTAACAATGACGACGTCAGCTGCGGGCAGCAAGAGAAAAGGCGGAGACCGAGAGGTGGCGTGTGCGCGCATATCAAATAGATTCGGGGCGGACGTCGTGGTCGGTTGGACGGACCGGCGGCTTAATCTTTTCTCGCTCCACCACTAGAAAACAACACCACGCCACACAGCACGACGACAGCGCAACATCCTTCGGTATCTCCTCCTCCTCCTCCTCTTCCGACTTGTCCTCCCCCAAATCCGAGCCGGCTGATCGATCGTCGGACGACTCGCCGCCGTCGGTCCTTTCGGTACCGTTTGCGGGCCGCGGTCGTCCTACTTCATGGTGGCGGAAGTGTTGGTTGGCACGTATCGCCGCTGTAACTGTCGCTCTGCTTCTAACGCTGCTGCTGGCTTCAGTGTCTGCTGCGCGTTCGGATCTCCAGCTGCGCCGACGCCCGTGGCGCGACTACGATGAGCTGCTGCCCCCGGCGGCGAGACTACTCTTCGGATCTATCAGGTAGATCCATTTCTTCGTTGTTCGCCGCCGATGGACGCCGCCTCTCGACCTGCTGTGGTCATCGACAATGGCACTGGGTAACCACCATCGACACAACATTTTTACAGAAAGAAAATCTCCTTTTTTGTCATGGTTTTCTTTCCATTATCATTTTTTTTTCGATTTTGAATGGAAGATTGAAGTTGTTGTCTATTAGAAGATCATATGATAAAGAAAACCTCTCCCCTTCTCTCTCTCTCTCTCACACACACAAGTAGGTCCTTTACATGGTGGTGTCAATTAGAAGGGTCAGATAAGTTAAAAAGTCTCTTTATGTTCTTTTCCTCATGTTGTTACTTTGCATGATGATTTCTTCAATTTTATTGGAGATGAGGGACTTTGAATTCGTGGTTGGTCTAGGAGGGACCAAAAAAAGCTCCATTTCTTTTCGCTTTGTTTTTTTTTCCATGATGATGCCTTGATTAGAGTGGAAGCTTGGGGTTTTAGATTGAAAAGTATCTATTATGCTGAAAATTTTCTGCAAAGAATTTTAAGATATAAATTTAAATCTTACATGAATCTTGCTCGATTAGACTAGATGTTATTGCATTCCTGATTAGCTTACATTTTTCTTTATCATGTTTTAGGTACACCAAAATGGGATTTGCTGGCAATGTTGAACCAAGCTTCATCATCCCGACCGTAGTTGCATTAAATGAGTCATTCTCAAATCAGTCAAAGAGTTTCAATAAGGGAAATTGGCTAGCACAACATAGTGCAGGTGTCATGGCTGATCTTGATTTTGTAATTGGAGATGAAGCTTTGTCACGTTCTCGCTCTAGTAGTACATACAGTCTTAGTTACCCCATACATAATGGTCAGGTATAATAGTAGTCAAGAATTTAATTGTGTCTATGCTTTGTGTGTGTCTTTTAAGTATTGATGTGCGGCTGTTTTTTGAAGGTGGAAAACTGGGACACCATGGAACGATTTTGGCAACAATGTATCTTCAATTATCTTCGTTGTGATCCCGAAGATCATTACTTTCTTCTAACCGAGAGTCCACTGACTGCTCCAGAGACACGCGAGTATACAGGAGAAATAATGTTTGAGACGTTTAATGTTCCTGGATTATATATAGCTGTTCAACCTGTCCTCGCTCTTGCTGCTGGATACACTACTTCGAAGGTATGGATAAGACAAGAAATAATACATCATTGAGTTTCTCTAAAGGTATATAATTTAGTCTTTTTCTAGAAGGTAACGTTCATATCCTTAGGAAGAAGTATTAAGTGTCGTCTTGCATATTAATTGCCATTTATATTCTCTTATTCCTTCTGCATGAGTTTGTTCAGATAGCTTGCAATATTTCTTGATGAGTCACATTAAAATTTAAACACACAAAAAAAAGGAAGAGTAAATCTGGCTTAATTCTCTCCTTAAAAGAAATCTGGATTAATTCTTGCATCTGGAGCACCAGATTGAAAAGATTTTGGGTGACATCGTAAGGAGATCCAATCTATGAAGAAGAGATACTGTATTCCCAGCTAATAGTTTCAGTGTAATGAGTTTTTTTCTAATTAGCAGTCACTTCTTTGATTAATTTAAAGGAAGTAAATGGCTTACCCCTTAAGAAAATTGTTTTGGCTTTGTGGACAGTCATCATTGCAGTTCAGTAGTCCTGCATGTCTAATAATAGTCTTCGCTGCATTTGGTCCTGTGGCCAAGTTGTCTTAAATGACCTGTCAGCTTGGGGATATCCAGCAGGCAGAGCGCATAAAACAGGTGGCTAAAGGCAATCTGCTCGATTTCCTTTCTTGTCATCATCACCAACCTTTTAAAACTCTCTTTAGAACGAGTTCATAGTTTATGTTTAGTTGGTTAAGATTAACACCCAAATGCTCAACAAGGGAAGATGAAAACAATTCTTTGAATGATTCGGTAAGGATAAACTCAAAGTTCCACTTTCTTTAATTGAATTTTTTTGCTATTAGTGCCTAGCTCGAGAGTTTGTAAAAGAGAAACGTGCTAATCCTGAGATTGTGTGAATGCTTGCAAAATTTTAAGTTGCATGTTGAAATGCTCATAATAGTCTGAGAATTGTGTGTTAGATGATAATTGTGAGGTTACAGGTAGCTCAAACTTTTCTTCAGTGTATATTCAGTTATCGCGATTTGGAACTTGGGAAATATCTTTGTAGCTATATGGTGTCATGCAGCAATCCTTCAGTGAATATTTTCTTTCATTGATGAAGATTCTATTTCTATCTTACAATTGATGTGAAAAGTGAAAGTCCTTTATGAGCAACTATTTATTTTACTGTGAATTTTTCAATATTTCCACTTTTATATGATTGAGACTGCATCTTACACCTGAAGTTTTTATCTGAAATATTCTCATTTCCATGTCCATTCATTTGTCTGTTTCTAGGATCTTATTTTAATTGTTCTTTTCATACACACCTCGAAGCTGACTATATCCTTTTCAGTGTGACATGACAGGGGTTGTAGTTGATGTGGGAGATGGTGCCACGCATGTAGTGCCAGTTGCTGATGGCTATGTGATTGGGAGCAGCATAAAATCCATTCCTCTTACGGGCAAGGATGTTACCCAGTTTATTCAGCAGCTTATAAAGGTGCATTCTTTGCATCCTTTTGTCATGAGTCCTTGTGATTGTCTTTGCCCATAAGTGGAATCTGCTTCCACATTGTCAAACATGCAAAATTTTGTAAACATGTTTTTATTGTCATAACAATACTTAACCTTGACAGTAAAGCATCATTAATTGCCATTTTACATTGTTTTCATCCCTCAAGAAAATGCAATTCTTTTAGCAAATAGCAATTGAAAATGAGCTTGGTGTGGACTGCAGACACCATATACTGAACATGGCTTGATCTCAATGTATAGATGCTTCTAGTATTGCAATTTGTTTCTGACCAAAGGAATAACAATAGACAGCTGAGAAGAAGAAATCCTTATTTTTTATGAAACAAAGCTAAAATGCAGGGATATGGCATTGATGTTTCACGTGGGAAATATACTAGTAGAAAGAAGTTAATTCTTTCCTTTTCTATTGTACCAGAGCTAGGTGTTGCTAGTGGCATAGCCAAGTTTACCAGTACAAATTTGACAATGATGCAAAGCTAGATTTTTGGAATCTAGTAGGTTGTCAGGATCAATGTTGTCAAACACGTAAAACGGACATGACACGGAGGACCGGGAAAAAACGTAAATCGTGAACACGTAACACGACACGGCCGATTCTACCAGATTATTTTTTTAATATATTAATTAGCACAAAATTGAATATAATATTATAATAAAGTAAAATTTTCATCAAATTATCAAATATTAAGCAACATGTCAAAGAATCAATACCAAATTCCAAATTACCAAAACATGTCAAAGCAATATTTGCATTTAGTTTTCCTGTTATCTCCATCTATTATCAAACCTTGCTTCTATCTGGATCACTCTTATTCCCTGGAGCATTTTTCCTAAGTACTTTTGTAGTTGTAGATGTTCCAGCACCTCCATCTTCAGGGGCAGCAGCACTTGAGTTTCCAACTCCTGGACCCGAACCAGATGCCATTTTTGTTTACCTAAATCTGGGACTGGAATACTAACACATTTGTAACATTCTGTTATCTATAGTTTATACATACATGATACATTATACAATATAATCCTAATTTTTAGCTTAGGTTATAAAAATTCGACCGGCCTCTCTGGTTCTCTGCTGCATTGGGCGAGCAGGGAGACCTCGCGAGCGCAGGGAGGAGACCTCATCGAGGTCTCCCTGCCCTCGCGAGCGCAGGGAGGAGACCTCGACGGTCTCCCTGCTCGCGAGCGCAGGGAGGAGACCTCATCGAGGTCTCCCTGCCCTCGCGAGCGCAGGGAGGAGACCTCGACGGTCTCCCTGCTCGCGAGCGCAGGGAGGAGACCTCGACGGTCTCCCTGCTCGCGAGCGCAGGGAGACCTCGACGCCTCCCTGCTCGTGAGCAGGGAGACCCCCACGCCTCTCGGGAGCATGGAAGCACCGAGAGGTGCCGAGGTCTCCATTGCTCACGCGGGGAGGGAGGTAGACAACAACAGGAGCAGACCGGCGAACAGGACGGCGCCAGAAAAAGAACGGCAAATGAGAGAGAGAGAGAAAGGGAGGGAGGGAGGGAGGAGAAGGGGACTAGGAGAGTACCGATCATTCACGGCGGCCGTAATGGCAGGCGGCAGCAGCGCAGAGCGGCAGCGGCGGCAGACGGCTGGAAAATACGGTGGCAGGCGACTGCAACAACCGGCAGCAGGTGTGAACAACCAGCGGCAGGCGGCGGCAAGCCATGGCAGCAAGTGGTAACTAGGGCATCAATGATCTTTTTTCTTCCTTTTGGCTTTGCACTGTGACCACGTGACCCACGAAATCAGCGGGAAAAAAAAAGCTGGGATCGCTGGAGACGAGCGTCTCCAGCGATTCTACGTCCCAGCACGCGATTCTACCGCGTGCTGGTCGAAACCGATTCAGAGCATAATCGAGCACGTTTTTCAAAGGTGAGATTGTAAAAACGTACGATTTTATGTGTTAAGACGCGATTTTGACAACATTGGTCAGGATCCCTATCCGGATGGTAAGATCTTATGATCCTCCGGATAAAAATCGATCCCGATCCTAGTCGAAGGATCTTAAATGTAGGATCTATACCGGATCTATAGCCGGGTCTAAAGATCGGTAGGATCTTAGGATATTGGTACAAATTTATTTAGTCGAATAAGAGAAAATAAAAGTAAACATAAAGGTCCTTGAGAAAATTAGATTTAACTATTTTATTTATATATATTGTATATGTTAGTCCGATTAAAAGAGGGAGAGGGAGGCCAAGGCGGACACTTGATGAACTAATAGAGCAAGATCTATTGGTGAATAATATACCGAAAGGTTTGGTTACTAATAGAGCGGAATGACGTCGTATGATCCATGTAGCCGACCCCACCTAGTGGGATAAGGCTTTGTTGTTGTTGTTGTATATTGTATCGCATGAACATGGATCAACGAATATATTGACGTCGTATGATCCATGTAGCCGACCCCACCTAGTGGGATAAGGCTTTGTTGTTGTTGTTGTTGTTATGAATCTAGTACTATATTATCTTACATCAAAATTAATTTTTATTATTTCACGTATACTAAGAATTATATTGCACTTTAATAAATATTATAGTTCATTAAGATCAAATATTATATATTGTTATTTTAATGTTTTTTAAGAATATATCATATTGTCTTTTAGATGATATAAAAAAAATATCTATTAGACTTGAAAATATGAATAAAGTATTAATGGTCAATGTTTAATTAACTTATATATAAACATAATATTTATGAATAAATATACTACTTTATTATTTTATATTAAAAATAATTTTTTATTCATGTGGTAGGATCTTACGATCCTTGATCCTCGAAGCTCCTTACGATCCTACTTCGGAAAGTGATCCTGACAACCTTGGTCTGATGGTTGATTAACTAGGGAATGTTGGTGCTGACAACATTGATGGGCCCAGTCTATGACAAGGTTCTTTGGTCCCCATTCCCAATTTATTTGTATTGTGTATATTTTGTTTGTTGTATACATTGAAAAAAATGTCAGGATTCATCTCCCTGCACCGAAAATTGATAGGTCAACTCATTATGGTTGGACACAAAATTGTATGAATAGGTGGTGGAGGTGAACCAAGCAGAGGCCAAGTATAGTGAAACTGAAACATTTACAACAACAACAACAACAACAACAAAGCCTTATCCCACTAGGTGGGGTCGGCTACATGGTTCATACGACGCTATTCGTTGATCCATGTTCATGCGATTCGACATGGTTTTACGCTGGTTGTCGGGGCCTAACACAACCCTCCTCCTTTATCCGGGCTTGGGACCGGCTATAAAACATAGGCGGAGTTAGTGAAACTGAAACATTTAAATTTGATTAAAAATACCCAAATATCTATAAAAGCACTTATAAATAAAATATATAAATAATCCCTCTAAAAAAATATATAAATAATCCTGAGTGTATCACTAATTATCTGGTGCTTTTTGAGATTAATTTTTAGGCATGATGCAGGTGTAACACACATATGAGAAGCAACATAATACTTGCACTATGCAATATCTATGATTCATATAACTTTCAAACCTTTGAGTCATATTTATCACGACCGGCTATCAGCCATTCCAGGTGGATTGCCTACGTGGATATCACTGTCTGACTCATCAGCCGCCACATGGACAACCCTCTTAAGTTAAAAAATTTCTCTCTCGTACGTGTCATATGTAAAGCAACAAAAAAAGCCCCCACATATGGAATAATTCTATATTTTTTTTGTTAATACAGTAAAGTTGTGACAACTTGCCACCAGCAAGCTCACTATGGTCACCATAACCAGAGGTTGGTTGTTACAACGAAGGATTAATTTAACAAAAGAAGAAATCAAACAAAAATATTCCTAAATTTCATTGGAAAATGACGTCCCACACACCACACACGCACCAAGTCACACCATGACAAGAACATCGTAGAAGCGCATCTCATGCGAAGAGGCTGAGAAGCTTCGGCTCTGGGTCGGAGTGAGTTCCTCGGCTTTTGCCGCTTCTGGTGACCGATCCTTCCGAGTTCAGGGGCAGACTCCCCGGCCTACAACGTTTGGCCTCCCACATCCTGCCATCTGGAAACTGCAGGATCAGGTAGATGTCGAGATTGCACGCTGCCGCATTGTCATTGGATTCATCCGGAGACGAAGAGCAGGCCTTTGGTTTCATGGATGATTGCAAAGGTGGGAAATCCCATATCGGGCTTGACATAAAGGCGTATCCCCAGCCGGACATGGGAAATGGATGAGGATGTCTGCTATGCCGATCTGTTCTTCATCGTCCTCTTCCACAGGCAGAGTGATTGACAGAATGATGGGATCATCGACGACGGCGGAGGTGGTATTGATCTCGACGATATTGGAGAACCCCCTCCCATTCAGTGGAAGTGTGCAACCTCAGGGCTGCTGCTCCTTTTTTTATTTTAAAATATATGTGGAGGATTTTTTTTAATTTCTTTTATCATTTTAAATATGACAAGTATGAGATAGAATTTTTTTTACTTAAGCTGGTTGCCCATGCGGCGGATGATGAGTCGGATATCATGGTATCCCTGCACGCAATCCACTGAAAAACGGCCGATAGCCGGTCGTAGGAGTGTTCATCAGTGAAGCCGTGAACTGATCACAACCCAACCCGACTTGACCCAACCCAACCTGATGACCTAGGTTTTTAATTTATTTTTATTTAATTTAAGACATTTATGTCATCTAAATTTAAAAATATACAAAAAGTAAACTATTTTAAATATAGGTAAATATTTAAATATGTAAAATATTATTTTTGGTATTTAAAATAATATGTTATATGTATTTTTTATATTAAAAATGCAAAAGAAAAATAAAAAAGAAAATTGATGGTTGGGTAACCCGGCCACTCGACCCGACCCAATCTGACCTGGCTCGGGTCGGATTGGGTCAGATCTGACCTTAAAAATAGTTGAACCCGACCAAACCAGACCCGACCAAACTTAGTCGGGTTCGGTCCAACCCGATCCATGAATACCCTTGGAAGATTGCGAATGAAAAGTTTCGGAAGTTTGAAGTTGGATGATCATTCTATGAATACGCTCAAAGTTTGATAACAATACTGGAAATTAACTCTTGCTTTCCTAGGATTAGACACCCTTCTTAAAAGTTGTTTTTTTTTAATGGTAAAAGTTAAAGCTGCAATTCAGAAGCCTTAGTTCAGTGTCTACTTTTTCATGTGGATTCAGCTATATTACTCAATACAACTACTGTGTCCTGAGTTTGCAGTTTTTTTCTAATTTGACATCAAGGTCATACTAAAAAAGATCTTCTTGCTTGAGAGATTTTTCTTCCTGCTATGTGAAATGTTACTGTCATTCCTTTTTCCTTGAGCCGGAGCCGTCCGTCGAGAAGTCCCCCCGTTTTCCCTCGTTTCCATTTTTCCCTTTATCGACAACGCCACATTTCTCGTTTCCTCTCATCTCTTCGCCATTGAGCCCTGTGATCCGAGCTCTAAGCTGAGAAGAGGATCGTGGTAATCCCGCCGCGAAGAGCGAGGTCGACCTATTGAGGTGTGTAATCGGTTTCCCCTGCATAGTTGTTTGGAATCATTCTTTACTTGGCGTGTCTAGAATTTGGTTTCACTTGTTCGAACGTTCTGTTTATCTCTGGAAATTTGAGGGTTTTACCATGATCGGAGGCGATAATGGGATCCGTGTGCACTCCGACTTGTTTGTACCGTGTATTTCTATGTCAAATGAGCAAACCTCTCTCTCTCTCTCGTCTTTTGATTGGAGAAAGAAAGTCTGAGCTCGAGATATGATATTTTAGTGTTTAAGGCATGATTTTTTTTTTTGTATTCTAATCTTTTTTTCTTTTTCTTTTTTTTTTGTTTTAAGCTGCGCAGTCAAGTTTTTTTTTATGTTGGTTTGCAAAGGCAACGGATGTGTGCACTGAGTTCTTATTCTAATCCTGTAGAAGCTCGTAGTTGCTCAGTCTGGGAATCCAATGAAATTGTAGTGAAGGGTTTGCAGAGGAAAAGAAACGTTTTTTGCTCGGTTTTGGGAAAGTTTAGTACTCAGAGTTGTTTTAGTGCTCATTTTCTCATTTCTTTCCTCTTTTATGTACATCTCCTCTTCAAGAATCGGTGAATACCTCCTTTGTCACTCCTGCTGTTGATAATCGAGATGTTTGTCTTGCGTTTGGTTGTCCGATAGCTGCTAACTTGTGAAATGGATCGAGAATACATCTGCCATCATCTCTACATCTTTCTTACTATATTCAAGTTCTGATGGATTTTTTGCACACAAATGTACAAGTTATTTCAAAAATCTTTTTATTGGACATGCACCTCCTTATATAGCACTGAAGCTTTCGTTAGTCATTCCTCTTTCTGGTATTCTTTACCCAGTGGTGCATTCTATTATCCAATTTAATAATACACATCATCATTGGATCGTTGATCTTAATAGTGTTCTAACTACTTTCAGGTCACGTCATAAGACACTCCAGTTAGCAATCTGCAAACAATCAAATTAGCACACAACTATATACATTGGGTAATAGCATGCTAGTTTGCAAATCCAAGTATTTAGAACATATATTTTTTGTTATCATTAAACCATTAATCACTATTGTAATATTCTTTCTCCAACATAATGATGATGCTCATACTATTTAATATGTAACAAAGCACCTTTTTAATTAAAATCAAAACTAGGGAATTCCTCTTTGCAAAATCATTAATAATTTACTAATTGTTATTTAAACTTTGTGGTTATTTATTTAAACTAGGGAACTCCGCCTATATTTTATAGCCGGTCCCAAGCCCGGATAAAGGAGGAGGGTTGTATTAGGCCCCGACAGCCAGCATAAAATCCTGTCGAATTTTATGAACATGGATCAACGAATTTGCCGACCCCACCTAGTGGGATAAGGCTTTGTTGTTGTTATATTCCTTTTTCCTTGAAGTTTCCGTTATGTTCACATAATTACCATTTACATTGGTCGATAAGCTAGAGAAAAACATTTAAATTCTTATGCTATATGTATGTGTACAATATTCATATTAGTCTATTCTATCATATAGGAGAGGGGAGAAAATATACCACCTGAAGAGTTATTTGAAGTGGCAAAGAAGATGAAGGAACAATACTGTTACACTTGTTCAGACATTGTCAAGGTATTCATGATTTAATTTTTTGCTGATGTCTTTACCTTTTCATTTAGATATTCTATGTTTAAATGCATTTTCTGATCATATGGTTTGGAAATCTCGCTTTAACATTTGCTAACAATGTTGTCTTATTATGTCCAGTAAATGTTTCCATGCGTGACACTCTCTTTCTCTCTGAAACATTTCTTGAGAGAAAAGAAAATAAAAAGAAGATTAGTATAGTGTTCTAGTATCCATGCAACGTGTTGACTAAGACTCCTGACTAATTGAGACTGATCCACACTTACGTCCACTCTTAAACGATGCACATTTTTTACAGACCCTTTTGTCAGTGAGCTCAAAGTGTTAAACTTTTTTTTTGAAAGATTCAACATCTATTAATCTAAATGCAAATATATCTGGCTAAAGCCTATGCAAATGCAGATTACGTAGAACATCTTTCAATTAAGGCCATTTCCATAACTTGCAATATCTTTTTCAATGTTGCTATTTTTTTCTCATTTTACACATGGGAAGTAATGAAAAATAGGAGTTTCTTATCAACAGTGATATGAACTTGTGAATGGGGTTGTGATTATACGTGTCTAAGAATGTTATCGATTTCTTTTGAAAGGAATATTCAAATGGTAACATTTGTTTTTGACAATACACTTGAGCTGTCTGTGAACATAATTGTATTGTTATTTAACATGATATATATACTTGATTAATTGACATTATATATATATATATATATATATATAAACTTGGAAATCTAACCTTTGCTTTTTGATGTTTCTTAGGAGTTCAACAAACATGACAAGAATCCTAGCAGGTACATTAAGCAATGGACTGGCAGAAAATTGAAGACAGGAGCACCATACTCCTGTGACATTGGATATGAGCGGTTTCTAGGTCCTGAGGTGTGGACTCCAATTTAATATCTCATGGACACACGAGCTTGTATATTGTGAAAATAATTTCTATGATAGCAAGTTTGATGATAATGAATAACTATGCTAATGATAATCGTGGAGTGATGTTTGATTCCAATATTAATATGGACACAATAAAGCATGAAGTATGATACAGCTGAATTAGACTTTTAGCAATACACAAAGCAATTTTTTTTCTTTCACATTTGTGACGGTATGTGTCGGCAGACATGCTAATAATCAGGAATTAAATTTCCAAATATTTGCATGTGTGGATATCTAGAATTTTTTTCCTTATTGTTGCTCTTGAAGCATTTACTGTGATTCCTACTTGTATGTTATGTTACAAGGTCTAAGAACTGCTGGCGCAAATGGTACCACTGGTGTTTGGAAGGGTATGGCATGTTACTGTACCTCTGATACTTCTTTCTCGGTGTGAGAATCACAGACCAAACCCTACGTAATGAACTTAAATATAAAACCAGGGAAAATATTGATACTTATTATGTCACCAGCACTGAAGCGTAGCCCTACCTGGCAGTCTGTGATATGGTGTGTTGTCCTGGAGGAAATTGAAGAGCCTATCCAATTCACACACTGCACCACTAACATTCAGTTAAGGAAACCAAGTGAATCATGCCATCTCTCTCTCTCTCTGAGAAAGCCCTTCCTGGTTGTTTGGATGCCGATCTGTGCAAAAAAGCCAAAAAAGATAGAAAAGAGAGTTTTGGTGTACAAGATAAAACAAACATGATATTACAGAGAGATTGGATGGTTGCTCTTATTTTCTTTTGTTAGGGGGATATCATTGAAGGACATAGAGAACAGAGATGTTGGGAGTTTTATTTATGTTGTCTTTTTTATGATGGGTTGGGATTTCTAGATACTGCAGGTGAATGAGGGATAACAAAGTATGATCCTTAGCATATGATGGTTCTGAAGAACTGATCTGATATGTGTAGTATTAATATAGTGTGCGAAATATGAATTAAGATTGAAGATACTAGTTTCGTCAAACTTTGTTTCAGAACATGTTGAGTTTGCTGGTATGGATTGACACATGTTTCTGTTGTAACCAACCTGTCATATTCATTTCCTAGTCAGAATACATCATTTTCATTAGTAAGTGGACTTCTTTTACAGCATTTTTTGTCATTTGTTTTCTGTTAACATTTTATCTATTGGTTGCAGATTTTCTTCAATCCTGAGGTCTACAGTAGTGATTTTATTACTCCATTACCTGCACTTGTTGACAAGTGCATACAGTCATCACCAATTGACACCAGGAGGGCTTTGTATAAGGTAGGTGTACATTAGTTTCATAACGATCGAAGCATAGCTTTCTCTGATCCTATTGTTTGATACCATTGTTCCTCAGAATATTGTGTTATCTGGGGGCTCTACCATGTTCAAGGACTTCCATAGGAGATTGCAACGGGATTTAAAGAAGATAGTAGACACACGAATTAAGGCATATGATGCCCGCCTTATCGGAGACATAAAAGTATATTTCACTGATGTTTTCTCCTTTTCGCATAAAACATATAATCCATTCCTGACTGCTTAATTATTTCTCCAGGCTCAGCCCATTGAAGTTAATGTTGTTAACCATCCTATCCAGAGATATGCAGTTTGGTTTGGTGGTTCTGTACTGGCATCTACGCCTGAATTCTATACGGTAATTTCCTTCCATGATATATATACCTTCTTTTTCTGGATGTATATTGATTTTCTTTCTACCAAAAATATCAAAAAATCTTATACTCATGTGAGCTTGATCATATTCAACATATCAAAGATATATCAGGCATCAAATTTTAAACATATGCATCATCATTCAGATTATCTATCATTACAAATATGTTTTTCTTAATTACACAAATGTTTTAAGCAATTTAGAAAGAGAACCCTTACAATTCTCTTGTCCCTCCCCTGGTGGCTCCACCCTGAAAATCTTGATTTGATTTTATAGAAGAAACTGGCTACTGGTGGTTAAGAATGTGAAACATATGTTACAAGGATGAAGCACAAGGCTGCTATCATGATGGGTGTCTAGTCCTTCTCAAAGTACTTGTTTTCCCCATCTATCATATGTCAATGTTGCACATGTTAGCCCAAGACGGGTGATAGAATGACTCCCACCAGTTTCTTCTGGAAGCATAGTGGGATAAAGGGAAGTGGCAGAAGGTGGTATGCCATCTGACATCCTCCTATGGCCTCGGTGTTTGGAATCGCTGTTAGAAAAACCATGCTTTGTTGGCATGATGGATCAGACATGTCATGGCCATGACGAGACCGTTTTGTGCATGATATGGCCGTCGTCTTTCATGGGAGTCAGATTGCTTGTGCTTCTGGGGCATCATCTCTCTATCATGGCTAGAAAAACCATCCTTCATAGGCACATGAGGTCAGACATATCATGGCCATGACACGAGACCTTTGAAACTTCATTTTTTTATGCATGTTATGACCATGACCTTTCACGGGAGTCAAATTGCTTGTGGTTCATGGGCGTCATCTTTCTAGCATTGTGTGATGACAGTGCTTCCAGTATTGAGGTCACACTTGTGCATCCGGGGAAATAATAATTATGGTAGTGACCTCTCTTTTTGGTAGCATGACTTGTCACACAATAGTCCATTAGTAGTCCTTCCCTAGATTAACCCAGCCTGTGCTGTCGATCATGAGCCATCAGTGACATCATATTGGACAGCACCAAAGGGTATTATGGAGATAATGCTCATCTCTTTTGTACTACGTTAGATTTGAGGACATATGAGCTCCTCTGTCTTTGGACAGGGTTTCAAACCACCATCTGAGTCTTGACGGTTGGGTGTGATTATTTGGGTGCTTCTTTGCTAGTGAGGTATAAGCTTACCTTCTCCTTGGCAATGCCGGGACAGACCACAATTTTAGTACGGACCACAGACTCTTATGAATAATCCACTCATCCTTCAAAGTCAAGTTGTTCATTGGGCTGTTGACAGGATCATTGTTGAGGTCATTGCACCTCTTATTTGGTTGTTCCATCTCCAGCAAGGTCTAGCAGAATATATGCTATGTGGGAATATATCCACTGTCTGACGTTTGAGACACTTTGTCCATTCGTATGGGAGTTCTTTAGGACACGTTTGTGATTGAAAATGACGCTATGCAGAAAAATGTAGATCACACCTTTTTGTCATGTAAATATGGGAGATTGATTTTTTTTGTGTTGATCCTCGAGGTCATGCTTCATACTTTTTTGATTTTTCTCCACATTCACATTTATCTATATTCTAATATGTGGATCTTCATAATCTTTTTTGTTTTTCTCCACTCACATTTATCTATATTCTAATATGGGCAGATTTTCATATTCTTTTTTTTTCTTCACTCACATTTATCTATATTCTAATATTGGTAGATATTCATAATCTTTTCTCTTTTCTCCACACTCGCATTTACCGATATTCTAATATGGGCAGATGACTAGAAGATTCCTAGTATTTTCCCCTCAGAATAAATACAATGTGTTCTTGGAGTTGAAGTTATCAAATACTATCATCTGAGTTCTGGCCACTAGAAAAAGTTGCATCCGTTTTTTTGTTAGACCCAGAACATTTAACAATGAAGTTATTTAGGTGCTGATGTAACTATGATCCGGATATCTCAATTGCTTGGTTTATATTTTGGGGTCCACTTAATGACGTCAGGACTCAACAGAATTACCAGGCATTCATATTATTTTCTGGTCACCGAGCAGAGAAGAAAATGTGATTATATACATATTCAATAGTTTCCTAAAACAAACACAGATGTTTAAATGATGATAATCAAGTTACTGCGTGCTCAGCTTTCGTTCTCTTTGATTTTATCTCATTTTCTTATCATATGAGGATCCTTTCCTCTTTCAGGCTTGCCATACGAAAGCAGAGTACGAGGAGTATGGAGCAAGTATTTGCAGGAGTAATCCCGTCTTCAAAGGCATGTACTGAAACGGGAATAGTGAACCGACAAAGTTAAACCTACATATAATATCAAGTGAAAACTGCAGCTTAAGAGTAATATGCCGATGCTTGTCGCAACATTCCCGCATATGTACAGCCGTGAGAGAATTTAGATGGATCCTTGTGTAAGGGATGAGCATTAAATGTTCTGGTTGTTCAAGCTCAGGTTCTGTGTTGTCAATTCGATATATTTTTGTTCCTGACAAATGTATTCAATCGGCAAAACATGGAAGAGCAGTACCTCTCTGGATGATGATCAATGGTCTGAGCTGATTTGATCCTTTTTGGTGTTTAGCTTTTGTTTTAACTTGCAAAAGTCTATTGACGAAAACTTTGAACAATGTGGAGTTCAGATTTTCGATCATTGTAAACTGTTGGTCTTGCGCGGGCAGTCTGGTCCTTTTGGATGTGTTCATGTGGTGTAAAGCAGCAGGAAAAGTTTGTGCCCTAGAGCAAAACTGCAGCTCATTCTTGAATACGTAGTGAACTTGTATGTAGTTTTCGACTGAATTTTATAGTCAAAAGAAAATGTTGTTTATTAGTTAAAAAAAATTTATATCTTTTAGAACCATATACTTTATTGATTAAGGTTTTGCACAATGTGTATAGGCCAACTATGCATTAATGCAAGTACTCAATTTGGTGTGTGTGAGATAGCAATGTTTAATAGAATCATCAGATTTCGCCATACACCGCCTACCACTATTCTTCCAATGTACTCATAACAAATTGTTTTTCTCACAAAGTTTCCCTGCATCCTTGGAAAATTGGAGGCTAATGAGATTTATGACAACTTGGAACAAACGAGATGCAAATGGAGACATCACAAAAAATGCCCAAAAAATTATAAGTAATTCCACTCCAATCAGAAGGAAAACTATAGAATATTTCTGCTTTTGAAGCAGAAAATTGAAGAGTTATGGAGCCCTGTCAAAAGGGAAAGTATCATTGTAACATGCATCCCAGGTAGCCCCAATAGCATCCTTTGCAGCTGCTTCAGAGCAATATGGATTTACTAGAACTGACTTTAGAGCTCGCCTTTTAACACACTCCTGAAGGTGACAAAAGGGAAATTGACCTTGTTAGTATGATCACATAAAATGTTTTGAACATGATCATATTGATAATAGAGTCTCCATAATTAATGATATTCCATCAGAGCAACACAGGCACGACGAAACTACTGTATGACAGTATGATGGAACTGTGAAGACGGAAAATTATACTCACATACAGTTGATCAGGAAAAATCAAGTTCCAAGAGAATTAAATATTCCCAAGATGCCGCACAATGCTAAACTAATAGAAGCATCCAAGATATATTTAATTAACTTCAGAAACATTTTTTTCCTCTCTTTTGAGGGCTAAGTTCAGAAAATTCACTTTGGAATATATGAAATTGAATCAAGACCCTTTTACCCTGCAGTTATATAACTAGTAATATAATAAACTTTGACATAAGGACAAAGTTAGATGAAAATAGCAAACCCCATCTTGTTTCTCCAATTTGGTGTAATTAATTGGAGGGGTGGTCAAGATCCCACAAAACCTCTCCCTACCCTCTTGACCTCTTTTAAATTCTTATTCAAACAACACAAACCTCTTGGAATATTCCATCTTTTCAAACCCCTCCTAAGGCCTCAATCTAAAGAACCCCTTCGATTACAAAATAACTGTTACTGAGTCATTATTGTGGATTTCATGGATTTCCTTTCTAAAAATAATATTCAAGTAGAAGTTTGGGTGAATTATCTTGGGAAAAGTCAGGACAAAAGACAAACGAGTCCTAGAGAATGGGGCCGCTCAAAAAGTCCTTGAGAATTAGGGAATTTCAAAATCCAAGCTTTCAAGGCCAAACCATATTGTAGTTTGTAATTAACTTAAAAACAAAAAGCCTACTTAAGTTTGAAAACACAGTACCAGACAAAATCTCTTAACCAACTGGAAATAGGAATAATAGTCCTGGTCTTAGAAGGGCATTGGCTTCCTAATTTATGAGGAATAAGAATCCTAGTCCTCAAGCTTCTGTAATTTCTTGCTACTTGAACTTGCCAAGGGGTAATTTTCTTAAGGGGCGTAGAGGGGCAAATCTTTTTTTTTTTGAGAAGAGTAGAGGGGCAAATCTTTATGGCCAAGTTCCTACAATTATCATTAGAGAATGACTAGTTCTGTTTAGAAACCTACAGAAGTTCCTTATATATTTTGAAAGTCCACACCAAGTCATGCAGTCTTTTTATAAGGGACAAACAAATTTTAGAATATAGAGAAAAGGAAGGGAATAAACTTTTCAGAACTAAACCCAGTCCATCAGTGCCCTTTCTAATCCAAGAAAAGAACCTCAAGGACAAATGTTTCATCCTTATTTCTAAGAAGGAAAGTATTAACAGGGGTTTAAATGTTTCACAAGTCAAAGTTTACCCAACTTTCAGCACTCATTGAAGTGTCTATTTCAATTGCTTGTCCTCAGAATCTGAATACTCTAGTGCAACATCAGATGGGCTTCAAAAGCTGTTTGAATGTTGTATAGTCACATAGATATCGACATTTGGTATAGTAAATGCTTCTACCAGCATCTTCTTGTTACTTATTCCTTTCTTTCCTTAAGAATAGCCAAGTTGTGAATTGCAAACCAAAAGTAATGATGTCATATGAACTATACACAACTATATAATCCTTCTACATTTTGAGGCAGAGCTACATAAACCAATTGATTCCGAGTTTTTTTTTTTTTTGAGATGAATTGATTCCAAGTTATATACAATAGAATCATCCTATTGGTGTCAAGGTGTCATCATATACATGATCTTGTAGCTCATAGATTCCAAATATATTGGAACAAGCAAAATTAAGTTAACCTCCCAGATAAACTAATGAAAAAATTATGCCAAGAATCTGTTAATTATGCAAACTCAAAAGTTATTTATATTCCTACCTAAGACCACCAGAGGTATAATTGTTATTAACAAATTGTTATCCTCATTTGGGATAAAACTGTAGACAAGTTTTTATCCCTCATTCTACTGTACGAGGAATTACACATTTGTGAACTCATTGTTGGCAGCAAAAGGATGATGAGAAATACAAGAGGAACCTCCAAAATAGCAGGCATTCTAACAACTTATCATAATTTTTTTGGCATGTAGAAGATTCAATATGATGTCTTAGAGAAATAAAGTGATAAACTCAATTTACATGAAAAACAACAATAGAAAATCAAGAATAAATTGTACTAACTTGTTCATGGCCTCGTATCTTCATGAATCCACGCAACAATTCCCTTTTATAATGACAATCCCCACTGAGATGATTAGCTCGAATCTGGAAGAAAAAGTAATATGATAACCTTGGACAACGTTATTGGGGAGCAATGAAAATAGATTGTTTTAGCCATTCCAAGTGAGAGAGGCTAATAGGAAATAAACACCAGAATGCATGCAATCACTGAAAGATATTACCTCAGAGCAAGCATGATGAGTGCAATTCTTCCAGTCAATATTTTTTGCTCGGCAGTCATCATATGCATGGATTAACTCATGAATAATCACTTGATCTATCATATCTTGAGAACCCATATGATTACAACAAACTGTTATCTGAGACAAAACATGGAAAAGTCAATTTTCAATCAGTACATAAAACTCATGTCACTGTAGGGGTGAAAGATCACTGCACACTTGTATGATTAATGACAAAAACAAACAACAATTTGCAACATTAATCTTTGAGTAATGTTAAATATTAAATTTCAAAGTATAAGACACATTTACTCAAATGGGTAAACCAAAGTGCATTTATCACCAAAAAAATAAAGATAAATGAAAACTCTTCTTCGAGGTGAATAAGATAAACCAAGGCCTCCAACAAAGCATAAAAAGCATGATCAAATCAAGCTGGAGCATGATGTTGGTGGAACGAATGGTCATTGAATGTGTAAAAAAATGCAGCAAAGTCAACAGAAAGCCCACTATAGACACAAGAGCAGGTAAATCATGTGTATGTTCTCAGAAAAAAGAATGTGTATGTTTGCTTTTACTATACGGAAAAAACTCCTCTTCCATGTAGTCATACTTATAAGTCCATGACGTACTTCAGGCCATAGTCAATAACATATGGTTTGCTTTTACAGCCAGAAAAGGTTCACATATGGGACACAAGACAGCTGGCTCTGCAGGGCACTTCATCATTTTGGAGACGTATCTTATCATAAATTCCACCTATACAGAATTTCTTTGGAGCAACACTTGGAGCAGGAAGGGACTTTCGCATTTGGGAGGATCTGTGGCCCAGCGGGAGAACCTCTTTCTATCTCTTTCCTAAGACTATATGATCTAGTGGAAGACCGACGTGTAGTGGCTGCAACATATTGGGAAGACAGTATGCTAACTTTGGCATTTGAACTCCTCATTTCGTGGCTCCTATCTCGGATAACAGAGTCGAGGAATTTCTCCTTTTAGACATCTCTTGGCAAGATGCGTGGATATGGACAGCTAGCACATTTTTAGTACAAGGAACTTATGAGATACTGATCAATGAGATCAGTAGGACCGAAGATGAGCTACACCTGGATTGTTGGCTAATATGGCAACTCAAAATTTACGTATTAAGATATTTGCATGGCTCCTCAGAAGACAGCGACTGCAGCACAATGTTATAGGTTGAGGTGGATCCCAGGGGCTTGTACTTCATATGTTTTCAATGGAAACCCAGAGGAGAATATCGAACAACATTTCTTTGTTTGTATGTTGAAAATATCATATATATGTTATATATGTCTAGATACATGTTGAGAGACCGGGCAAAGGTGTAAGAAAACACTATTGTAACATTTTTTGATGTAATACTTTTCTATCAATAAATATGGATGAGTGCACAAGGCCTTCATCCTCTCTCCACTCAAAAGAAAAAGGTTCACATCCTTTTGAAAGTAGTTCAATCATTTATCTTACCATCAGAGGTAGCATGAGAATTGCAAAACACCAAAAGGTGGACGCTGACAAGATTTTACAGCGGTTGCACACAACAAATTAACCCATCACTTAAAGCAATATTGCAAACCATGAAATAAATCTGATCAAATTCATTAAAATCGTTGGCTTGTCATGAAAGGCAAGAAGAAACAAAAGCTCATACTTCCAAGAGACATCAATAATAACACATAGATATAAAATTATGCAAATGCATGTCAGAGTTGAACTGCATTCACCATAGGGATCCCAATTCTAAAAGACTACGAAACGCAGTTTAACTTTCTGGATCACCAATACTAAAAGATGTTCTAAACTCATCTGTATAAATATCTGCAAAGCATCGGACTTAGGCCCATAACGCGATAACTACCACCGCGATAACTACCATATGCAAAGAGAACATAATATTTCTAACGTTAATATGAGTGGAAGCAAAAAACCGGCATCATGCAAATGGGATGCGAAAAGTTGCTCGGCGTTCTCAAAGAGCGATCTTGCTAACATCACAAAGAGAAAAATCTCATATTTAGAAGCCAGGGGGGAAAGTAGCTCGTGTATATACCCCATTCTTACTGGAGTAGCCGCCGGCGAAACCTTGGTCCTTGCAGGTGGCGGCCAAGAAGAGGCGCACCCACACCGGGCAGCCCGCTTTCTCCATGTGCTCTCGCAGGAACCTCACCGTCGGATCTGAAGACGTTCACAGGCTGATATTAGAAACTGGGTTCTGCGAAGCAGAGCAGAGAAGCGCTGTTCTCTTTTGGTTGAGGCATTAGAACAAACGTTTGAGGCTCTTGTTGATGCGCTTCAGGCAATCCTTGTGAGACATTCCGGCAGAGGGATCGCCCGTCTCAACTCCGGTCCTCGCGTCCGGCGGCGGCGCTGTGCCGCTCAGGCCAGCAGCATCATCCATTTCCGTGGTTGTATCTGCTTTGCGGCGGGACGTGGCGAGTTGATTTTGTGGGTGTTCCCTTTGCTTTAATTCGATATTTTATTAACTTTTTTTCTTACATAATTTTTCTTACAAGAACACAAATTTTAATTCGATGTTTTATTCGAAGAGAGGCCTTAATTTCAAATAATAATATTTTTTAAAAATTATAAACATCCAATTAAGTGTATTAATATTTGCACAATGTGTATATGTCAATATAGAATTCAACTTCTAAATTTAATATACCAAATTAACATATTATTGCATATTCTAATTAATTTCATATCCGAATTCATCATAATAATTTAAATCAATACTACATAGAAAAAAAAATGTAAAACTATGAAATAATATTATTTGAAAAAAAATTAAATTAGTCTGCAAGTATATTCATATTAATAGGGGTACTAATTTAAAGCGGATAACTTTATTTGTTAAAAAGATTAAACTAATTTTTATTTCGGAACAAAATATTGATATTTTAAATCAATTTTCTCTGATTGGATAAATTTTTCAGGCGATTGGGATTTTACTTTCACCCCTACATTATCGCACGATCATCTTATTTTCATTATGACATTATCGTATTTTATGTTTAGGCTAAACATAAAATAAGATAATGTTATAATGAGATCATGCGATAATGTCGTGTTCCCTTTGGCATTTTTTAATTCATAGCAGTTACGTTTTTAATTCGTTGGCCTTGATTTGAAACATAGCATTTTCTTTACTATGGATACTCATAAATATTTTGAATAATCTTATACGCCTACTTTAATCTGGTTAGCATTTTGTAAATCACTATTAACTTTAAAAAAATAAAATGTATGATAAATAAAATTGAGTTAACAATATTTAGGTGTTAAGTGTTTTCACTATGATATATTTGTTCCATCAGAATTTGGACTTCCTTTCCTCATTTACCAATTAGTTTGGTGAAAAATCTTTGAAAGACGCATGGAAGGAGATCGACTTCTTTTTTTTTTATATCGAGACATTGATTTTCGAAGTTATTAGGGGTAAATTACACGTCCCAACTTTGAATGTTATAACTATCTAGTCCTTAACCTTCAATTTCTTGTAATTGATTCTTAACCTTCAATTTATAATTGGATTGTCCCACACTTCTATTTTCTTGCACGCTTTGTCCATTTGACCGTTGATGGCCGGTTTCCCGATTTCGTTGCTTACATGACCGTGACTTCATCATTTCACTTTCATCCACGTCATTTAAAAAAGTAATCTAATTATATACATATACAATAAAATAATATTACAAATAAAAATAAAACAATGAAAAAAGCAGAAAAGGGGATAGGCGCCCCTCTTTCTCCCTCGCGGCCGACGAAGAGGAATGGCCCTCATTTCTCCCTCGCAATTTTTGCTTCGTCACACGATGCGGCGAAAGAGAAAAGGAGGGCCGATGCCCCCCTTTCCCCTCGCCAATCACGAGGGAGGAAAGGGGAGCGCCAGGCTCCCCTCACATGGGGGGGGGGGGGGGGTGGGGGGTGGGGGTGCCCGTTCCTCTCTCGTGCACTCGTCGGCGTGCAAGAGAGGAAAGGGGGCGTCGGCTCCCGCCCCCTCCCCCACCTCCCTAGTCGATTGGCTCTCTCGCGTGCGTCGGCCGGCGTCGACAGACGCACACAAGAAAGAGGGGGCCATCGCCCCCTCTATACGAGCTCGTCAATTTCGACGAGCGACGACAGCTGCCAACTTTTTTATTTTTAATCTTATTTTGTTATATATGTATATTATTTTATTAAATTATATGGATGAAAGAGAAATGGTGTGTGTGGCGGTCATGTAAGTGAAAAAATTGAAAAATTCACTATCAGCGATTAAGTAGACGAAGCATGCAAGGAAATCAAAGTAGGGGGCATTTCAGTTATAAATTGAACTTAGGGGACTGTTGAGATATTTCCTTAAAGTTAAGGGGTGATCTGTATAATTTACCTAGATTATCAGCATCCGACTAATTTGGTGTTCAGAAGATTTTGAAGTTATTAGCATCCAACTAATTCAATGTTCAGACGAAAATGACATAAACAAATTTTAACCAAAACAATAACTATAAGAATCGAATACGAGACATTAACAACTAGGATCTCCAATATCTACTTCTACCTTTTGTATCGGCAATGTCTATTCTCCACAAAGACATGGGAGTTTCTTTTATGCAAACATGTTTCTCCGAGCACCTCACATAATCATAGTATCGGTGAAGTCCAAAATCATAGGAAGGGAATGAACGACATTGAAAGGAAGATATGAATAAAGATTAAAAGTTTGCCATAGATTATATAATATAAGTCCAAAATATGATGTCTGACGAAAAGGAAGTTCTCCATCGCGTGTTTCTTTTGTTTTGTAGCTTGTAGCAGTCATTAGATATAGGGTTATTTCCTCAAATCATCCCTAAACTGTCACGATTTTCTAGATTTAACTTGAAATTATGAACTTCATTTTTTTTGTCTTTAAGCTATCATGATTTTTCCAATTTGATCCTTCCGTCCAATTTCGTCAACTTCTCGATTATTTTTTATTTTTTCCATTTGTAAAAAATCCATTATACTTCTGCTACAAGTGTTAGTCCGTTTTTACTTAAAATAATATGTAATAGAAAAATGACTTGGGGGCGTCCCCCCTCCATGTTGTCGGAGCAAAAGGGGGGAGTGGGCACTCCCCCCCCCCCCCCCCCCCCCCCAACACACACACACAAGGGAGGTCGGCGCCCTCTTGAGTGAGCTCGCCCTCGTTGGCGAGCTCATTTAGGAGGGTGTCGGCCCCCCTTGAGAGAGCTCGTCCTCGCTGGCGAACTCGTTAGGGGGGCGTCGGCCCCCTTTTCTTCTTCATGTGCGGCGAGGGAGAAAGGGGGGACCTGAGCGGGCGAGCTCTCCTAGTGAGGGAGAAAAGGGGGGACGCCCCCACCCCTCAACTGTAACGATTCAAAAATTCACCCTAAAAGTTTTAAACATTTAGGACAATTCCGTGTCGTTAGCCCGTTCGCCATACATCATTTAACATCGGAAGACTTGACAATTTAGAGAAAATCATAATAAATAAAAACTTTCTATTAATCATGTCATAACTGATACTTCTAAAAATATTAAATCCCTAAACCTTCAATACATCATTAATCTCAATGTTCAAATAGAACTGTAAGACTCATTTAAATCTAAGTATGTGCAACACTTCGTCATGAGCTTGAATTGTCATCCATCACTTAATCTTAGTTACCTGCACAGATCTAGAGTGCATGATTTTCCAGTTAAAGTATGTAAAGGTCATGCATGCCATGAACTATACCATGACCCTTACATGATAATACATCATGCTTATCATTCATTCTTAACATATCATTCTTGAAATATAATCATTTCACATACCTATCTTACCTTAGAGTCATCGTCTGCAAGTACCATAACATAAGAACATACATAACATATATGACATAGACATATCATTGCATTTTATTTCCATTGTCATGTGTACCCTAGGAGTTTCCTAATAACTCCTTAATCTTATTCATTATTTGACATTGTTTTTTTTCTTTTCATTCTTTGCTTTACGTTTCCTCTTGATTACGATATAACTCTTTGAACATTCATCCATTCATCTTTCTTTCTTTTATTACCTTATGACATCTTTGGGGCACATTATATTCTTGCATACATTAACATTATCGATATCTTCCATCTGTATATTGGGGAATCTCAAACACCATTAAGGTGATGGCATTACTTCCCGAGAAGTTTCAATCACCGTAAGTAAAAGACATTTACTTCTCATCCTTACATTCATGACTTATTTTCATTACATTCATCATATAACATACTTCTTCTTTACCTAATAGCCAATACAATTTAGCATTCTTACATCAATTAATCGGGCACTAGAAAATCTCAAACACCTTTTGAGTGATGATATTATTTTTCAAAGAAGTTTCAGTCACCATAAAGTGAAAGACATTTACTTTTGAGAAATCTCAAACACTCTTTGGTAATGGAATTATTCCCCAAGAAGTCTCAATCATTATAAGGTGAAAGGCATTTACTTCTTGCCACATATTTCATCTTCACATCATCATTATATTTGTCCATAAGGCACTAGAAAATCTCAAACACCTTTTAGGTGATGACATTATTTCTCAAAAAAGTCTCAATCACCGTGAGGTGAAAGACATTTACTTCTTGCCTTCATCTTTCATCTTTCATCTTTCATCTTTACATCATACATTAATTCATAGAGCACTGAAAAATCTCAAACACCTTTTCAGGTAATGGCATTATTTTTCAAAGAAGTCTCAGTCACCATAAAGCGAAAGACATTTACTTTTGCAAAACCTCAAACATCCTTTGGTGATAGCATTATTCCCCAAGATGTCTCAATCACTATAAAGTGAAAGACATTTACTTCTTGCCCTCATCTTTCATCTTTGCTTAGTTGAAGGCTCAGGGTAACATCATTACAACTAGGTCAACGGCTCCTAGGAAATCTCAAACACCCTTTCAGTGATGGCATTATTTCTTGTGAAGTCTCAATCACCCTAAAGTGAATGTCATTTACTTCTTAACATTAATGAGTACCGAGGGATTTCCTTCCACTTTATACGTTATTAGGGTCATTAATACATCAAGCATTCACATCAATCAATCATCCCCTAGCCTAATTATGGTTGACCATACATTTCTTGTATCTCCGTTCATACATAATTAACCATCATCGATCATCAATCATCAATACATGATAATGATATCATGAAAATACTTTAAATATATCATATAACCTATCTTTCTCTCGGTCACGACCATGATGGATTGGTTACGGTTGTGACAATAAACGTCACGGGTGTGATAGAACATTATTTTTCTTTTCATTTTCCTTTCCGTTCACGGTCGTAACTGAGAGTGTCATGACCGTCCTTAATTGGTCACGGTCATGCCAGTGCCTTGGACGATAGGCCTCTTCCAGCCTCTCGGTCACGATCATTCCGAGACTCGGCATGGCCGTGCCGATGATCCAGAATTCGATCTTCCACCCAACATTTTCAATTTTTGAGATTAAGACTCCAATAAAAATAATCTAAAACATCATAAATATTTCATGTATGATCTCTTAGCATCTATGCATCTAGAACATATTAAAACATATCATTTTCATTCATTAGCAAGATTTAGGACTTTTTTCTAAAAATTCATACATCTAACAGAATCTATTCTCTGCATAGTATTCTGGCAATAGTCACCAAAATATTAATAACTTAACTTATAATTTTTCTTTTCATATGATTCCAATTTTTTCATAAAGATAATACGAACCTTTAACTCATGAATAAATTTAAAATGCTAACCCAATATTTTCAATTGACTATAAGTTTTAAAATTTGGTCTCGCTATTATCCGAAACAGCATAACACCAGCCCGATTTTTTATCATAACTACTCTTATACAACTCCAAATCATATGAAACAAATATCTATGAAAACTAGACTTCTATTTCTATCCATATATTATTTGTAATTTTTGAATAAGACAAACTTATCTGAACAATTATTATAAAACAGTTACGAATTCCCGATATAGCATGACACTAGTTTGATGTTTTGACTATAACTATTTGTATACAACTCCAAATCGTATGAAACCAATTTGTGGAAACTAAACTTCGAGGACTTTTCATCCATATATTATTTATAATTTTTGATAAGTAAAACATACCCTAATAATTATTATAAAATAATCACGAATTTGACAGATTTATGCAATATAAATCATGCAACCCTCAATCAAAATTCCTATCAAGAACATGGTGTTCTTGAAATTCTCAATCCGAATAAAAACATCACTGAGAGGGGAGAGATGAGTTTGGATCCCCTTTACATACCTTTGAATTTTAGATCTAATATCTTCTTTTTCCTAATCATCTTATCCTTCTTCTTCAACTAGAAGCCTCTAGATCTTTTTGTCCTTTTTCCTAAAAATCTTTATCTTTTTTTTGTTAATCTTAAAACATAGCCACCATGAAGAATATGACTGCTCTAGATCTCCTAACCTTAGACTTTTCTTAGTGGAGAAGAAAAAAAGAGAAAAGGAGTTGACGGCTAAGTTTTTTGAGAATTAATACGGTTATTGATCATTTATATAGAATTTACATTAGACTTTTAGCCAAAAGATCCAAATACTTTTGGCCCAAATTCCAAGATATTACACCACAGGTAATCTCCCTTTTACGAAGCTGAGATAAAATTTATTAAGAGTTCATGTAGACAAAAATTAAAGTATACTATGAAAACTTTTAAAATTGTATGGACCCTTTATAGAATTTATAAATTTGTATAATGACTCGCACAATTTTATATAAGTGTGTAGGATTTTATTTTCCATTTTTCCAGATACTTGAATTTAGATAATTTATTTATTTTAAATACTTATTATTTGTTTAAAAAATGTTTGCGGAAATCATAGCAGAGTTAAAATTTTAAGACCTATTTAATGATCTATAGAATTTCTTTTTCGATACATAAACGAGACTGCTGACGTTTTTATGTTCCTACGGCTAGGCAAATATACAAATTTATTCTGATAATATTAATGACTACGACTTTAAACTCTTAAAACTTTATCAAATATAAACTTTTTTTAAAGGATAAGCTGATCAAATATACCATTATATTCAATTGTATGATTTGAGACTTATGGTGGAGTTTACATAATTGTCGAACTAGACTCATAATAAAGAACTTAGAAATGACAGAAAAAAATAGCGAACTGATAAAAAAAAAAGAATCTTTGAACAGCTCAAGAACACAGCATATATTGCCCAAATCACAACGAAACAAATGGGCCATCAAGCAAGTAATTAATCACAATATATTAGTATATATGTTTTCTCAAAAGAACAGCAATATATATTAATTCCAGCTAAAATTTTGATCCTTCTTCCTACTTACTTTGATCTGCTTGAGTTATCTATTTAATTCCATATCTTATTTCTAACGTGGACATTTCATATTTTATTTGGGTTAAGAGCTAGTTTCTTTTACCATATTATATATGCACTGCCGACCTGCCGCTATGTAATTTGCTTTTACTTGGCCAAAGATAAGTTGGAACTTAAAATCCAATGAGAGTGAAAACTAAGACGTAGTATATATGTGATATTCTGATAATTATCTTCTACTTGCGTCTACTATCTAATACTTATCAGTATTAAATCACCCAAAAATACCTCTGAGATTGAATACATAATATATAGTGGCATTTCAAGAGTTAGGAAAAAAGCATTATTAAATTTTAATGATGATAATCAGATTTTTTTTAAAAAAAATGTTTAGCTTTTCTTTTGTCCTTGGACTACATTGAAATGTACTTTCGATCACGCTAATATTGGTTGAATCCATCTAATACAACATAAAGAAGGTGCATGTGTTTTTTTTCTCTATTTAAAATTGAATGCTAATTGGACTGAATATGTCGGGGAACTTATAACAAAAAAGCCATGCAGTGCAATGACAACTATGTAGGGCCATAAAGTTAAATTATTTTATCTTTTTCTCTAGTTGCTATTATAATATTTGAGAATAACGACGGAATAGAAATTTATATCACAATTTTCCTGACCATTTCGTTTCGTCATGACTCACGATTTCTGTTATGATTATTTTGTGTACACATGGTTTCAAACTTGAAAAATGCATGCAGCCATCTACATTTACTTACTACTTGAGATTTTAATTTCGTTGTTAAAATATTTAACCCTTTGTTGGAAAGAAAATGTCAGGAGGAATTAGCTTATCCCATAGAAGTAGAACACAACCTTTAATGTTAAAAGGAATTTTATGAATTTACGCAAATATATCTTTTTGGAGTTGAAGATAATTCTGCACTTAATTGTTGATGATAATGGTTGTGGTTCAAACAATAAAAAGGGAAGGGGAAATCATCTGGAGACTTGTTTGCAGGCATGTTCAATGTGTGTGGAGTGGACCTCATATGCTTGGGACAAAGGCTTTGATGTAGAGCATTAGGAACCAAACAAAGAAAATATGGATTTAACTATTTGATGTGTAGAGCCCTCAATGCCTTTGACAGAGAGCATTAGGAATCAAACAAAGAATATGGATTTAACTATTGATGTGTAGAGCCCTCATGGTGAAGCATGTCCCTTGTATTTGACTTAATTAATGTGCATATGCAATTTAAAATGAAATTTTGAAAAAGATGCTTGTCTAGATTCGATCTTCAAGTTTGGCAAATATCTTTCTAGTTAGGCACAAATCATTCTCTATGCTCCATTAGAGTTGAAGTGCCACTTAAAAGACTTAGATATCTTTTGACAACACCGAAATTAACGTTTCAAATAGCGTTTAATGATTCAAACGTTAATTTTTTTATTTGATAAACGATAAAAATAAGTAACGTTTAACGTTTCATACGAAAATATTGAAAAACTACTTCTACTAGAGTTTAACGATTAGATGTTAGCGTTTTCTAAATTTTTCTAATTTTATCCTTATTCAAATATATTATTTCTCTCTAACTTTTCTTATTATTTTCTCATTTTTATTTTATAATCATTTAATTATATTTCATTTTATATTCATGTTTAATTAATTACAAATTATTTATATGTTAACAAAAATAATTTCACAATTAATATTTTTATATCATTGGTGCACTATATGATTTTATTGTCAATATAAATTTCTAATATATTTTAACAAAAAGAATTAGTTGTGAAATTTTATTTAATTTAATTAAGATATAAATATTTAATCTATTGTATTATATAGAATTTGTATAGTGCTTAAATTAAATAATTTGTCATATATTTAATTACGTCATTTTATATTCATCTGCTAATTCTACCACTAAGTTTATTAAAGACTTATTTGTTATAAACTCTAACCGCTAATCATCATTCGGTATCCGTTATCCGCTAGTTGAATCGTTATCCGCTTATCAAATCGCTAATAACGCTAAACAGAGCCTATATCCATCATTAAAATGTTTTGTTTTTCAAAATTATGTATGTAGAGTTAAGTGTTACAAATTTTGCATGAGAACTTTAAATGGTCATGGTCCCTTGAAATTTGTTAAAAAAAATATTTTATCCAGGAAATCAATGGAAGCAATAGGGACCGAAAATAAAAAAGATTAAATGCAAAAACTATCCAACATTTTCTTTGATGACCTTTATATATATACATATAATCATTATTTGTTTTATATCATTTTGTCCATCCTATTATTTTAGAAATTTCGTATGTTTCTTTCCATCAACTTATGATGAATTATGGATTAATAATATCCCATTCTTAATTTAATATTTTTCATTATCATTAATAGAAATTCCTGAATGATGAATAAACATTGATTTGTTATTCATCTAATTAAAGTTTTATCATCTTATGTCATACTTTGGAACTAGACTATTTTATGCATCTCAAATTTCATCTTATGCCATACCGTTGGGTCGTAACTTAATAAGCAGGGGGAAAATTTGGAATAAGATTTTCAACATCTCTTTCACTACAAAATTTCCAACATCGGACCAATCAAATTAAGATATGCGAATTTTACTTAACCCCTCCCATGCAGCCACGTGTCGTCCTCAGATCATTTCATGCGTGATATATATCCGCCACGCTCTTCGTCGCTCTCCGCAAGCTAACGATGCTGCCGCTTCGCCTCCTTCCTTGCTCCTCCGCCGAGCACCACGTCGTCGCCGCCACCATCGCCCACCCCGACGCCGCCACCGGCGTGCGTCCGGCCGTCGCCGTCTGCGACCTCACCGCCGTCACCTCTTCCGGCTCACCTTCTTCAACTTCCTCCGCGGTCGCAGCCACCAACAATTCCGACGACTCCTCCGCCGCCTCCCTGCTCTCCCTCCGCTCTCTCCTCGTCCCACTCTCCTCCCCCATTACCCCCTTCCATCTCTTCCTCACCTCCCTCAAGCCCCTCGCACCCTCGTCGTCGTCGTCCTCCGCCCCCGCCTTGGCAGCAGCGGCCGATGACGGCGCCTCCCGTCCGCCGCTTCTCTACTCCGCTTCTGAGGCTGGGATCACCGTCTTCGACCTCGCCGCCCTGCGGACCGTTGAGACCCTCCATGGGGTCCCGTCCGCCGGATCCGTGAAGTCCCTCGCCGTGTCCCCCGATGGTTCAGCCTTCTTCACCGCCCATCAGGACGGCCGCATCCGAGTCTGGAGCAGGTCTACCCGCTCCGGACGGCACAGCCTCGCCGCGACCCTCCCCACTTCCTCCGACCGCCTCCTCCGCTTGCCCCTCCCGGCCAACTACGTCACCGTCCGACGCCATCGCCGCCGCCTCTGGATAGAGCACGCCGACGCGGTCTCCTCGCTAGCCGTCTCAGCCTCCGGCAACGGCACGCCTGTCCTTTACTCCGGCTCCTGGGACAGGACACTCAAGGCCTGGCGCGCCGACCGTGACCACCGCTGTCTCGAGTCCGTCCGCGTGCACGGGGACGCCGTGAATGCCGTCGCCGTTTCGGGCGACGGCGTCGTCTACACGGGCTCGGCCGACGGGAGGATACGCGTGTGGGCGCGACCAACGCCGCAGCCAGAGGACAGAGCCAGTGTCGGTCAGTTTCGATTTCGCCGGCGGCGGCGAAGCGGCCTCGCCTTGGTGGCGGAGCTGGAGGGTCACCGGTCGGCGGTGAACGCGATCGCGCTGAACGGCGACGGGAGCGTGCTGTACTCCGGCGGTGGCGACCGGACCATCATGGTGTGGGAGCGCGAGGAGTCAGCGAGCCACATGGCCATGGCGGGCGCGCTACGCGGGCACTCGAGGGCTGTGCTGTGCGTCGCATGCACCGGCGATTTGGTCGTCAGCGGGAGCGCCGATCGGGCGGTCAGGATATGGAGGAGGAGCAGAAGCAACGTGGGCGATGTACCGGGAGGACGAGGGTTCAGTTGCCTCTTCGTCATGAATGGTCACGTGAGCCGGGTCAGGTCGGTGGCGGCGGTTCTGGTGCCGACGTCGCCGGAGTCGGACTCCAGCGAGGAGTTCAGGGTTTGCAGCGGCAGCATGGATGGGGAAGTCCGGATATGGCGGGTCCGGGTTTCGGGTTCGAAAGATGGATCCGAATTGTCGTGTACAGAAGCGGAGTACACGCTGAAGAATTAATATAAAAAATAATTCTTATATTTTGTTTTCGATCTATAATAACTTAACTAAATAGTAATTAAATATCAAGACTTCGTTAATAGATTTTGTACTATGGTAGGGTAAAAGAAATGTTTTTTTGTTTAAATTTCCCTGTTATTGATTTTTGTGTTTTCTGAGTTTGGATATATAAATTTTGGATGATACTATTTTTTTTGTAATTTTAGACTTACTAGCATATGAATATTTCGGATAAAATTAATAAAATAATAAATTCTGATTAATTAATAAATTTTAAAAATCGAATTTGAGACTATTAATTTCATCAATTATGAGACACAATTCAGTAAGTCAATCAAAATCAAAATTGCACGAGAATTTATATTTTCATCAATTCATATGTGTTTTCTTTAAGAATAAATTTTGTCAGAATAAAATAGTAGAATATGCATTATTTTTTCTGCTTATTGTACATTATCTATTATTCTTATTATACTCATGCTGTGTTTGGATTAAAGTAAACAAAATATTACTGAAAAACTAAATGAAGAGTAGAATGATCTTATATATTCTTGCCATGACTATGATTAAAAAAAGAATGATTTATTAATTTTTTAGGCGGTTCTAAAAAAGACTAACTTAATCATATTCTTAATTAAGTTATTCATTTATTAAACAGTCTCTAGTGACAAAGGAATCTTAGTAGCATGGCTATGATCCCTTTCTTAAACCCTAAATTAAGTTTACACATGAAGACAATATATGGAAGACTGTGCAAGCGACCATGTTGGATATGTTTTATCTTAATGTTTGGATTACTAATTAAAATAGAACGCCCAATTTGCCAACCTGCACATGTCTGCAACTATTAAACTACATCATTGTGGACACCATGTGTCTGGTTAATTTAATTGACTAACATTATGATAATATATAGATGGAACCTGAAAATAGAACAAAATTGTATTTTTTTATATGTTATTTAAGTAATTATACACTTGCAACACGTAAGGGATCACTGTTGAAGTAGACATAAATAAGACCCAACGTCTACTTAATTTCGATTACTTGAGTTCTTATAATATTGATTATGACAATAATTAATTACTATGTCTTCCATGCATTGCTAATACTAAAATGGGTGCAAGGTGATCCTCATAAAGTTGGCAAGATTGGATTCACCAAGGTATGTACTTATATCAACCTTGCAGTATACACATAAATGATATATGACATGAAAAAGAAATGTGCAACATATGTGAAGTAATTTAATTTTTTCCGGTTAGCAGTTTTTTTATTATGATTCAATATGTAAAAGGTGTCACATATAAGTTTCTTTAATTTTACCACAATTTTTAGCACACTATGGGGGTGTTTGGTATAGTGTCAATGAATTCTAAAACAAATAATTTTGTTTTCGAGCCTGTTCTTTGAATGATAACAAATTTGTTATAGGAGGGAGCAAAAATAAAAATGTCTGTACTCTTTCTTGTTTTTGTAATGATGACAAATGAACCTCACACAATCTTTAAAATAATGTTTGGATGAACAATTAGGAATAAGCATCTTGTTCTGATTTTAACCTTATACCAAACACCCCCTATAGAAACAGATTCAAACTTCATGCGAATTTCATTTTATTTTAAATGTGTGATTCATATAAAATTATATATACTAAAAAGTTAATATATATATATTACTTATTTTCATATATGTACCACGCATGCAAAATGGTTGCATTCACAATATTCTTCATATATCTATATATTATGATCTATTCTTTTCATTTCGTTTTCGTGTTGTCAATATCTGTATGCCGAGTTGCCGACGGTGTCCACATCCCAACGTACTACATACATGGATGAAAAGAAAAAAAAACTAGTGAGCTAATTGAACGACCGTAATTTAAGAGAATTATGGGCGTGCGTCTATTTAGCTGACTATATATCGACAACTTAGCCACCAATTTGAGACAAACTTTTTTATAGCTAAAATATTTTTTTCATGTACAAATTTGTATGTTCTTTATAATAAAGCACATATAATTTTATAATTAAGAGGAACAGAAATACGATCGGAGACACCATAACGAGTCTCTACGATGACGCTAAATTGCGCCACAAGGTATGTTCTAGTGCTAATAGCATCACGATGGTGCCAACAACAAAGTTGAAGTTATTAACATCAGCCGCCGACGCTAGGGTGATGCTATAGTGACACTTGCTTTTGCGTGGAGGAAACACTTTTAGCGTCTAAACTTGCGACACTAAGGCGGTATTAACATATGCGATGTCGATTGTGACGCCAGATTGGCGCTAAGTTTTGTCACTACTTAGATGCTATTTTAATGCTAAAGACATTGTATCACCGCCTTTCCTATTACCAGAAGTGACACTATTATGACTCCAAAGTGGCACTTATATATGACGCTATCTCGACGTTGTTGTGGCATTAAATGGCAGCACTAATGTGATGCTATGTTGGAGCCAATGGAGTATCACAATCCGCTCCAATGCATCGCTAATGTGACGCTAAGTTCGATATGAAAATGGCGACGTTAATGTATTTGTCGCTAATTTCGATACTCATTGCCCCTCCATTCTTTCCTTTCCTCCACATACAATTTACAATAAATTTATAATGTATTATGTACATCCACAACAGTATAAACTAAAGCAATTGTAATGCACAAAATAAAACTAATAGCATAAAAAGTTAATAATATAAAAAGTATTATCATTAGCTACAAAAGGAATTTGTTATAATTTTAATCATGTCCAGATTATTATCGTCGTCGACGTAATTCTTTGTTGTTCAACGTCAGTTCAGAAGTCACCGATAAACTCGGAGTAGATGAGCCACCAACGTTTTCTCTTATCTTCTTAATTAGGAACCTAAGTGACTATTCTTAAACCCCTCAAGTATTCGTTTCGTGTCTTGTCAGTCATCTCCTCTAAAAACGATTAATTCTTTTTTCTTCTTCTGCAATAAAATTTAAAATTTTGCAAAAAGAATTAAATGAAAGATAAAAATATTTAGATAGAAGTTTTACCATGCGCCGACGACCCTTCTGTATGGGCTTTCGACTTAGAATTAAAGTCCTTTAACTTTAGTTGTTTTTATTTGTAGCAATACCAAATATTTAAACTTTGTAAAATAATAAATTAAGAAAAAAATAATTCATGCTATTAGACCGATCTCTTGTAGTGAAATAAACATCTAAAATTTTATTCTATGTCGAGAAATAGTGTTTTGTTATTTTGATTCCATTTTGGGTAAAATAAGCTCAATCCAAACTGAATTGAATTAATCGTTAATTATTTTTTGGGGTTTATTATATGGTTAGCTAGTTGCACTAAAATAACAAGTAAAAAATTGCTTACAAACTATGCATGCTTCAGTTGAATTATTCAGAAGATTATGGCGCCGCTACTGTTCCTTGTCTTATATATTTTCTTAATCTCCTGATTAATTAATTAATAATTAAGTACATGTGTATTTGCACCTAAAGTCTATTTATTTGGAGTAAATTAAGTCGAAAGAGTACAAACAAACCCAAGCGACATTGACAATGTATGATACGCAAGTGAGGACAAATCTAGAGGTTATATATTATGTATAGTTTAATAGTTGAGTTTTGTCTTCTTTCGAACTTGAATTATTAACTAATGAATAATTTAATAATCAAATGTAAATAAAATTATGACAAGCCAAAGGTAAGATTACTAAATTTTTTTAATCATTCAATTTATGATCGGTTCATAGCTATATATGTAAATCATACGTTAAGAGTAAATTAACTTATATAGTTGAGTTTTGAAATCAACACATGCTAGTAGTTAAGTTTCGCTGATAAAATTGCTTAGCATGCATAATTATATTTTATAAATGATGAAAGCTAGTTAAATCATCGAAATTATTATTTGGGCGAAGTGAGTATAATTTGTTTTTACTTGGATTTTGAATTATATTCTAATTAATGCTAGAATGCTTGGACATTGACGTCTGAGATGTGTTAGTAAAATATGGTCATGGGTCAAGTGTGTTGCATGTGCTAAGGGGTTTCAAGATGCTCATAAATCTTCCGTTAAATTAGGATGAATATGCATCGACAAGACAAACTGCCTCATGACAAGCGATTTTAGTTTCACGAAAAAAAATATCGAAAAAATAAAGTAAACGTAAAGCCGTTTAACACGTGCTTCATGTATAAAACGCTCAACACTTATACTAAACCATATATATATATATATATTTGAAAGTAATTTTTAAGTTATTTTATGGAGTAGCTCTTGCTAGATAAGCAGATCATGGAGGTCTCACGTCATCCTATATATAATAATATTATAAATATAATCATATTATTATTATTATCGACTTATATTTTTAAGACAATTAATAATAGTGCATCTAATTCATGGTCTCAGGTCGTTTTTTAAAAGAAAATTATTTCTAATTGTCCACGTACGTGAAAAGAATTACGATTAGAAATCTTTTAGGAACATTTGATAGCACATTTAATTTTAAAACGAGTAAAGAAGAACATCATGACATAAGATCACGAATCACTGGTACTAAATTATTGTTATTCAATCAGACTAAAAATTAGAATGGTGCTTAGTTCAATACATAATGTAGTGTTTTTTTTATCTATATCAACGCTTAACTTAAGAGAGATAAGGAAAAAACGAAGGTATTATAGAAAGTTTTGTTAGTGAGAATTTTCTTTAATTTTCATATGTAAAAATGGTTTAACTACGTACAACTCCATGGAGCTGTAGAGCATGCAGATTAATTAGACCTAACCTTATATGTATCTTAAATTTCTACATTTAATCTTATTTGTACATTGCTATTAATTATATGTACACACGATGTTTCCTTAGGTGTTCACATATATGATATAACCCTATCCAACAAATTAACTTGCATCATCACTACTTTGGTTCATGAAACATGTGTGCATCTGTACATGCAACTGAAGTCGTTGGGACTTGGTAAACCACTTGTGAACAACGTCTTCTTCTTCCTCTATTCCATGATGCATGCAGCTAGCATGAGCTCTGTGATCTAACAGGACGTACGTGTAGAATCTCATGTGATTGACGCTGACTGCATGGACCAGATTCTCTGATTCCTGCAGCAAGCTTGAAAGACGTATGATCAGCTAGGCGATGTGTTAATCCTAGCTTGCCCCGGAAAGATATACATCAAAGACTTCTTCTTCTAAGAATAGAATATTGAATAATTAATATGCATGCAGTGAACAAAATGAGGATAATTCTCAAACAGTCAAACTAAACCATGTAAGAATATGATCTTTTCATCAAAGAGTAACTGAACCATGCCTTAATTTTTTCTGCTTAAAAAGATTAAGCTAGTTGTTTTATAGACGAGATCGGGATCAGTTGGATGCATGCATGCTGTCAAGTATCAAGTAAAGGGATCCCTTATGGCTTATATGTACACATGTAGTTTACCTCATAAGTACTGCGTGTTCCTCTCACGGCTTCCGGACCAGGCAGAGTTACAGGCTTTGCAATCCCCGTACTCTTTGTACACAGGCCTCAACTATACAAACAACAATTTGCAGGATATTGTTACCTACTCGATGGAGAAGATATATCTCAGAAGCCGGCAAATTAAAGGCGTGTTAGTACATTTGTAACAACCTCAATTTTTAAGTAAGGACGTTTAAATTATTTGGAGGAAAAAAAAAGAAATCCTAGACTATACACTATGAAAAGCTCCAAACCCTTCATCTCTCATGTGACGGCTACAACCTAGAGGAAGAAGGAGAATGAGGAAAAATAAGAGGACAAAGGAGAAGAAGGTATGGACAAAAGAAAAGGGATCAACAAAGAAAAAAGATATTAAAGCCCTAAAGGAGATCCAATCCATCTCTCTCCTCTCAATGTTTGCATATTTGGATTGAGAGATCAAGGACACCCTAGTTGTTGGTAAGGTTGTGATTGAGACTACATTATGCATTAGATCTAAAAGATTTTTATATGTGATTCATATTCTTGAATAATCATGCTAGATCTACATGCTAATGTTTCACATTGCAATATCATGTTAGACCTCCATGAGTGCATGATTTGGTATGATGTTAATATGCTTTTAATACCGATTTGTCTATATGTCATGTCTAAAATTTTTATAGCGCTCTGTATTGTGTTCCCTCAAAGTCTCATTCAAAAATATTTAAAACGTGAGCAAAATATGACATAAAGAGCATTAATATGGGCAAAAAGCATAAATATTGTACTATCCCAAATTTAATTCATATGTAATCACATGGGTTAATATTATATCATATTATTGATAAAAAAATTGATATATGTATTAAGGAATGAGTTATAACGCATAGTGTTTGATCGTTGAAATTTGACAAAAATTCGTTCAAGGCATGAAAATGTGATTTTCGAAAAAGTGAAAATTTGGAAAATTAAAGTCCTGGTAATTGTTCCTATATATCAAAGAATTATAAATGTGACTTTTATCAATTTTTAGAATGTGTTTTACTTAGGTAACACATAGATGCAAAATCGAAAAATCTGTGAAATCATAATTTTTGTTCTTCGGACGAAAATTTAGATTTTGGTACATTAACTATTTATTTTTATAAATATTTTATTTAAATTCGAATAGGGGGTAGTTTCTTATTTACATGTAATGTCTTAAGTAAATGAATAAATAAATAATAGGAAAAGAGAGAGGCCATTTACAAGGGTATTTTTGTAACACCAATATGACTGACCTTAAAGTCGATAATCTTCTGCTTTATCTGCTAGCTATGCCTCTTATTTTCATATTTTCTTCATCACAATATCCAACCTAAGGGCATCCAAGGCTAATTGAAGAAAATTGAAGGAGGGGAAAAAACTCTAGGGTTCTCAACCTTGGTGAATTCTTCTATGACCTTTTGGTGATTATAATTGGGTAATTGTCAATTGGAGTTTCTGTGACCTTTTTATGATTCTTCTCTTCAAAAACTTAGTTAATCATGGGGTGAAACCCAAGTTATTCATGAGGAAGATGAACGAACCCTAGGTATAACTAAATCATTCCCGAAAGTTTAGTCCATGATTTGCATATCTTCGGGTGGTTCAAAAATTATGAAATTTATTAAGATTGATCCCGAGTCTACTTTCATTGAGCTTTGGAATCAAGTTAATATGATGTCTGTGGAGAATGTTATGTTCTTATCTTTAAGGTACTATCACTCTGTCCGCCGAAATTATTACCCAAATTTGTAAATTATGTATTAAATACAATATATCGTGGAATTATTTGATAATTTAGGGTGTTATAGAAATTGATGTTAGTTTCATGAACAATTGTCTAAAATGACATGTGTAACGAAAGTTATAAATATTTTACCGATCCTTACTCAGTCTGTCAGGATGGAGCTTAGGGCAAATTATGATAGTATTGGTTAAATTTATTATGTTCAGTACAAATAGATATAAATTTAAGTAATTTTATGAGTTGCACCTTAGGATGTCTACTATTTGGGAAAATTATTAAAAGTACCAGAACATGGAATGGTTATTATTTTACATAAATTATTAAAGTAATGTCACTCGGTCTGTCAGAACATAGAACTAAGATAAATGTTAGACTGAATGTCGATTTTCTCGTGAACAAATCATAGAGAAATTAGATCTGAAACTTTTATAAATTAATATATTAGCAACCAGGAAGTAAACAAAATTGGAATGAATAAATTTGGTTATCAATTCAAGCTGATACGAATTTTCTTTTATTATGTATACAATCTGCCTTAATAGTAGGCCAACTCTTATGATAAATAGTTATTTAAGTTATGAGAGTAAGTACTTAAGAGTCATGTACCTCTTCAATTAATTATGTTGCATGTGTGATAGGTTTGTGTTCAGATCATAGAAGTGATGTGTTATTATTATTGTATAGGAGTAGAATAGTAAAGTAGTGAAAATGGAAAGAAAAAAATCTTTTGGTAGTTCTTATAGGTAAGTTGGTTTCTCCTACTCTATGTATTCACCTCTTTTAAATTCGGTGTGACATCGATTATTATATGTATTGAATATGTTTTGGATATGCTATGAATTGATTTCGAAAAATGCAATTATGAAAAGTATATCTGAATGATTATATGATTGCACATTTGAAAAGTATATGTGATATGATCTGAATGGATTATAATGAGTGCAAATTTATTCCGTTTGAAATGGTATTTGATATGATTCATCTTCTGATATTCGAGAGATGTTTGTTGTGTGATGAATCATGCATCAACATCTGTTTGCATTTGCATATATGATGGATGGAGTTAAGTGCTACATCGTTGATCACGATGGGAGTCACCTCTAGAGTCCAATCCATCATTCTATTCCCAAATAATGGGATGAGATAGGCTGAAGTTAAGTGCCACATCGTGAGTAGTCGCTAGGGGTGTTCATCAGGTCGGATCGACCCGATGAACCCGGTAACCCGAACCGACCCGTTGTTATTTGGGTCGGTTCGGGTTCAAGGTCTGGTCGAACCCGACCCGACCCGAGGTGAACCCGACTGATATCGGGTCGGGTTTGGGTTTGTGTTTTTCGACCCGGATGTACCCGACACAAACCATTAGATCTGACGGCAGGCATTTTGATTTTGATTTTGTTGACTCTTGTGCGTGACTGCGTGTCGCCGACTCGCCGTGTTCAATGCGTGCCCTAACTAAGCGCCATAACTCCTAACTCCTCTCGCCGGCCGTCGGCCTCATCAGTCATCTCCTATCGTCGCCACGACGCCCTTAACTCCACTCGCCGACCGTCGATCGCCAGCCAGCCCCTGGCCGGCTGGCCCTCTCGCAGAAACGCCAAGGCATCTGCTGCCAGCCGACCCTATCTGCCATCCATCGTCGCGCCTCGCATAACAACAGAAGCTTGGAAGCCTCTCAAGTCTCACCGTCGTTATTGCCGCCAAGTCATCAGCGAACGTCCGCTTGGCCCGCCGCCTCTGGTCCTCTCGCCCCATGCCCTTGCCGTCGTTGCTTGCCCCTTTTCGCCATCGTCAGTCCATCGATCTCAATCTCTTGATCCTCCTTCGGCGAGGACACACCAACCAAAAAACAGAACCTCGAGCTCGTTAAGCAGGTGTTCCACATCATCTGACATATGAATCCCTCTCAATCACGTTCCTGAATCCTGCTGGTACAAAAAAGATCTCCATCTCCATGTCATTGTCATCTCACCATGTTCTTAGGATTGACGTTGAAGCCGAAATGCGAATGGTCTCTTTTTCAATTATTCTTCATTCAACATGCCTTTACTCTTTAATTAATTGCTCTGGACCTCTAGTTCAAAAGCCGAATGGGAACTGCTCAATGCTCTGGTTCTTGTCTTGTTGATGCATTTAAAAGACTTTATTTATAGCCTTATAGGTCTTTTGTGTTTATTTTGAACCATATAAAATTGTAAAATATAGGAGGTTGTGAGTAGTGAATCAAATGTTATGATAACGTTACTTGTGATTTGTGAAGCTTGAACATATTATGTCTGTGCCACTCTTCGAATTTCGAAACAAGGTAGCAAGCATGTTTTCAATGCCTTCACCACTAACAATATAACATGTCTTCCTATATGTCAACAACTTGATTTTTTTTCTCTTAAGTATCTTTCTTTACTAATCCAAAATGATCTGATCTTTACTAATCTCAAGTACACTTTCTTCAGCTTCATTCCTTTCCTTGCTCTGAAATCTGAACATTCTCAATTCCTTTCCTCATTAGCTCGTCTATCAAAGATCAAAGATCAAACTGAGGTATGCTACGTGCCTATGTATATGCAAAATTGCAAACTGAATGTTCTTACTTATTAACTTATTAGGATTATAACTGAATGTTTTCTAATTTCTTTTCTTTTTTTTCTAGGATTATAACAATGAAGACCCAAAATACAAGTGGAACTCAAATTGGAAGTGCACCTACCCCGACAAATTACATGGAACTTCTTATCATGATTTACAACAAGTACATGGTCAACAATTATCACTTGAAGCTCAACCACCTGAGGAGGTTACTTCAGAAAAGGAACTAGAGGTACTTAAAAGGAAACCATCTAGACCTCCTTCTAATGCTTGGGTGCATTTTAAAAGAGAAAAAGATAGAGCTATATGCAATTATTGTCATAAGTCTTATGCTTGCAACACTTCTAATCATGGAACATCAAATCTATTAAAGCATATCAAGCTTTGTGATAAACATCCAGAGAGGGGCCTTGATAAAAAATAAAAAATCATTGCCATTGGCAAGCAAAGCGAGGATGATCCTAACACTTGTATTAGTATGAATTAGTTGATTTTAATCAAGAAAAGAGTAGATTAGCACTTGCTAAGATGCTTGTTGTTGATGAGCTTGCATTTAAGTTTGTTGAAAATTAAAATTTTAGAGAGTTCATGGCTGAATGTCAACCAAGACTTCAACTTCCTTCTCGTATCACTACTGCTAGGGATATTATACAATTATTTATGCTTGAGAAGCATAAATTGAAAAATATATTTTTTGAAAATCGTCAAATGATTTCTTTAACAACGGATACTTGGATTTCAATTCAGAATATGAATTATATGTGTATTACAACCCATTATATAGATGACAAGTGGGAATTGCATAAGAAGATACTGAGTTTTGATTTGATTGCCGATCACAAAGGTGATACCATCGGGAAACATTTGAAAACATGCATGAAGGATTGGGGAATTTTGAAAATAGGTTGTGTTACAGTGGATAATGCAAATTCTAATAAATCATCTATTGCTTATTTGGTTGATAGCATGAGCGATTGGGACGGTTCTACATTTCTAGATGGAGAGATGACACATATGAGATGTGCTGCCCATATATTGAATTTAATTGTTCGTGAAGAAATGAATATAATCGATGCATCTATTAAAAGAGTTAGGATTGCTTGCAAGTATGATCTTCTCCTAGTAGATTTGCAACTTTCAATAGGTGCGTTGAGATGGCAAATATAAATTATAAGAAGAAGGTCCTCATGGATGTAGCTATCAGGTGGAACTCCACTTATTTTGTTACGAAAAGCGGGAGAGAGGGATCACACAAAATACAGAAGAACGCGAAGAGGAAAAACGGCGGTGGCTTTTTGTTATGGAATAACGATGATTACAAGGATGGGTCTCTGTCTAGACCTCTAGCGAGACCCCCGTAGGAGAATTCTGCTGAAGCGCCTGACTATATAGGGGAACCAACTGGGTTCAGATTCAAGACATTATTAACAAATCTTCACCTTGACTTGAATCATCTTCAGAGCACAAAAGCACGCCACGTTGCCGCCAGTCCCATCTTGAAGCTATTACCAAGTATTTATGTTAAGCAAGTCCAAACAATGTTGGAACTTGCCATAAGGAACAAATTTGGTGAACATATCAGCTGGATTATCTTCGGTGTCAATCTTCTTCACCTTGATCCTCTTCTCAGTGCGGATGAAGTAATATCTGACATCAATGTGTTTGGTTCTTTCATGATGTACTTGATCCTTGGCTAAACATATTGCACTCAGACTGTCACAGTGCACTATAGCCTACTCCTGATGTAATCCGAGATCTCCAACCAAGCCTTTTAACCAGATGCCTTCCTTGACAGCTTCTGTCAGTGCCATGTATTCAGCCTCTGTTGTGGACAATGTAATTAATGGTTGAAGTGTAGCCTTCCAACTAATAACTGAATTGCCCAAAGTGAAGACATAGCCTGTCATAGATCGTCTTCCGTCAACATCTCCAGCATAATCTGAATCTGAGTATCCTGCAACCAAACACTCTTTATCACTTCTGTAGATGAAGCCAATATCAGATGTTCCTCTCAGATACCGAAAAATTCGCTTCACTGCTTGCCAGTGCTTCTTTCCTAGATCGCTCATGAATCTGCTGACAACACTGACTGCATGAGCAATGTCTAGTCTTGTGCAAACCATGGCATACATCAGACTTCCAACTGCACTAGCATATGGAACCCGAGACATGTACTCCTTTTTTGCTTCTGACTTTGGTGCAAAGGCAACAGAAAGATGAATATTTGCAGCTGATGAAGTATTCAAAGGCTTCGCTCCAGACATTCCAAACCTGGATAAAATCTTCTCAATATAACTTTTCTGAGATAAGAAGAGTTTACTCTGTGCGCGATCCCTTAGAATTTCCATCCCCAGAATCTTCTGTGCTGCACCAAGATCCTTCATGTCGAATTCTGCACTGAGGAGCTTCTTCAGATTCTGAATGTCTGTCATATCTCTGGCAGCAATAAGCATATCATCAACATACAAGAGCAGATAGATGGTGGAGCCGTCCTTCACCTTCTTGTGATATACACAGCAATCATAGGGACTTCGACTGAATCCCTTACTGATCATGAAGCTGTCGAACCTCTTGTATCATTGTCTGGGATACTGCTTCAAGCCATACAGAGATTTTTTCAGACTGCAAACTTGATTCTCCTTTCCTGTAATGGAGAATCCCTCTGGTTGGCTCATAAGAATGTCTTCTTCAAGTTCTCCATGGAGAAAAGCAGTCTTCACATCTAGTTGCTCGAGCTCTAGATTCTGATGTGCTACAAGAGCAAGTAGCACCCTGATAGAAGTATGTCTGACAACAGGTGAGAATATCTCATTGTAGTCCACACCTTCTTTCTGACTATAACCTTTAGCAACCAGTCGTGCTTTGTATCTCGTGCCTTCAATTTCTGAAATTTCTGCTTTCTTCTTGAAGATCCATTTACAACCAACAACCTTCCTGCCTTTAGACAACTTGACCAGCTCCCACGTCTGATTCTTGTGAAGAGATTCTATCTCCTCACCCATAGCAGCGATCCACTATTTAGATTCGGCACATGTGATGGCATCCCTATAAGAGGACGGCTCGAGGGACTCCACCTCTTCAGCTACCTGTAGTGCATAAGCAACCATGTCCTCGAAACCATATCTCTTAGGAGGATCCACTTCTCTGCGAGGATGTCTAGCAGCAATTGACTCCTCTTCAGGTTGCTCATCAGATTCTTCACATTCTGGTTCTGCTTCTTGATGTGATCCTTCAGCATCATCCTCAGTTGGAGTGATTTCAACATCCACCTGTTTACTGACACTCTCTTCAGCCTCCACCTTCAACTGAAGCATTGATGCTTCATCAAATGTCACGCTTCTGTTGTGGATAACTTTGTGTTCTGAAGGAGATCAGATTCTATAGCCCTTCACTCCTGCACCATATCCCATGAACATCCATTCTTTGGCCCTTGGCTCCAACTTCCCTTCACTGACGTGATAGTATGCTGGACAACAAAAAACTTTTAGACAAGTATAATCAGCAGAATTTTCTGACCATACCTCAGTTGGAGTCTTGAGATCAATCGCAGTCGCCGGACTTCGATTCACCAAGTAGCAAGCTGTGTTAACAGCTTCAGCCCAGAATGTCCTATTTAGGCCAGCGCTAGAGAGCATGCACCTTGCCCTCTCCAGAAGTGTCATGTTCATTCGTTCTGCAACTCCATTCTGCTGTGGAGTATCCCTGACTGTGCGATGCCTGGCAATGCCTTCATCTTTGCAGAACTGGTCGAATTCAGCAGAATAGAATTCCAAATAATTGTCAGTATGAAGACGCTTCACTTTCTTCGACGTCTGATTTTCCACCAGAACCTTCCACTGCTTGAAGGCCTTGAAGGACTCACTCTTGTGTTTCATCATGAATACCCAAGTCATCCTCGAGTAGTCATCAATCATAGATAGGAAGTACCTCGCACCTCCTAATGATGGAACACGGGAGGGACCCCAACAATCGGCGTGGATGTAGTTAAGTGTCGCCTTCGTCCTGTGCACTACCTTGCCAAACTGAGACCTTCGCTGTTTGCCGAATACGCAGTGCTTGCAGAAGTTAATTTCAGATATCTTCTTCTCTCCTAGAAGACCTCATTTGATGAGGATATTCATCCCATTCTGACTCATATGCCCAAGCCGCATGTGCCACAGCCTGGACCTATCTGATTCGGATGAACTAGCCATTGCAGCAACGCCAGAGACTGTCTTGCCTTGTAATATATACAAGGACTTCTATCTGACTCCCTTCAGAATCGTAGCATCACCCTTCATGACCATGAGGATGCCTCTAGCAGCGTTGATCTGACATCCTTTAGAGTCGAGGACTCCAAGTGATATCAAATTCTTCTTCAGTTGTGGAACATGGCGGACATCTGTCAGCGTCCTCACAAGATTGTCATGAGTCCTGATCTGCATAGAACCGATTCCAATTATCTGACATGACGCGTTATTGCCCATGATGACATTTCCACCGTCAGTCTTCTGATAAGATGAGAACCAATCTTTATTCGGAGTCATGTGATAGGAACACCTCGAATCCAGAACCCAACTATCCTCCAGACGTCCTTGATCAGAAGCAGCCAGAACCAAATCATCTTTCTTCCAATGTGCCACCGCAGCGACGAGAGCCTTCTTCTTCTTCGGACAGTCTTTCTTCTAATGATCTGGTTCCTTGCAGTAATTATAGATGTCCTTCGCAGTGATTTTCTTCTTCTTGGATTTGGATTTCTTCGAATTCGAGGACTGTCCCTTCTCTGCGGTTGATATCAAACCCGCAGCCCGAGTCTCTGCAGAATTTCCAGATGCCCTATGCCGAAGTTCACGAGTATGGAGACTCGATCTTACTTCTTCCAGACTTATAGTTTCCTTCTCGATAATCATAGACTGAACGAAGTTCTCATATGATGGAGGAAGCAAAACTAACAGAATTAGGGCAGTATCTTCATCCTCGATCTTAACATCGATATTTCTGAGTTCCATCAACAAAGAATTTAACTTATGAAGATGTTCCTTCAGAGGGGTACCTTCCTGCATGCAGAGATAGAACAGACGTTGCTTCAACAGCAACTTGTTGGTGAGAGACTTCGTCATATATAGACTCTCGAGTCTCAACCACAGACCGGCCGCCTTTTCTTCTTCCGCGACCTCGATTATCACCTCATCCGTCAGACACAACAGAATCATCGAGTGCGCCTTCTCCTCCTGTGCCGCCAAAGTTGCGAGGTCGATCTCCTTTTCTTTGCCCTTTGAGTCTTCCTCCTTTGGCTTATTCTTCGACACGTTTGAGAGCGGCGCTCAAACTCCTTGTTGCTTCAAAAGCGCCCGCATCTTGATCTGCCACAACCCGAAACTGTTCCTGCCGTTGAACTTCTCCACGCTCACATTATGCGATGCCATCTCCCTGCTGATCGAGAATCGCTGACAAACCTTAAGGCTCTGATACCAGTTTGTTACGAATAGCGGGAGAGAGAGATCGCACAAAATACAGAAGAACGTGAAGAGGAAAAATAGCGGTGGCTCTTTGTTACGGAATAACGATGATTACAAGGATGGGTCTCTGTCTAGACCCCTAGGGAGTTTATATAGGCACTCCCTTTAACAAATGATAGGAATTACATACGGACTGGGACTCTAAATAAATCCCCTGAAAATAGGACACCTATCTCGTGATAAGGAAATAAATAAAATTCGAATCACATACAGAATACCCCTAAAAATTTTCGCTCAGGGGGCTCCGCCCCCTTGCAATCCCCGCAGGGGGGGATCCCCTTGGATCCCCCCTTGACCCCCCACAGGCTCACAGACCCCCGTAGAGGAATTCTGCTGAAGCGCCGGGCTATGTAGGGGGACCAACTGGGTTCAGATTCAAGACATTATTAACATATTTAATGTTAGAAGTTGTTGAAAAGTTTGAAAAAGCATTTAAAAGACTTGAGCATGATGGATCTTACATATTATATTTTAAGGATGCCAAAGAAGTAATTCCTACAAGTGAAGATTGGATTCATGTTCGAGTATTTGTGCACTTTTTAAAAGTGTTTTATGATTCCACTCTCTCATTTTCAGGGTCATTGCATGTTACTTCAAATTCTTTCTTTCATAATTTCATTGATATTCAAAAATAGTTGAAAAGATGGGGACAAATTGATGACATAGTGCTACAAGCAATGACAACAGCAATGCAAGCAAAGTTCGATAAATATTGGGATGATGAAAAAATGCTGAATTATTTGTTATTTATTGCAGTTTTTCTTGATCCACGCTACAAATTGGATATATTGAGTTTTGTTTTACTCGAATGTACAATGGAGGTAGAAGCAAGGAAATGCTAGAAAAATTAAGAACTTACATACACCTATTGTTTGAGCAATACAAAATTTTAACACCTCTAGATAGGAGTGAATCTAGTTGCTTAACCTCTATGACAGATTCAACATCGAATGCTCGTAAGAATGATGTTGATTGGGAGGATGAATTTAGATTGAGAGTTAGGAGAAAATAAGGTGAAGTAAATAAGAGTGAATTAGATAGGTACATCGAAGAGGATGTGGAGGAAAATATCGACGGATTTGATATCTTAAAGTGGTGGAAAGCAAAATCTTCAAAGTGTTATGTCCTCTCTCGTATAGCTAGAGATATATTGGATATTCCTGTGTCTTCTGTGTTATCTGAGAGTGCATTTAGCACGGGGGGACGAGTTCTTAACCCATTTCGTAGTAGCTTGCTTCCTACCACCGTTGAGGCTTTGATTTGCACTCGGAATTGGCTAAGAAATTCTACAAAGTTAATTGATCTTCGTGTAGAACTGGATGAATTAGAGAAGATTGAAGAAGGTAACAAAATCTTAAAAACATTATATTTACATTCATTTCACTATATTCTTAGTTATGCCATTTTTTTAATGTAGGGCTGCTTGGACTTGGAGAGGATCGTGCATAAATCATAATTTAGTTAACTTCATTTTGGAAGGTGATATATAGATACTGAAGTTATACAATTCATTACTTCATTCACTAAATACTTTTACAGATTGGAAATGTTTATAATATTTTATATTTTTTGCAGGATATACTGAAGTTGGTTGCTTGGCCTTATTTTTTGCAGGATATACTTGAGTATCGATGAATGAATGATGCCAAACGACAAACTTGATGTATTTTAAAACTTTTTGTAACGCCCCCAAATCGACCCCCGCCACGTGGCGAAGACCAATCTGGAGACGCTACGGCATGCTATAACTTGACCATGATATTGACCATATCTCAGTCAGAAACTGAGACACGTCAGCGGAAAAATAATATCATAAAAGAAGATAACATAATTATGCGGAAGTCTAAAAATAACTATGTCATTACTAAGAGTTAAACTGAGTTCTACATCATGAATTTAAATTGCGGAAGGTAAATGAAAACTAAGTAACACTCTAAAAACCCTATGGTTCATGTGCTGTCCTATCGCCAGAGCCTCATCACCACACGCCTACTCCACCACGTTACTGACCTGGTCCTGTGGAAATCAGACACAGGGGAGGAGGTCCTCCCGTAAGCTTTACAGCCTAGTGGGGAACCACATGATATACAATGCATAACATGAATATAATAATCAGCGATAATTAATCAGGCTTAACTTGAACATGAAAGATGACATATAAGTATCATGGATCATAATAAGGATAAGATCAGCGATATCATGAATCATGAGGATCAATAGTACATAGTAAACTTGGAATCATGAAATACTTGACTTGACTTGAACTTAAACTTGAACTTGAACTTGAACTTGAACATGCTTGTCGATCTTGGTTATTAATTAACAATCAGGGTGACTTTGAGGTGCCTTTAATTCTTGGGGTATGCCCAGCAAACGATACGGCCTTGTGCGGGTCAATGGGTGATCAAACCATGACCAAGGGAGCGACCCTTATCTTGATGCACTTGGCTTGGACTGGCAACCCATCATTAATCTTTCATCTGAACTTATTAATCACTTTTATTATCTTGTCATTCTTTGTATCATGTGATGAAGGAGATATGATCGGTATGAGATAAATCAAGACAAAGAGTTCATGTTGGATATTATAAGGAAATCAATAATATTCATATAAACATAACGAGAGGTTAATAGGTGAATTTTGCTGGATTTTATGTCCAAAGAATCTCCTCCTCCTTACGACCGTAAAACCCTAATTCTTTAGATTTTACGCCCGAGAGTCCTTTTATTTTTCGGCCGTAAAAATTAACCTTTGTTACGTTACGGCCGTAAAAATCCTATTTTCTTTTCTACTTCGGCCGTAATAATTCAACTCTTATTTCGTTACGGCCATCACCTGTTACGCTCATCCGTTACGGCCTATTTCGTTACGCCCATCCGTTACGGCCTATCCCGTTACGGCCGAAATCTAACTCTTCGGCCGTAACAACCTATTTCCCTTATCTCTCTCTTCTTTTCTCTCTCTTCTTTTCTCTCTATTCTTTTTACGGCCGAAATTATATTCTCTCTCAACTTCTCGGCCGTAAAACTCATCTCCACTATTTTTTTTCTCCTTTACGGCCGAAATCCTCTACCTCTTTACGGCCAAACCATTTTTACGGCCAAACATTTTCTTCTCTCTCTTCTTTTACGGCCGAAACCCTATTCTCTCTCTATTCCTTTTTACGGCCAAACTTCTCCTCTCTCTCTTCTTTTACGGCCGAAACCCTATTCTCTCTCTATTTCTTTTTTACAGCCAAACTTCTCTTCTCTCTCTTCTTTTACGGCCGAAACCCTATTCTCTCTCTTCTTTTTACGGCCGAAACTCTATTCTCTCTCTTCTTTTTACGGCCAATCCATCACTTCTTTCTCTCTCCATTTTTTTTTTTTCGACCGTAAGACAATTGCGGCCAAACAAATTTTTCGGCCGTAATTGCGTTATAAAACCGAGAACCGAATCCCCTCTAAATCTGACATCTTAGCAATCAATAATACCGAAATACAACAAACAGAAATAACTATGCATGTAACAATCAACAAATCAAAGAATTCAAGAAATCAAACAATTAAAAATAATAACTTGAATCATATTCATATTCTTTTCTTTTCATAACTATGAGGGCATGAATTAGGATAATTCAGAGGTCATGCAAGGTGATTTCGATTCACCCACCTCTATTCACGATCAACGGCCTCGTCCTCTGTTTTCTTCCCTAATTTCCCCCTCGGCCACCTTCTGCAGAATTCCAGCAAAGGCGTGAGAAATTCTGCTCTTGTCGTGCACGAACAACAGCACGGGGAGAAAAGAAAGAGGTCGTAGGGTTTAATGCATAAATCTGATTCTATATATATAATGAAATCAGATTTTTATCTCTTTATCTTTTCCAACTTTGAGTTGCATTGAACTTTATCCCCCCAGCAGTATTATCTATCACGTTATATTATCTTCATTTTTTTTTATCTTTTGCTGGTTGTTACATTCTTACCCCCTTAAAAGAAAATTCGTCCTCGAATTTTGCACTAAGTAGAGGTCTTACCAAAAAGGTGGGGAAATTCTTGGCGCATTTCCGATTCGAGCTCCCATGTCGCGTCATCTCCGCTATGGTGACGCCAAGCTACTCTGACCATGGGGACATCCTTGTTCTTCTGACGTTGTACTTTGCGATCCACTATATGCGTTGGATACTCAGCGAAGGTCAAGTCTGCAGTTATATCTGGCTCCTCTATCCTTAGAACATTTGCAGCATCGTGCTTGTACTTCTTGAGCATGGATACATGAAATACATTGTGCACTCTCCCATAAGATGGGGGTAGAGCCAGCCTGCATGCTGCCTCGCCTACCAGCTCGAGTATCTCAAATGGGCCTACATAACGAGGACTGAGCTTTCCTCGCTTACTGAATCTCATGACTCCTTTCATGGGAGATACCTTCAGAAGAACTTGGTCTCCAGCTTGAAAGATCTGCTCTCGTCTGCCTTTGTCAGCATAACTCTTTTGCCTTCCTTGAGCAGTCTTCATCCTTTGCTTAATCAATTCTATCTTCTCAGCATATTCTACTGCTTCTTTCACTTCTTCCTTACTCATGATCTTTTCCTCGCCTACTTCGCTCCAGTGGGCAGGTGAACGGCAAGGTCGTCCATACAGGGCTTCAAATGGTGCCATACCAATACTAGAATGGTAGCTGTTGTTATAAGCAAACTCAATCAGATGAATGTGCTCATCCCAGCTACCCTGCCAATCTAGTGCACAGGCCCTTAACATATCCTCTAGTGTCTGGATGGTCCTCTCAGACTGCCCATCTGTCTGAGGGTGGAAAGCTGTACTGAAGTTGAGCCTTGTACCAAAGGCTTCCTGCATGCTCCTCCAGAATCTGGCAGTGAATCTGGGGTCTCGATCAGACACTATGGACTCTGGGATCCCATGGAGTTTGACCACTTCTCTCACATATAAGTCTAGCAGACTCTCCACTGATTGCTTCCATCGGATTGGAATAAAGTGTGCTGCCTTTGTGAAACGATCCACGACTACCCATATGGCATCATGACCCTTCTTAGTCTTAGGCAAGTTGGATACGAAATCCATAGTGATCTTATCCCACTTCCATTGTGGGATTTCCAAAGGCTTCAACTTGCCATATGGCCGCTGATGTTCGATCTTGACTTGTTGACACACCAGACATCGGGATACATATTCTGCTATCTCTCTTTTCATGTCCGGCCACCAGTAGCTGCGTTGTACATCCTTATACATCTTTGTGCTACCGGGGTGGATGGCGAACTCCGACTTGTGGCACTCATCCAGTACCTCTCGTCGGACATCAGCGTTAGGGGGAATCCACAACCTGTCCCGATATCTAATCCCTCCATCTGCAGAGATCTGAAAATCTGCTGGTTCATTCTGGCACCTCTTCAGAACCTTCTGATATTCAGGATCTACTTTCTGAGCTGTTATGATCCTGTCAATTAAACTGGGCTTCATCTGATGCATCATCCATAAAGCTCCATTTGTTCCCAACTTGGGGCACCATTGCTCAATTTCTTCCAGCATCTCGTACTCGCGTAGCCTCATATAAGCTAGCGAGCCTTCCCACTTCCTGCTTAATGCATCGGCGACTGAATTTGCTTTACCCGGATGGTAGTTGATAGCAAATTCATAATCCTTGAGGAGCTCAAGCCATCGTCGTTGCCTCATGTTAAGATCCCTCTGATCGAAGATGTACTTGAGACTCTTGTGGTCAGTGAAGATCTCGAACGTCTCTCCATACAAATAGTGCCTCCAGATCTTCAGAGCAAAGACCACAGCCGCCAATTCTAAGTCATGTGTGGGGTAATTGACCTCATGCTTCTTTAGTTGCCGTGAAGCATAAGCCACTACTTTGTCATGTTGCATCAGGACACAACCCAATCCTGTTCCACATGCATCACTGTAGACCACGAAACCTCCACTGCCTGTCGGTATAGTGAGAATCGGTGCCGAAGTCAGACGGTCCTTTAGAGTCTGAAAGCTTTGCTCACATTTGTCTGTCCAGATAAATTTTTCTGCCTTCTTTGTGAGATTTGTGAGGGGTGCAGCAATCTTAGAAAAGTCTCGGATAAACCTCCTGTAATAACCCGCTAAACCAAGGAAGCTGCGAATCTCAGAAGCATTCTTCGGCCTAGTCCAATTCGTCACCGCTTCCACTTTTGCGGGGTCTACTGCAATGCCCTTTTTGGAGACTATGTGTCCCAAGAACATGATCTCCTTCAGCCAGAATTCACACTTTGAAAGCTTGCCATAAAGCTTGTGTTGTCTTAGGATCTCCAATACTATCCTAAGATGCTCTCGGTGTTGCTCTGGACTGGAAGAATAGATCAGAATGTCATCCACAAACACTATGACAAACTGGTCTAAATATGGTCGGAAGACCCTGTTCATTAAATCCATGAACGCGGCAGGAGCGTTCGTCAGTTCAAATGGCATGACCAAGAACTCGTAGTGGCCATATCTTGACCGAAAAGCGGTTTTCGGTATGTCCTCCTCTGCCACTCTCAGCTGGTGGTAGCCACTACGTAAGTCTATCTTAGAGAACACTGATGCTTTTGACAGTTGATCGAAAAGGTCATCTATCCGAGGCAGGGGGTACTTATTCTTCACTGTCACTTTATTGAGCATTCTATAGTCGATACAGAGCCGCAGGGAGCCGTCCTTTTTCTTGACAAACAAGACCGGTGCGCCCCAGGGTGAGACGCTCGGTCTGATAAATCCCTTGTCCAGTAGCTCCTGTATCTGCTTCTTCAGTTCCTGCATTTCAGTAGGTGCCATACGGTATGGTGCTTTAGAGATGGGTGCAGTCCCAGGGAGGAGTTCTATTTTAAAGTCGATTTCCCGTTTCGGTGGTAATCCGGATGTGTCCTCAGGAAACACATCTGGGAACTCCCGCACCACATCTATCTGTTGAAGCTCAGTGACAGGTGCATCCGTCTTGACCACACTAGCCAGGTACCCACAACATCCTTTCTGCAATAGCTTCTGTGCCTTGATCGCTGAGACAATGACTTTGTTCTTTGTTGATGGAGTGCCTCTGATCACTGCCTTGGACTTGCCTTGCGTCCCTATAACGATCTTCTTCTGTTTGCATTGCAAAGTTGCATCGTGATATGAAAGCCAGTCCATCCCCAAAATGACGTCATAATCCACCATGGGGATGACTATGAGGTCTGCAGACAAATTTTTCTTGTCTACATTGACAGGTACATTCGGGATGTACTTGGCAGCATGGAGAGTCCCCATAGGTGTACTCACACGCATAGCATGGGGCATCTGCTTCTGAGGTAGACTAAGAGTTTGGGCACACGACTCTGAAATAAACGAGTGTGTAGCCCCAGAATCAAATAAAATAGTAGCAGACAAGTTGGCGATCGGGAGGGTACCTCTAATGACATCATTATCATTTTGGGCTGCATCAGCTTCCAGGTTGTGCACACGACCTTGCACAACGGAATTTGCACCTCCTGCTGCTCGATTGTCTCGGCCTCCTCTGGCAGCCTGTGGGCAATTTCTGATGAAATGTCCGAACTGTCCACACTGAATGCATGCGCCGCTCAGTCTACGACACTCTCCATCATGGTGACGACCACAGTGAGGACATACAGGCTTCTGTGGCACTTGTGGCTGACGTGGTGGCGGTGGCAGTTGTCTCAGTGGCTGTGCTTGCATTGGCGCAGGCCGTGGTTGAGCTTGAGCCTGTCTTGGGGCTTCTCTCTGCTGGTATGGCCTGTAACGACGATCGCGGCGGTCGTTCCTCCTAAATGACCGATGATCATCCGTTCGAGGCCTGGGCTGCTCTATTGCTTTGGCTGGAGCTTTGGCCTTGCGTTCAGCTTGATCCTTTTCCATACGTGTGGCTAACCTCACAGCCTTCTCTAGATCTTCACAATCCCCAGACAGGACTTCAGTCTTCAGTGCCTGACGTAGTCCATTAATGAATCTGTTAGCCCTAATACGTCCTTCAAATGGCATCGGGCAATATTGCTCCAGTTGGATGAACTGGGTGTGGTAATCCGCCACAGACATGGTTCCCTGCTGCAGTTGCAGGAACTCCTCATGTTTGTTGATGCGGTCATGTTCAGGAGTGTAGCGCGTCATGAAGGCCTTCTTAAATTCATCCCATGCTATGTCCTCTTCTTCCATCCCTCTGAACCTGGTGGCCCTTGTAGTCTTCCACCAGCCCATCGCAGTATCAGTAAGCATGTGTGTGGCATACAGAACCTTGCGTTCATCAGTGCATCTCATCAGCTTAAAAATCCGATCCATAGTCTCGATCCATTCTTCAGCTTTGAAAAAGTCCGCCTTCCCATCATAATGAGGCGGATGCAACTTCAGGAAAGCCTGGATGGTGTCTTCTACAGCTTCATGGCGTGCCCTCTGATTACGACGCCTTGACGCCGGTGGGCTGTCTCCTGCCTGGCTACCCTCAGGTGGAGCAAACTCATCCACATGCTCCTCTAATGGCGCTCTAGCTGCGCGGCCCCTACCTCTTCCGCGGCCTGGCGCACGACCTCGGCCACGGCCACGTCCGCGACCCGGCTGGGCCCCCATCTCAGGAAGTGGGCCTTCTGATGCCTCAAACAGATTTCGGTCAGCTCTGGCCATTTGCTCTTGAATACGCTCTGACCGTCGTGACATGTTTATCCTCTATTCATACAATAAAATCATGCATCAATAAATCATAACTTATCTTAAACATAAACATGACTTACATTACTTTTCGGTGGAGGGTGTGGCGACTGCACGGCGATAGCACATGAACCTTTTCCATACTAGCCTATCCCATACACTAGGACGTCAAGAGAGTCCTAACTTTAGGCTCTGATACCATAAATGTAACGCCCCCAAATCGACCCCCGCCACGTGGCGAAGACCAATCTGGAGACGCTACGGCATGCTATAACTTGACCATGATATTGACCATATCTCAGTCAGAAACTGAGACACGTCAGCGGAAAAATAATATCATAAAAGAAGATAACATAATTATGCGGAAGTCTAAAAATAACTATGTCATTACTAAGAGTTAAACTGAGTTCTACATCATGAATTTAAATTGCGGAAGGTAAATGAAAACTAAGTAACACTCTAAAAACCCTATGGTTCATGTGCTGTCCTATCGCCAGAGCCTCATCACCACACGCCTACTCCACCACGTTACTGACCTGGTCCTGTGGAAATCAGACACAGGGGAGGAGGTCCTCCCGTAAGCTTTACAGCCTAGTGGGGAACCACATGATATACAATGCATAACATGAATATAATAATCAGCGATAATTAATCAGGCTTAACTTGAACATGAAAGATGACATATAAGTATCATGGATCATAATAAGGATAAGATCAGCGATATCATGAATCATGAGGATCAATAGTACATAGTAAACTTGGAATCATGAAATACTTGACTTGACTTGAACTTAAACTTGAACTTGAACTTGAACTTGAACATGCTTGTCGATCTTGGTTATTAATTAACAATCAGGGTGACTTTGATGTGCCTTTAATTCTTGGGGTATGCCCAGCAAACGATACGGCCTTGTGCGGGTCAATGGGTGATCAAACCATGACCAAGGGAGCGACCCTTATCTTGATGCACTTGGCTTGGACTGGCAACCCATCATTAATCTTTCATCTGAACTTATTAATCACTTTTATTATCTTGTCATTCTTTGTATCATGTGATGAAGGAGATATGATCGGTATGAGATAAATCAAGACAAAGAGTTCATGTTGGATATTATAAGGAAATCAATAATATTCATATAAACATAACGAGAGGTTAATAGGTGAATTTTGCTGGATTTTATGTCCAAAGAATCTCCTCCTCCTTACGACCGTAAAACCCTAATTCTTTAGATTTTACGCCCGAGAGTCCTTTTATTTTTCGGCCGTAAAAATTAACCTTTGTTACGTTACGGCCGTAAAAATCCTATTTTCTTTTCTACTTCGGCCGTAATAATTCAACTCTTATTTCGTTACGGCCATCACCTGTTACGCTCATCCGTTACGGCCTATTTCGTTACGCCCATCCGTTACGGCCTATCCCGTTACGGCCGAAATCTAACTCTTCGGCCGTAACAACCTATTTCCCTTATCTCTCTCTTCTTTTCTCTCTCTTCTTTTCTCTCTATTCTTTTTACGGCCGAAATTATATTCTCTCTCAACTTCTCGGCCGTAAAACTCATCTCCACTATTTTTTTTCTCCTTTACGGCCGAAATCCTCTACCTCTTTACGGCCAAACCATTTTTATGGCCAAACATTTTCTTCTCTCTCTTCTTTTACGGCCGAAACCCTATTCTCTCTCTATTCCTTTTTACGGCCAAACTTCTCCTCTCTCTCTTCTTTTACGGCCGAAACCCTATTCTCTCTCTATTTCTTTTTTACGGCCAAACTTCTCTTCTCTCTCTTCTTTTACGGCCGAAACCCTATTCTCTCTCTTCTTTTTACGGCCGAAACTCTATTCTCTCTCTTCTTTTTACGGCCAATCCATCACTTCTTTCTCTCTCCATTTTTTTTTTTCGACCGTAAGACAATTGCGGCCAAACAAATTTTTCGGCCGTAATTGCGTTATAAAACCGAGAACCGAATCCCCTCTAAATCTGACATCTTAGCAATCAATAATACCGAAATACAACAAACAGAAATAACTATGCATGTAACAATCAACAAATCAAAGAATTCAAGAAATCAAACAATTAAAAATAATAACTTGAATCATATTCATATTCTTTTCTTTTCATAACTATGAGGGCATGAATTAGGATAATTCAGAGGTCATGCAAGGTGATTTCGATTCACCCACCTCTATTCACGATCAACGGCCTCGTCCTCTGTTTTCTTCCCTAATTTCCCCCTCGGCCACCTTCTGCAGAATTCCAGCAAAGGCGTGAGAAATTCTGCTCTTGTCGTGCACGAACAACAGCACGGGGAGAAAAGAAAGAGGTCGTGGGGTTTAATGCATAAATCTGATTCTATATATATAATGAAATCAGATTTTTATCTCTTTATCTTTTCCAACTTTGAGTTGCATTGAACTTTATCCCCCCAGCAGTATTATCTATCACGTTATATTATCTTCATTTTTTTTTTATCTTTTGCTGGTTGTTACACTTTTAATGAATAGTGGATAATGGTTATTGTTAATTTTGAATAGCTGCCTACCTGGCTTCTTATTATATTCTGTATATTGGAATGATTTGTATTATGGAAGTTGGATATGTATTTTCTTCACCTCAATTGCGCAGACTTTTGAATTGTAATGTAGGTGATTTCATTAGTTTGGACTTTGAGGCCTGAGGGTAAGTAAGTGTCCAAGTGATCTTGGCTTCTTTCTTCTTTAGTCTACTTCTGGGATTCTACTTCTATCCTCCAATCCAATTGTGCATTTTCTATTCAGATGGGGTGCTTTTGATGCAAGCATTGATGGTGGCATAACTTTATTTGATACAACTTTCAATTTTGCTCAGCAAAGTCACTTTATGTCTTTTTAAATTCGATTCAGGGTATATTGAATTATTGATGGCCTTGGAGATGTTGTCGAATGGTGCAGTAATGAGTTATCTACCTGCTCGTGGAATACTCTCCTATTACTCAAGGTACATCCTATATTAGTAGATTCTTATGTAGTGCAATTACCTACCTGCTCATGGAATGATGAATGGCCTGTTCTTTGCAGGATATGATGTACATGGAGTTATGGACTAAAAGTTTTTGTCTAGCTTTGTGCAACATTACATGAAACTTTGTTGTTTCACCACTTTTATATATTGTGACATCCAGTATGAACTGAAAACAAATCAGAAACCTTGAGTTTAATTCTTATGGTGAGTTCAATATCTGCATTGTGGAACAACTTGATGACCAGGTGTGCACTACCTGTTTGATCTTGTATTCAATTCTTTGCATGATTCAATTTGTCATGACCGCTGTCCTCAATATTGACTCTAAGTTTATGTTACATGTAGTTCTATGTCGATATCGTGAAAAAGATGGCACATCATCATTTTGTGCCGGGCTCATCTTTATGAACATTATGCCTCCTTATGTCAAGATCCTGCTAAGGTGTTTATGGATTTTCAGTTTTCATAAACCAATCTTATATAATCTTTTCAGCGAAGGAGTAATATCTGAACAAACCAATCTTATATAATCTTTTCAGTTTTCAATGCAGGTAACAACAACTCATACCTTCTAGGCTGCTACTTGATTGGAGAAGCAAAATTTGAGTCTCATTCTGACAGTGCAAGGTTGTGCTTATTGGTGCATATCGTTGGAAATATTATGCAATCTGCATGTCTGATTGCTTGAATCATAAGAATGAAGTTTTTTTTCTGATTGCATGTCTAATTGCATGTCTGTTCAATTTGTATTCTGGTTGTTGTGCTTCAGTGCTTGACTGGAGACTACTTGTGGAGGCAGCAGGGTTGAGTAATTGAGTTTGATCACTTGAATACTTGATGGAGTTGCTATGTTGGCATGTTGCAGTCTTCCAGAACTTGAGAAGTGAGAACTCAGAACCAAGCACATCAAAAGATTTTTCTATTGGTTGTAGATAATAATAGAATCACTAAAGTGTAAAGACATATCTGTACCTGAATTACTGAATTAGGAATTTCCTTTGGGTTACATGTAGATTAATAACACTCCTGTTGGTTGTTGCTTGTTGGTATTTGGTAGTTTGGTTTAATGGTTTTGATTCTTCTGAGTTCTGACTTTTGATTTTTGAAATTTGAAAGATGAACTGATGAAGTCAGGTTCTTGCTAGTTTCTACTTGCTACAATTCTACTTCATACTTGGCTAGTTGGCTTACTACTTGCCTGCTACTCTCTTTCTATTATGGAAAATACTTTTTTGGTTAGGAAATGTCATTTCTTTGTTAGTATGGTAAATTATAGTAAATGCCATTTCTTTGTTAGTATGGTAAATGTCATTTCTATTATGGAAAATACTTTTTTGGTTAGTTTTGTTAGTTTCCTCTTAATGGCTTTCTTAATGCAAAAAAAAAAAACCAACGGGTCACCCGCCAACCCGACCCGACCCGACCCATTTAATGTCGGGTCGGGTCGGGCCGGGTTCTGCGATCCAAATGAGTGTCATCCGATCCAACCCGACCCGAATGGAATTGGACATGTCAGGTCGGGTTAGGGGTCGGGTCGGGTCAAACCCAACCCGTGAACACCCCTAGTAGTCGTGATGGGAGCCACCTCTAGAATCCGTATGGGCCACCTCTAGAATCCACTTATCGCTATATGATTTGTTCCCTGAAAGGGATGAGATAGATTGGAGCTAAGTGCTATATGGGAGCCACCTCTAGAGTCACCTACCGAATTGGCTAGTTGGTGATCCGTGCATACATATAAGAGTGTTGCATTGCATATATATGTTTGATATGTTTAAAAATGACAATGATTGTGAATTGAGTGGGATGATTTCGATTGGAATGTTATATATGTATTTATTAAATGTATGAAACTATTGATTTTGATATTATGATTAATGCTTGTATTTTTATGTTTCCCCGAATTTATTAGATGGTAACACATAGCTTATGAGTTATCAGCTTAGCTATTTTTTCTCATAATGTTATTTCTAATATTTCTCAAATTCATATAACTTGTTGGGGATTGTGCGAAGTGATAGTCGTAAAAGGATTCTATAACATCCTTGATGGTATGAAGAGATGATTTATGTCACTCGTATCTTTCTATTAAGATGCCGAGAGAGCTAGTTGTGTTTATTACTTATGTCAAAATAAGTTGTATTGAAAATAAAGTCATTTTGTCAAATGTACGACTTAAAGTATATTAATTTGCTCTGAAATGATCACATATTATGTAATTTATTTAATGATATACTTTTACTCTTATGTTATAAAAGAAGATTAAATTACATCACGTTTCCGCAAATTTTTCATAATTTTATTTGATCGTCCGTAATAAGTCGCGAACTCTGGTTTAACTCGCGAGTTAAATTGGGGTTGTGACAAATATAGTCTGCCCATACTTTCTGGTGTGAGCCAAATACGACTTGAAAGGCTTTAATATAGACAAAGAGGCAAAAATATGATATGTCCGTATTTTCTAGTGTGATCCAAATATGATCTGGAGGGATTAAATACGGACATGTTGACAAAAATATGTCCTTCCCGTATTCAATCTTTACAGATACGTTTGGTGTCAAACTTTGGCCAAATTTCCACTAGTCCTAAAACTCATCAAATAATAATGGAGATTTAGATATACTTAGAAACATGAGGGCTATTTTAAGGCCACTACCACAAGTGCGACAACCTTGTCACGTTTGTGACAGACTAATGATATATACTACTTTAAACTCATTTTTCAAGGTATTTATGTTATATATAAATGATTGATGATTGTATATGACACATAAATATACAAAATGTATGTTTAGTCATAATTAGAATAAAAGACGAAGAATGATTGATATGAAGGATTGATCTATTGCAAAGCATAATACACATAAAGTTAAAGAATGATTGATATGAAAGATTGATGCGATTTCCTCCGGTCAACGACCACCGATGACACTGCAACCTCCCCATCGGGTTGCCGGCATTCACAGTCCGCTGCTCGCAAGCCCGTGCTCATAGGCTAGGACGATCTGCAATCTTCTCTCTCTGATGATTGACTATCGACGGCGGGACGATCGTCAATAGCGAGATCTGGTGGGCGGATATCATCTCTCTCTTGATCGACGATCGGCGATGGGATTGGTTCGTTGTGGGAGGCAATCGTAGAGTTCAGGGGCAACGATCGGGGGCAGTGATCGTAGAGATCGAGGGCGACGATCATCGGAGGGGCTCGTTGGATTGTTTGAGCGCTCGCAGAGGGGTCAAGGGTGCCGATCGTCGGAGCACTCGCAGAGGGGTCGACGCTCACCCTCGTAGGGGTCTGGGGCGCCGGCAATCGCAGGGATCGGGTCGGGTCGGTGCTCGTAGGGGTCGGGAGGACGCCGACGCTCAAGGTCAAGGAGGACGCCGGTGCTCGAGGTGGCAATCAGGATCGAAGAAGAGTCAGATATGATATGAAGGTCCATTGGATTCGATGATTGAGGTATACGCGTGCGTTCCACCAAGTTTCACCTAAGGGTGTTACACGATATATATATATATAATAGTGGTGAATTGGACGACAGAGAGAAGGTGTACACGTTTCCTATGCATGCGTTGATCTATGTAATTAATGCAGATGCAATGGTTGATCAAGTTGAAACTAATATGACCAAGCCGTTCTTACAAACGTGTTAGTCAGCATTTTCTCTTTAATTAAGACGGTTAAACTAAATACTGCTTTAATGCGATACCTTCACACAACTATATAAATCGACGACATAGTAGGACGTTTTAGCATATAGTGTATGACTCGACCATACATATGCGTATAGATACACTACCCCACTTAGCATTGTTATTCCCTTATTTAAAGAAACACAACGTTTTGACCTCTCGACTGATATCATATCTAGGATATATATCATGGACTTGTTCATAGATATATATTGTCATGTTCAAACATAGATCCATATATAGCATTATCGTCTTTATTTCCTACCACTTGGTTATCAAATTGATCACATTCATAACAAGACAAAAATGAAGAGGGAGCTTAGCATGCATGGATCAACAACTAGCAGATCCCTTCGACGTCAGATGATGGTCTTCTTTCACTGGTTCGGGTGCATATGCTGCACAGTTGATATACAATATTCTTACGTCAAAATGGTCGACTCTTGCTGAGTCGCTTCTCGAGAGATAGACAACCGAAAAAATAGTTGTAGCATGTATGAAGTCTCAATATATTGTATGTATGTACGTAGTCAAACAAACTAATTATTATGTATTCGTTTTGTCAAAAACTAGCGGCATTGTTGTGGCGGCAGGAAATGGTTTTTGACGTGCTAATGGTAGTGGATACGTTCATGGAAATATCGTGTGGGTATATATATTTCCTTGTTTGGAAAGATTGCAACGTGATGCATTTAGACCAGAGAGCGTGGATAATTGCACGATATATCAAAGTTATATATATATATATATATATATATATATATATAGGGTATATATGAAAACTCGATATCTAAAAATTAGCACGTAATTTTTTTTTATCAATCGCACGACACTACTATCAATCGCGTACTCCAATAATTTTTTTATCCACGTAAATTTCAATTCGAAACTTTATTTAGAGGAGGAGGAATCGGATAATCCTGTTGATACAACGTTATACTTTTCTATGATATTTTTATAGAATATTCAAATTTATTGATATATGATTAATTTAAAAACGGAGTAAATAATATGACTATCAATTTCGAGAATCGAATATCAAGTTATTATTTTTCATCGATCCTCGAACTCAACCATGTCGAAAAAAATTATATAGTAATTCTTGCTTGTGGATTACATGTACAAAAATAAAATGAGTTAAATCGCGCTGCTTAACGAAAAAATAATAGTAAACACAAGTCGTTACAAAAAAAAATCTTTCCATAAAATTAATATCAAATTTATAACATGTCAAAGTTATGATTGTTTGGATAAATGGAAATATCTTTTGTTTGTGTCTGGCAACTAAACAAAACATTAGTTGGAGATAAATGGATATAATTACATTTGTTTAGCTAACTCTATATGTCTGAGAAACGGTGTTTAACGGTCTAATTCGGACGACGCTAAAGAGCGCACTCTATGCAAGTTGAACGTCGATCCACCAACGAACCTAATTAATTTGATTAGGTCTCTCTGTCTCACTCGTGGATTCCTAATAAAAAGTTTAATTAACTTTTTTAAAAGCTTGAGTCATTAGAAATCAACATACGCGATTGATAATTTTAGTCAACCTCTTAAAATTGTAAGTATAAAGATATTATCTTTTAACGATTTAAATTTATGAAAATTTAATTAGTGCTTAGTGCTTAAGATTGACACCTTAAGATTTCTTTCGATGGATCATAGAGACGAAAAGGACAATTGAGGCTATTCTTGAAAAAATATCAAACTAAAAATAAGTAAAATATCCATGCATGTCTCACTTGAACCCTTTTTTTTTAATAAAAGGGTCCTATCAATTTAATCACGTAAAAGCTCGTCGGTTGGCCGTTAAAACCTTATATATATTGAAAGGTACAACTTGGAAGTATCCAACTCGTTTGTTGGATAACCTACAATTATTTTTTAATATTAGCTATTATTATAGAGAGGGCACATGCAGCAAATTCATCTATAAAAAATCCTAACTGTCGGCCAAATTTGATTGGCACAGTTGGTTAATAGGATTGTGCCATGATAATCTCAAGTATTTAACTAAGAAAATACCGCTTTGCTCTTTATTTTAATTTCGAATTAGTTAAATGTTAATAATTCTAAATATCAAACATCGAAGGTGGGTATAAAAAAATTCAAATTGTCGACAAATGTGAGGACCCGCATCACATAAATTGGAGGATCTTCTGGTGCAAATGTCAAACGATCACATAGATTCAATAGGGACACTTTATCTACAAGCACTTTTTTTCCTGATAGAGATAAATGAATGTCGAGTGTAATGACAAATACTTTGATTTTGGATATCGAATTTGATTAAAAAACTTGAACTGCATATACTTTTTTCTTTATTTTTTTTAGAATTTGTACTATTAAGAAATGGAGGAGGAGAAATTTGAACATCTTTTTTTTCTCAATATTATAAACAAGTTTAAAGCTTAATGTAATTGGATTTAGAAATTAAAGCTTTGCATATATATGAATTTGAGCTTTCATCATCATTAATATGGAGCCATCGAGTCCCCGAGTACTTTGAAAAAGATTAATTCTTCTAATATCACGACATAAAGTTCTTTTAAGATTTTTTCATTTAATTATATAATTTGTAACATCCAAAATTTTGATCCCGTCACGTGGCAAAAATTTCTTTTCGGTGCGCTACTTTCTTCGATATTTTTGTGACGCTTAAGTTGACTACCCATATGGTCAAGATGAGTGTCATATAAGTGGAAGAATTTAAAATAAAATATTATAATAATTTAAAATGAAAATGTGAAAGATAAAAAAAATTATATCACATCGTCTTAATATCAATTTTAGGCATATAAAAGTCCATGCCATGATACATAATATTCATGAGTCTCAAATTCAACTCAATAATAGGGGAGATTCAATACAACTCTAAATAATCATGTGCACGTGTCACTCGAATTGAAGTCACGGCACACACACATATCACACATGAGAGCAAGATCAACCTAGCATAAAGCAAGCAAGTATGAATTCATAATAGGTCATAAGGATGATCCACCAAACTATGCTTGAAGCAAACATATTAAATAGGTAAGAGAATAAATCAAAGAGAATCATAATGATTCCATTATCTTTTCATTTCGTTTTATTTCATGTTCATAAGGACATAGTCCTTCCATTCATCTATAGCCTTTCATCTTATCCATGAGTTGATTTAGGGAGTACCCTTACAAGCACACAAGTGTGTAGCTACCTAAACTATGGAGGGCCATGGGGATCAGTGCCGCAGTAAGTGTCTCGTAAGGGGAGGATGACCTCGCGCATGGCGTGAACATTCGTAGGTGGAGTGCCTCACACAAGGCTGATAATTTCCATGGGGAGTGCCTCACACAAAGTTGATAACCTCCCATCTAGCTGATAATCCTCATCATTTACCTTTATTATCTATGAACCTATCTGTTAATAATGCCCAAACTCCGAAATAATATATTCTGTATATTTCTTATCATGAGATTATGAAGGAATTGATTTATTTTTTTATTACAAGATAAGTGTCCTATTTTTAGATTAATATAGAGTCCCAGAATGTATGTAATTCCTTTCATATGTGAAATATATAAACTCCTTAGGGGTCCAAAGAGAAAGCAGTTTATCTTATAATCCTCTTCTGTTTCTTCCATCTAATAAAACTCTGCGTCAATTTAAATTTTTCTCGGATTTTCTTGTGGTGTATAATTTCTCTCGTGCAAAAATTCTAACAAATTGGAATGAGAGCGATGTTTCATCATCAATCCTCCAACAGACATAGAGATGACATCGCACAATGTGAAGATCGAGAAATTCACAGGACGAAATAGTTTTAGTCGCAGATCAAGATGTGGGAACTTGTGAAACAACAAGGAGTCTGGACACTGCTCACGGATGTGTCGAAGAACAAATCAAAGGAGGAAAACTCAAGGGCAAAGAAAAGGAGGTCGACCTCACAAATTTTGCGGTACATGAAGAGAAGGTGCACTCTATGATCCTTTTGTGCTCAACGGACGAGGTTTGAAGTCGTCGATCAAGAAACGACAATCGGTCTGTCATGGAAACTTGAGAGTCTCTACATGACCAAGTCTCTGACCATCAAGTTATTCTTGAAGCAACGTCTGTTCACCATCTGCATGCAAAAAGGTACTCCTCTAAAAGATCATCTTGACCATATGAATACTCTGTTGATGAAATTATGAAACATAAATATGAAGATTGAGGATGAAGATGTTGTTCTACTTCTATTGGTGTCTCTTCCACTGCATATGAAAATTTCGTGTAGTCTATTATCATTGAAAGAGATACAATTATTCTAGAAGAAGTAAGATCTAGTCTAAATACTCATGAACTTCGTCATAGAGCGTATGACAAGGCTATGGAGACTCAGGCCGCAAGATTGGTGACAACCAAAGGGACATCATCCAAACACTAAGAAAGGTAAGTCGAAGAAGAAGAACGTCAATCCGAAGGTCTGCAACTATTGTAAAGAATCGGGTCACTGAAAGAAGAATTGCCCCAAGAAGAAGAAGGACACAGTTGCTACAGTCAAAATAGAGAATCTGATGACGATGATTTGATGTTCATGATGTCTGATCAGAAATGTTTGGAGAAAAGTTATATTTTGAATTCAGGATGTTCCTATCACATGACTTCACACAGAGAGTGGTCGTCAACTTATCAAAAGATTGATGATGAAACGTTATCATGGGCAATGATGCTGTCTGTAAAATAGTTGGAATTAGCTCAATTCATATCAGAACTCATAACAATCGGTTGAGGACATTGACAAAGGTCCGTCATGTTTCACAATCGAAGAAAAATCTAATATCGTTAGGAGTTCTGGACTCTAAAAAATGTCAGATGGATGCTGCAGGAGATGTTCTCATGGTCACCAAGGATGATGTTGAAGTCATGAGATAAGTCAGGCAAAAGTCCTCGTACATAGTATAAGGCACACTAATTTTTGGTGTGACTACAGTAGGTAGTTCATCCAAATCAGAAGTATCCGAGTTGTGGCATATGCGACTTGGACATATGAGTCAGAAAGGGATGGACATCCTCGGCAAGCGCAATCTTCTGAATGGTCAGAAGATATTTGAAATCGAATTATGCAAACACTGCATTTTTGACAAGCAAAAATGACAACAATTCAATAAAGTTGTGCACAAGACGAAGACAACACTCAATTACTTCCACATTGATTGTTGGAGTTTCTCTCGTGTTTCATATCTAGGAGGTTCTAGATACTTCTTATATGTGATAGATGATTACTCAATGATGACATGAATATTCATGATGAAGCATAACGAGGCATTCAAAGCTTTCAAACAGTGGAAGGCTCTAGTGAAGAATCATATATCGAGAAAGATAAAATGTTTTCGTACCGATAACGACTTAGAATTTTATTTGTCTGAATTTGATCAGTTCTGCAAGGATGAAGACATTGCTAGACATCGCACCATTAGAGATACGCTACAACAGAATGGTGTAGCAGAACGCATGAACAGAACTCTTCTGGAGAGGGCACGATGCATGCTCTCTAATTTTGGTCTAAACAAGTCATTCTGGGGCGGGGCTGTTAGCATAGCATGTTACCTTGCCAATCGGAGTCCTACAACCACGATTGATACTAATATGAAAGTTTTTTGCTGTCCAACATATTATCATGTTAGCGAAAGGAAAGTTAGAACCAACGGTCAAAGATGGAGTCTTTGTGGGATATGGTGCATGTGTAAAAGACTTCAGAATCTGGTCTCCTTTAGAGTACAAGGTTATTCACAACAAAAACATATCCTTTGATGAGATGTTTATGCTCAAGCAGAAATCAAATGTTGTTAACTCAACAAAGGAGGGTGTCAATAAATAGGTGGAGTTTAGATTAACTCCAATTCAAAATGAGACAGAAGAATCTCATCAAGCTAGAAGAGCAAGTAGAAGAAGCAATGACAAGTCTAGCTACTGGACGTGCACACATATATGTAGGTTCTCTTAAGCGTTATGGCTTTGAGGAGATGCTTGCATATGCATTCCAAGTAGCTAAAGAGGTGGAGTCGTCAGAGCCATCAAGCGACACTACAAGAAAATCATCGATTAGTGACGCAGCAATATAAACTCCGATGCGTCGCTAACTCGGCGCTAAATATAGTAGCGACCCATTAGCGTCAACTTCGTGCCATAGGCTTGGCGACGCCATTTCTCCGGCGCTAATAGCGTCGACTTCGCACCTATGGGTATGTTGACGCAATTACCATTGAACGGTGGCGCTAATGTGACACTATAATGACGCAAAAAGTGTCATCGTGAAGCGCCAATATGCATCGCTACTCCGACTCTAAAGAGGCGCTAAAATTGTCGACGCTCATCTGACGTCGAGTTGATGTTACATTGCGATGCTAATCAGACGCTAATGTGGCGCTATAATTCGATTTTCCTACATCGCTAACGTGACGCTAAGAACAATATGTCCATCCACAGATAGTTGTCACCTTCCTCATTTAGCCATTGAATTACATTACAATGGTGCTCCATTCATTTATTGCCATTTTTTTTACATTATAGTTGAAGCACCATCAAATTACATTACATGTACATATACATTTTCATTATATCAAATTACATTACATCACATATACGTTTCTATTACATCAAATTACATATATCACAATTAGATGATCTAATTACATCAAATTAGAGTTGAGGGCCTCATCGTCCTCCTCCTCCTTGGACAACTACGAGAAGCCCCATCCCCATCTTGAGCCACGCCGCCCTGGCCTTAAACGCGTCATGCAATTCCTCGTACGCTGGCCGGGCCAGCCGCTAGAGGGGAAGAAGATGTGTCCACTACCAGTCGTGAGGTACCGCTAGAGGGGAAGATGACACATCTGCCGCCAGCCGTCGCGCATGCTTGGATGGTGGCTGTGTCGCATCAGCAGCCATCTCCTACGATGTCGAAATCCACGACGGAGAAGACGGGCCACCTGTGCGTTGGAGGAGGAGGCGGTGACGGCATCCGAGCAGAGGTGGAGGAGGAGGCGGCGGCGGCAGAGCAGAGGTGGAGGAGGAGGAGGCGGTAGCAGCATCGGAGTAGAGGTGGAGGAAGAGGAGGCGGCGACGGCGTCGGAGCATAAGTGGAGGAGGAGGATGCGGCAGCGTCAGAGCAGAGGTGGAGGCGGCAGCGTCGGAGCAAAAGTAGAGGAGGAGGCAGCGGAGCAGAGGTGGGGGAGGAACAGGAGGCAACGTCGGAGCAGAGGTGGAGGAGGAGGAGGCGGCGACATCATAGCAGGGGCGAAGGAGGAGGTGGAGACGTCGGTCAGGCATCAATGGAGGAGGAGGAGGAGAAGGAGACGAGGATGAGTGGTTAAAAGGGGGAAAAGGTGGCGTTCGGGCAGGCGGAACCATCCGATTAAACGAAAGGATGGTTCAAATTCGTTCTTCGACAAGCACATGAATCGCCATTTAGCGTCGCAAATTTGGTGACGCTATTGCGTCGCCAATGTGGCGCCACATTAATTCAATTCTGATAGATAATTAATTCTAAAATATGTGAAATAGCATCGTAGATTAGCGACCCTGAAATTGCGACGCTAAGCTGGAATATAGCGTCACATTGGACTCGACAGTTTGAGTCGCTAAACTAGCGTCACAAAATGGAGACTCTATTTTGACACTAAAATGGAGTAGCGATGAAACTGTCGATGCTATTGGGAAGCCATCGTGTCGCTATAGGTATGCGGCACTAATGCGTCTCAAAGGTGGCTCTAAAGTACTATAAAGTTATTAACTATGTGCATATATATATGTAATATATATATATAATATGTATATGTGTATGTGTATATGTATATATGTATGTATATGCATATATATATATATATATATATGGTTATGTATATGTATATGTTTATCAACGTCGTCTAAAAAATTTGAAAGTCATATCACAGTAATAACCAAATTTCTCCTCTACATTCACAGTAAACACTAAATTCTCACTTGTCATAGGGAACTTCATATTACTCTTAATATGCATGTAAAAAACAACCTCCATATTGTGAATTCCTAATCAAATCCTACTTGAAATTAGGCTTGTAACTATTCTAATAATCACATAGAAATAGATCCATATCATTGTAGCAATGCACGACATGTAGATCAATCATAAGAAACATCAAAATGATCTTTAAGAAATCAAATAGGTCATGCTCATAATTCTACCTCTAGAGCATAGTTCTACCCAACATTAACATTAATGTTAACCCTCAATTTTGTCCTTAAAACATGCAAATCGTCAAGAGTACTACCCCAGGATCTAGATCTCAAATAACATACTAGTTTTGGGCGTTCTTGGATTTGTTTCATGGGTTCAAGCTCTAACTCCTTCCTCTTCACACTCCTATGTCACCTATGCCAGATGGACCTGCCGGGGTTGCTCCAATGCCCTCTAGCCGAGAAAAGTTGTGGAGTAGGCAGAACCAAACAAAAATGGAGGAGACAATGAGAGAAAGGAGAGAAGAAAAATGGAGGTTTTATGAGTCTTAATGGGTATAAATGGTGAGAGTTTCAACTTTTGAAATCCCAGATTTCATGGTGGAGAGGTTACAAATCATCTGGTATTATGATGGTGTAATAGAGAGAAATAAAGATCAAGACCACGATCTTTTCGTTTCTGTTTGTTGCACTTTCGAAAGTCTGAAATAGTTTCGATGGTCCTGTGGAGCATAGGCAAGGTTGCTGATGTGTCATGATAATAGGCACCCGTTCCATGACTCAAACGTCCAAAAATTCGATGGAAGCAATAAATAATAATTTTAAATTTTATAAAATTTTTAGTGTGTTACAAAAATGAACGTAACATTAATATAAGAAATAATTTGAGCTCTGGTCATCATTAATATGGTAGCCATCAGGTCCCCGAAAAGATTCTTTTAATAGCACCACATAAAGTTCTTTTAGGGTGCGTTTGGTAACGGAACCATAGTTATTCTTAAGTTCTCGGTAAATAATTAAAATGATAGATTAGTTCTTCCTAAAGTCACGTCAAGAAAAAAACTTCCATTACAATGTTTCGATTCCACAAAAAATTTGGAAGCAGAGTGTTGGAACTAAGGTAAGTTCTTGTGTCTAGTTCCGCCTCGAAACTAGCATCACCCGACCACATTTGATGGAGGCGGAACAAGGATGCGGTTCCACCATAGTTCAACCAAACGCGGCGTAACATTTTTTCGTATTTAATGATATATAATTATTAGTTATAAATTATCTTGAAATTCACCTTCTTCCACACATTCCATAAAAATTGTTACCTTTATTTTTAATAGTACATTTATACGCTTATTTCATTATGAAAACAAAATATATAAATAAAAACAATTTTTGACGATCATGAGATATTTAATTTTTATTTATAATATTTTATTGAAAAATAAGGGTAAAAATGACATTTTCTAGTTATTAAAGATGAGCAAAATAACTGGATGAAACTTGACAGAATAATTTAAATCGCGATTCATAGCAACTTCCGAAATCAAAATTTATAAGTTTACAATTTAGTATTAGATGAGAACCAATATAGTTTACTAGCGTACATAATTATATGTTACTGTCTGGCTTGTTTTTGTGGGATTTCCATAGGAACGGAGCCCCAATGATATGTTAAAGGCTGTTCTATTCATTAAATTACTTGGAAAACAAATTGTTCAAAATTCCTCTCCTCCAAGTGCAACTTGGCATCCCTTCTTTAAAAATAAGATAGTCAAGATCGAAATCTTACATAAGATCAAAAAATCAGAAAGAGGATCTAAGATCCGACCAATTAATAAAAAAAGATATTTTTTATAAAAAAATTTGCATTTAAATATTAAATTACATATCAGTAAATCATTTTTTATCGATTCTTAAGCAAAGAAATTAAAAATGATAAAAATATATTGAACTTCAAAGAAATTAAGTTTTATTACAATAAATATTTTTTAATGAATACTTAAATGATTATATTAATCGTATACAATCGGATAAGATCGTAAGATCACGTGGCCAAAATTAAGATTGTATTAAGAAAATAAGATCGAGATCGATAAGGGAATCATAAAATCATAAGATCCTAAGATATAGATCGAGACTTTGATTATCTTGTTTAAAAGAATAACATCATCGTTAAGTCCTTTTGTTTTCAAAAAGATAAAAATGTCTCTCATTAAATTTAAAGAAGAAACAACATATCTTCTATCTTCTTATTTATCTTAAGAGCACTTCTGTGTGCAGCCTTTTTTTTCTTTTTATGATTTATTTGATATTTTTTATTTATTTCATTAACATCATTTACTGCATCCATATAAACATGGCGTTCTTATTTATTGACATAACATACATGCCAAGTGGCATGGTTGTATCATCCAAAAATTCATGCATTGTTGGATCATCCAAATCTAAAATTAAATTATATGCCATCCATTTTATCTCATCAGTTTTTTTTCCTATTATCATGAATGATATCTCTATTTTTATTAAATTTGATGTTGCTAACCAGTTTTTCTAAAAGTTTAAGTCGATATTTTTAACAATTTTCTCTAGAACATTATTTATGAGTTTTTATTCCTTCTCCTTCTACAATTTTTTCCTTATCATTAATGATGCCCCCTTAGTTTCATAATGCATCATCTTCATCTCATTATTATGGCAAGTTATGATGTGTGTATATATATGCATAGAAAGAAAAAAGCAAGAGCCAAATCGTGCATAAATTAATGGATGATTTTTAGTTATTCATAAATTATGGCAAGATTCATGTCGTGCTTAGCTAATCCATTATTTTTAGTTGGATAATGGGAATCCATTTGATTGGAGAATTTGTGAAACTTAGTCGAGAACAAATTAACTTCAAGAATCAAGACGACAGAGCACAAGTAGCTACGTCATTTAATTTGGGTGGTGTCATGGTGAGGTGGTGGGGGTCCGGGAGAATGCTATGAGTTTAAAGGTGATATGAATCAGGGAATGCTTACAATTGCAATTGACGATAGAAGAATCTACTTATAAAGTTGGATCAAGATAATGTTGTGGATTCAGACATAAGAAAATTGAAGATAATCAAGAATATCTGTGATTTACAATTGATCAAATTACAAGATCAAGTTGCATCAAATCTAACTTTTCAATGTGTTACAAATTGGGACACATGAAGAGTCAGCATAACTTGGGCCAAATAAATCATGGTTTAACCATATTTATTTAGAATTTTCAGAATTAATTAGATATTGAATATGCTGATGAAGATTGTAACAGAAATTGAGTTTTTATTTTACTAAATTAGTTAGGTGGGCTAAGTTAGGTTATTTTTCTCTTAGCCCAAATTCTATTTCTAGGGCTTATAAATACTGGTGTTTGTTGTTATTTCAGACATCTACGAATTTATGAAAATTTGGCTTAATTGCTTTTGCTGTGAGGGCACTCCTGCAACCCATTCTTCGGGAACTTCCGTTGTTGATTACAAGATTGGATATCTTGTGATTTGATCCTCTATTTATAATATCGATTGATTAGTTCATTATAATCTTGAGGTTGATATTTCGCTGACTTGAAAATTCGTTTGATCTCGTTTCTCTTGATTTTCATATATTGTTCCGGTCACTCAATGCATTGTTCTTGAGCATCGTATCAGTTGGTATCAGAGCCGCATTTTTTATTCGGTTTTCTAGTGGTCTTCCATTATTTTGTTGCTCTCCTATTTCAGTTTCTGAAAAAAAAAACAGCACAAAAAATCTGATTTGTTTATTCTTCAAATCCTAGCCGTCTTCCTTATTTGCTTTCATTTGTTCTTCAAACCCTAGCCATCATCTATTCTTTAAAATCTGCTGCAATTTCGAAAAAATCACAAAAAAATCTACTTATTTGTTGTTGAAACCCTAATCGTCATCCTTATTTGTTCTCAAGTTTGATGTAGTTTCAAAAAAAAGGTGAAAACAAAAATTTCGAAAATAAAAAAAAAGACTGAAAAAGGAAAGTGCAAGAAAGGAGGAAAGAGAAGAACAGGGCAAAAATATGGAAAAAATACGAAAAAAACTAAAAAAAGGATTCAAAAAAAAGAGGACAGAAGAAAAACAAAGGAAGGATTATATCTAATTTTGAGAAAAGTGCAAAGAAAATTTTGAGAATAGAGTAATTTGACTTAAGAAAGGGTGATTTTTTATTTCATTCTAATTCTGAAATTTTTTATGTCTATACTTATTTCGTCACATTTTCCTGATTTCTATTCCAAATCAACTTCAAGATTTCTTTTGATCTTGCGATTTTATTGATAAATTAGATTGATTTAATTGTTCGTTGCCTTGTATTGACTTGCATTAGTTCTCTTAGAACTTGTTGGAGGGTTCAAGAGAGAAAAAAAAGTTGAGTGGTGAGTACAATTTAGGAAAAAGTCAAATAGAATTGAGGTGAGTGTCACCACGTGAGGTATTGAGATCGTTATTATTAACATTTGCTGCAGAAATTTCTCATAATGTCAACAGGAAAGGACAAAGAACATAATTCTAGAAAAGAAGCAATTGATCATAGAAGAATGAAGGAGGTCATGACACAATATTTTCAACATCTTGGCAATAACAAAGAGTAGAAAGTATATTTCATCGTCATAATTATTCTGTTGAGAAAAATGTTAAACTTGTTATTATATCTTTTGCTAATTATGATATTACTTGATGGAATCAATTAACCATTAATAGATGCAGAAATCGAGAACCTCAAATTGAAAATTGGGATGAGATGAAAACTATATTGAGGAGAAGATTTGTTCCTCCATCATATTGTCATGATTTATGTATGAAATTACAGACTATGAGACATGGATAAAAAACTATTGAGAAGTACTATAAAGAGATGAAAATGATACTCATTCGCGCCAACATAAATGAGGATCCTGAAGACAATTGCAAGATTCATATGTGGGCTGAATCGAAAGATTTTCAAAGCTGTGGAATTGCAGGAGTATTTGGAGTTGGATGAAGTTCTGCATAAGGCTATGAAGGTTGAGAAGCAATTGAAGAAATATATTCGTCCACGTAGCAAATATGAAAGTTCAAGTTTTGTTTGGAAATCAAAATGGAGTGCAAATTCCAAGTGTTAAGCCAATTCAAAAATTGGAGGAGAAAAACAAAGCTGAAAATTTCAACTCAAGGGATAAAGGTATTACCTCTAATAGTTCACAAAGGACTGAAGATATTAAATGTTTTTGTTGTCTTGGTTCAGGTCCTATTACTTCACAATGTCCAAATAAATGTGCTATGGACATGATGGACAATGGTATTATTGCATAAGTGTTGTCACAAGAGAGTGCAGCTTCCTCTGGAGAAGAAAGTGGGAAAGAAATTGAAGAAGTTGGGAAAAGTTTGATTGTACAACATCATTTAAAGGAAGTTGAAGTTGATTGTACATTAACTCAAAATAATTCTGGGAGTTGTGAGAAAGACAAAGATGAAGAATACGAGTGCCACAATTTGAGTGAAGAAAATGATAGTCACACAACTTTTGAGTGCTTAGAAAGGCCACCTTCTGAAAGTATTGAGATACAATATTTAGATGCTGAGTGTTACAAGAGCTGTGAGAATGAGAGAAGATTAGATCTTGAGAGTTTAGAAAGGCCACCTCTAGAGAGATATGAGCAAAAAGACTTGAGTGTTAAGGCAAAAGGAAGAGAATTCAATAATTTTTCTCCTAACACTAACCATCTTTTGTCTTTTGATTCTAATTTGTCCATGCAGATTTGTAGGATGGAGTATATGAAGATACAAATTCTATCATGCAAGGAATTGAAAGAGATTGTATTGAATTTATGATGACTAGTTTGAAAAGACAATTTCTTACCTTTGAAACTTTATATTTGTTTGATGTGACTAACTGGTAGGTTTTAATTGGAAGAAGTATTAAATGGCATGCAAACATTATATCTCAATTTTGTATTCCACTTTCTTATTCATTGAGTGCTGAAAAACTTTATTTCAACCATGTGGTGAAATTTTGGAATGAATATTAAATTCACCTTTGTGCTTTCCTAAGATCATTTTTGCTGATGATGGTTACAATATTGTATATACTTTTCGCATCATGATTGGTAATTTCATTGCATCTGCATTAGTAAGACTTCTATGCATTTTTTAACAAAGATTTGGGATTAATCTCTTTGGAGATATCTTGATTAATAGCAGTCATTTGCAAGGTAATTTTGATGATGTTTTGGTTTGTTGCAAGGACTTGCATGATTCCCTTTATAAGCTAAGTTATTTACTGTTATAGATCCTATGATATTTCACTTGCAGATTTTAAAAATTCATTTTATTTTGAGGGAAAAGATGTTCTTATTTTGGAACTACTTGACAATATCCATGTTAGATCTCTAGTTCCGTGGAATACATTGCACATTTTATTTGACTGGATCCTTATGCGCAAAGGAAGATCCCCCAAGTTTCGTAATTTGTTTCTTAAAATACTATTGTCACATGGGCATAAGATATTTCATCCAGGTGAGTATAATAGTTACATTACTTTTTATATTACTTATGTTGTTTGTTTCTCAAAAATTGCAGGATCTTAATATGATGATAAAATTGAAAAATTATTGCCGTTCTGATAGAGATACATCGTCCCATCCCACACATCAACGGGAAGTATCAATATCTCCATTATGCATGTCCTATATTATTTAATAAATTCAAATATGTGATAGGTCATACTCCTTATTGTGAATGTAGATTCGATGATGAATCCTTTTAAATAGGAGGAAAATGATATGAACCTACATATATACTCTCCTTATTGTGAATGCAGATTCGAGGATGAATCTTTTGAAGAGGAGGGGAATGATATGAACCAGGAAATGCTTATAATTGCAGCCGACGATAGAAGAATCTTCTTATAAAGTTGGATGATCAAGATAATGTTGTGGATTCAGACACGAGGAAATTGAAGATAATCAAGAATATTTGTGATTTACAATTGATCAAATTATAAGATCAAGTTGCATCAAATTCAATTTCTCAATGTGTTACAAATTAGGACACATGAAGAGTTAGCATAACTTGGGCCAAATAAATCATGGTTTAACAATATTTATTTAGAATCTTATTGAGGTGCAAACAAAGAGTACAAATTTAGAACCTGTAGGAAGTTTAGCGTACCGAAGCCTAATTCAGTTCACTACAAAAAAATTACGATTTTCCGACATATGATTTCTGATGGCGGTCAAAAATTTTTCTCAATCTTTGAAGGATTTTTTGATGGATAATTGAATCTTTTGAAAAAGTAGAGACAACAAAATTTTTGAATGTCACAACCATCCTAAGTTCCGACCGATAGATATCCGTCGGAACTTCTGACGGTTGTAATTATCGATATTAGAATTTAATATATTATATTATCTGCAACCATCGATATTCAAATTTAATATATTATAATTGTCTACTATAAGTAACCGTTATCATAATATATTATATTACACAGTGTTCGACGAAACTTATGACGACTGCAAACGTCAATATTCAAATTTAATATATTATATTGTCACTATATGTGACCATTATTATAATATATTATATTACATAATTTTCGACGGAAGATAATCCATGGAAAATTTTCACAGTTTTGACCGTCGATATTCAATTTTGCTATATTATATTGTAAGCTAAATCAACCGTTCTAGTGATATTATGTTGTATCTTTTCAACGTTGCTAGCAAAGATATGACTTCAGAATCCATCACAATTTTGCATATCATCACTTGGCAATGCTCTATGGAGCTCCGTATTACAAAAACAAAGTTCAGGAACATTAGATTGCACAATTTTATGGTGTAATTACATAACATGCAGATTTCAATTGCTTGAACATGAGTGTAACATGGTAGCCAGCAACTGAAACTTCAAAATAGATTTGGGAAAATCAAAGTTTCAACATCTGATTATTAACTTTTAATAAGTGTGTTGTGCTTGTGATATCTGAATTCTGTTAAGTTTTAGCACAAGAACAAACGTCAAGAACAAGACATTTAGAAACATATGGGTCTCACAATAATAATTGCATAAAAGAAAAAAAAAAAGAGAACAAATTGTTCTTGCCTCACCCTATAATATCCTTGTTTTCATCATAAGAACTTAATGAGAACAAATGAAACTTGTTGCATCATCTATTAACCTTTTACCAATCAGGGTTTAAGAGGCGAAGTTTAAAACGAATAAAAAATCAAAATGGAAGAAAAAAGACAAATGAAAATGGAGGCATGAGGATGGTTTGAAAAGTCATAAGTATTTTGAATTTCTAAGTTCACCTTTAATTATTATTTAGAGTTTCTCCTTCCATTATTTATTATATTTTTTTGTCTTCTTTAGTTATTTTAATATTTCTCTTTGACTTAATGTATCTAATAAAAATTTATGTTAACTTAAGTCTACTAATTATTTTTAATTTAAAAAGTCATATATTTTTTTTATCTACTTAACTACATTAATTACTTTTATCTTATATTTATATAAAGCTAAGGCTTCCAAAATATTGTAGAGCTTTCATTATATATATGTGTATATATATATATATATATATATATATATATAGGGTAAAGAGGCCCTGGTTGGCACAAATGCTAAGCAGCTTGATTAGCAATCATCTGGACCACACAATCTCGATCTAACACGCACAATTCTTTTTTTCTTTTAATCCACTACAGCCGTCCGATAGAAATCGTGTGGTGCATGCACGCACTTGATCTAATAACCCAAGGTTAGGGATCGAGCATCTCCCACCGCGAGGGGCAACTTCCACACCGCGAGCGGCATCTCCCACACCGGCGGCGGCTTCCACAAGGCGAGTAGCGACTGAGAGGGGCGACCAACGAGTTGTTCACTTGGCGGGCGGCCCACTGACTTGCGCCGGGAGGCTCTCGCCGCCACCGGAGACCCCCTGCTGCCGTTGCTTCCGGTAAATTTAATCTTAACCAATCAATATCTTTCTTTATAATGGGTCAACTTTGCATAAAAATCTTATCTTCATTGACCTTGTGTTCTCCAGCTGTGGAGTTGTGGTTAGTGTATAAATCTGATGCAACTTGAGAGGATGTGTTAACTCTATTGTCCTCGCGTTACCTTATTGAAATTGATCTGTTTGCCTTCAGTTCTTTTCATTATTCATTTATATTGTTGAATGTATGAAACAGTTGATTTCAAAGACAGTTAATAGTTAGACATGGATGCAAGTGCAATGAATGAAGATGGTGAATACGAAGACATTGAAGCAAAAGTATGACATTTCGGATGGTCATTGGTTAGAAACCATGTACGAGAAGCGACATTACTAGTTCTTGTATACTTGACTAATGTTTTCTTTGCAGGAATGAGAACCACACAAAGATCTGAAAGCATTAATGCATTCTTTGATGGATTCATAAATGCCAACACCTCGCTTAGTGAATTTGTTGTTCAATATGATCTAGCACTTGCTTCACGTCGTGAGGCTGAGGAACACGAAGACTTTAGAAACTGGAACACAAAAAATACTCCAATTACAGCCAGTCCTTTGGAAAAACATGCAGCAAAAGTATACAGTTAAAGAATGTTTCTATTAATGCAAGAAGAATTTAGTCAGTTTTTGAAATTTTGGTCAAGAAAATTTTTTGAAGACAATCAGAAAGAAGTGTACTCCATATATGAAGTCGGAACCGAAGACAATGAAAGAATACAAGTAGAGTACATTAAAATGTCTCCAATTTTAGTAAGTTGTTCGTGCAAAAAATTCGAGCAAGAAGGAATATTATGTGCTCATATTGTTCTTATTCTCAATGAGAAAAGAGTTATCACCATATCAGAGAAGTATATTATTCGTCGTTGGACCAAAAGTGCCTGTTATTCAAATGCAGGTGTATTTCAAAATAGTTCACCGATGAATGAAAGTTGTGTGACTCCATCGGACGTGTGGACATGGCAGACAAATATATGGAGAGCATTGGATATGGATGTGCGTTCTCGTAAGCAATTCGAAATTGGCATCCCAATTTAACTTCTTTTGTCAATCAGTTGCCAATTGCTGGCCAGAATAACGACATAAGCCAAGAGACTACTGCTTCTGCACATGCTCGGGAACACTTATTTGATGGGAGCCAACAAAATACCGAGTTTATGACACGTGTAACAACCGACACACAAAAAAAATAAATAAATAAATACAAGTTGAATCAAACACTGCCTGTTGGAAAGATAAAATTCAAAATTTATCTTCATAATAAGATAACAACAGGGGGTAGAGGTTATATAAAATTTAATTAAGAGTGGAGATGATTAGATAAGACAAACCTTTACAAATCTTTACCCCCCCCCCCCCCCCCCCAACCTCTCGAAATCTCTCTCCCTCTTGATTCCTGCGGGTACGCTGCCAACTTCCAGAAGGCAAATCGAATAGGATCAAACCATCCCTTTCTTCTCCCTCTCACGTATGCCTCGGTGCCGGAATCCATAACGAAGTTGCTGATGTTCCTTAATTAGATTTTAGAGGGACAACCCCAAGGAGAAAGAGAGCAGACGTAGGAGGAACAAGGAGGATACGACCAATAGAAACTTTTCAACGAAGCGAAGAACGTCGTGATCAGAGGTGGATGAATCGAAATCACCTTGCATGACTTCTGAATTATCTCAACTCATGCCCTAATCGTTATGAAAAGAAAAAAATAGGAATATGGCTCAAGTTATCGTTTCGACTGGTTCGCAGGCATTGCCAGCAACCGGTCACCGATAACATGCCTACCGCCGAATTCTGCATACGTCAACCGGTCGACCGATCCCTGTCACCGGTCGACCGATCCCTGCCCTCTGATCGACCGTTCAACTGAACGGACCGACCGCTCCAAATTACCCATCGGTCGACCATTCCCCTGAACCGGTAGACTGATTTCCAGAAACCTTTTTATTAGATTTATTAATTATTTTCCTTTTTAATCCTAATATCGCCTAAGTACCATTGATCATATTGTCTGACCCCACAGAGATCCCTCATTGATTTTCATGATCTATTCTCTCATTGATTTGTTTCTCATTGATCTTATCGTATACATTTGAACAACGATCAAAGAGTCACAAGTTATTAAAAGTGATCAAACGAAAGATTAACAATGGGTTTCCAGTCCAAGACAAGTGCATCAAGGTAAGGGTAGCTCCCTTGGTCATGGTTTGATCACCCACTGATCCGCACAAGGCTGTATCGTTTGCTCGGCATACCCCAAGAACTAAAGGCACCTAAAGTCACCCTGATTTCTAATAATAAACTAAGATCAAGAAGCATGATTAAGTCAAATCAAGTTATCGTCATGATTTTCAAGTATGCATGATTTCAAGTTTACTAAGCATCATTTGATTCTCATGAATTATGATATTCTCTTAATTATTCCTTATTATCTATGATGCTACCATGTTATCCTTTTAAGTTCAAGTCAAGTATGATTATTTATCTCTGATTATTCCATTCATGTTATGCATTGTATATCATGTGGTTCCCCACTAGGCTGTAAAGCTTACGGGAGGACCTCCTCTTCTGTGTCTGATTTCAACAGGGCCCGGTCAGTGACGAGGTGGAGTAGGTGTGTGGTGACGAAGCTCTGGCAGCAAGAAAGCACATGAACCACAGTGCTTATTAGTTTTCTTTATTAGATTTCTTTTCCTTCCGCATTTATAGATTTAAGATGTAAAACCTTATTTTATTTTCTTAGAGATGATGTAGCCACTTTTTAGACTTCCGTAATTAAAGTTATTATTTTTCTTTATTTCTTTTATTTTATTATTCTTTCGCTGACGTGTCTCGATTCTTGACTGAGATATGATCAATATTAGGTCAAAGTCATAGCATGTCGTAGCGTCTTCAGGTTGGTTTTCGCCACGTGACGGGGGCCGATTTGGGAGCGTTACATTTATGGTATCAGAGCCTAAAGTCAGGACTATCTTGACGTCCTATCGTATAGTATGTTATAGTAATGGTTCATGTGCTATCGTCGAGCAGTCGCCACACCCTCCACCGTAAAGTACAAGTAAGATCTTTCTTGCATTGAGTTATTCTTTATTGATGTATTGATATGTATTTCACATGAGTGGTTGATACCTAAGAAGGTTATGCTGTATGGTAGGAATCAACTTAAATGTTATTAGTGATTAGACAAAAGGATCATAAAGGTTACGAACAAATTGGAACAAAATAAGTAACAAGCATGTGAATACATATACCTACGTGAAGAATGAGTCTGATAGATATTTAAAGAATAAAATATAAGAAATGATTATGTTTCTTATAATTCATGTTATCCATCTGTTTCATGATCGTTCTATTCATGAACTTCTTCCGCTGACTGCAGCAGTATGAAAAGGAAAATGAATGGGCATATCAGTTGCAAAGAGATGTAGATTTAAGAAAGAAACGAGGAAATTATAAGAGTAATCAAAGGATCCGACTCACACAACACGTAGGTGGGAGATTATTTCAAATAATAGAAGTGAAATCAAGCATGACTAAGTTATGATTTATCGCTATGACTTATGTGGTTCCATGGGTCTACCAATATAGGGGTTTAATAAATTATCTTATATGTTTGTATTGATAAGTGTGGACCCATAATGCTAGTTGTGCTTTAGACTTCATATGGCCCCTCTTATATTATGTTGATAATGGCCCAAAGCAAATCTAAACTAGTTATACAAAATTCTTAGTTCGACTACCTTATGAGAAAAAATAAGAATCAAATTATTAATTATGCTCAAGTTATGTAATATCCGTGTACAAGAGTTTAAAGAATTAGTAAGCTGTCCAAGAATCATGTATAAAGTATGGATGGACAAATATAAAAGCTTAAAGGGTTTATAAGTCACATTAGTTTGAATAAATGTTAGAAGAAATTTTTAATAAGTAAGTGACTGCTTGAGTTAACTGAGCATTTAGATCTAGCATACTCACACACATATGTACATATAACATAATATACTTATAAATATATAAAGATAAATAAATAAATAAACATATTTAATTAACTTTGTTTAGTATAGAGTAGATTCGAAATTTTATTAATATGAAGTATATTTTTCTATAGCCATTATTAAAGAATGAATTATCTATCATCGCAATATATATATTTTCAAAATAGACTAACATAGTTGATAAAAGAATTAAGTAAGAATAAGCAATGCATGAAAGGGTTAAATGAACGTGAGAAATTTTGAAATGATTTAAAGTTTCTTAACTGAGATATGCTTAAGGAGGATATGAGCCCCAATCATTAAGTATTAAAAGATCAAAACACAAAAAAAAATTTAGAAAGTATTGGAGTGTTAAGATAAAGTTTGAGGAATTTTATAAGTCCCCTACAAGATTTTGGGAGAAGCAAGTTATGCGCCTAAGAAGGATGATTATGAAGTAAACTAAGAATTTTTAATTAATTTATCTTGAGTATGGATATATTTATTAGTTTCATAATAATGTCCAAATGTATAGGGCATTTAATCATATAATCATAGTTGATGGTTCACAAGGAAAAATAAAGCATATATATCTTTAGATAATGGGTTAAGTAAGTCACCAGTTGATACAACGTCCTCTAAGATGCAAGATGTAAGATGATATATAAAATGTTCTCTAAGATGCCTTTACGTCAATATGATGGAAAATGTTCAAGATTTTGTCTTGATCAAGTGGACCACTTATGATTTGATCATAAGTCTTATACATGGATTAGTTCTCCTTTCCAACCTTAAAGTTATCCCGACCCTCTCCCATGTGCAACAAGATATCATTAATGCAGAGGACCACGAAATGATGCACAAAGAAGAAGAATGATTGCTTGTCTTCTGTTTTGGTGATTGTTTTGTTTTCCTGTCTTGTTGTTTGAATTCAGTCCATGTGTTCACTTGCATTCATGATGTTTTACTAAGGATTTATGTTAGAGAATGTGCATAAATGATTTTGTTCATTAAGAATTAGATTGTACTATAAGATCAACCCCTCATCGTAGATATCATTCGACCTTAACATTGATTCAGAGTGCTTCAAGATACTCAAGAAAAGAACTTGTTGTGGTAAAATATAACCACTAGCCTCCTATGAAATTATGTGATCTGACATTGCAAGAAACAAATCAATGTAAGTCAAATAAGCTATGTCTTCCACTCAAAAGCTAAATGATTATGACGATGACTCTTAACCCATGATATTTGATTATGTTAGATTCTTAGGAGTCTTTCCTAAATGATTCAAAAAAAATCATGATGACTAAGGATGAAGTACTCTATGAATATAGGATGACCCCAAGATGTGAAAAATTGGCATACCTCATATGGCCACTTCACATCTTTTTCATATCACACTTACATTAACTATACTACTAAGATGATGAAGTATCGATTCAATGACTTGATCAAATACCTACTCTTGATCTTATATGTGATTCCCTTTTATATCATTGATTTGATCATCAATCAAATAAGTATTCTTTTCTACGATGATGGACAACATTCCTAGTGAGTCTATTGATCCTTGCACGACATATGCTACCCAATAAGGACGACTCTATGGAAATAACTTCATACCATAAAGTCCATGCTAGTGATACTAATGACGATTGAAGATAAGATTTATTTTTCACACCGGCTAGAAACTTCTTAGGAGGATTACGATGAGATTCCTATTTAATTCCTCCTTCTAAGATAGTTGCCAATATTCAAAGATCTAAAAGTTATAGTTAGAAGTTGAGTGTCATATCGATCTCCTTTCAAGAATGACCTTGATTTTCAAGGCCCCATGACACATGAACTAAAAGGACAAATCTAATAACCGTAAGACGAGGGGTTTATGAGACGGAGGGTCTCATTTTTAGATGTTCCGCTTTTTTTGTAAAAAAAAGAATGATGACTCTATGAATTTAGAGATTTATTAACAAGTTCTTAAATAAAATAACCATAAAGACATAAGTGTTTGTTATCATGCAAATATGACCTATTTAAGACTAGGTGTACTCAAGATCGATCTATGGAGTGAGTACCAACAGTTTTGAGTTGTTGAAGAAGATGCAATGAAGATAATTTTCCTACCAATGAATGATCACTATAAGTTGAGCGATGCCATTAAGAACACCCCTCAAACCTTTAGGTTCTCATGAACATTGTGTTCAAACTATGTATACATTTATGTAAAAAAGATTGAAGTATTCATCGATCAAAAGAGTCAGGTATGTTTTCTTTTAGTAGTGCGCTAATATGTGACAATGAAGATGACATGAAGTTTGAAAGATTTTGAGTTCTCCATGAAGCACCATCTTGGTAAAAATGAACTCGGTTGCACATACACTCAAACACAAGTGATGCTCATTAGACTTCATGAGGCTGCGTATGAAATGTTGGAGGAACTAAGCATGTGGAAACCAAATGATAAAGTCCTAAAGAGAGAAATACTAGATGAATAACGTAAGCTTGGGTTGCGGTCCATTTAGGAATAAGTCTTATAAGAAGTATTAGATAAATATTATAAGTCTGGGTTACGATCCATTTGGGAAGTACACAGATGTATAAGGATGAATAAATAGTAATGACATGAAACATGGAGATACAAAAATATGTCCCAAGTACCCAATATGTCAATGTGAAAAAATTTGAGCATAAAAAATTCTATGGGATGATGATGCATGACGTTAAGAATTCGTAGATTTGACCTTCGTTTAATATCCAACACATATAGTGGAACACAAGGTCCAACGTCAAAAGAACAAGGATGTACTTATGGCTCGGGTAGCTTGGCATTTCCATAAAGGCGATGATGCAACATGGAAACTCGAGTAAGAAATGCGCCAAGAATTTCTGCATCTTTTCGGTAAAGCTATCTACCTAGTGCGAAATTCGAGGACGAATTTTCTTTTAAGGGGGTAAGAATGTAACAACCGACACACAAAAAAACAAATAAATAAATACATATTGAATCAAACACGGCCTGTTGGAAAGATAAAATTCAAAATTTATCTTCATAATAAGATAACAACAGGGGGTAGAGGTTATATAAAATTTAATTAAGAGTGGAGATGATTAGATAAGACAAACCTTTATAAATCTTTATCCCCTAACCTCTCGAAATCTCTCTCCCTCTTGATTCCTGCGGGTACGCTGCCAACATCCATAAGGCAAATCGAACAGGATCAAACCATCCCTTTCTTCTCCCTCTCATGTATGCCTCTTGGTGCTGGAATCCATAATGAAGTTGCTGATGTTCCTTAATTAGATTTTAGAGGGACAACCCCAAGGAGAAAGAGAGCAGGCGTAGGAGGAACAAGGAGGATATGACCAGTAGAAACTTTTCGACGAACCGAAGAACGTCGCGATCAGAGGTGGGTGAATCGAAATCACCTCGCATGACTTCTGAATTGTCTCAACTCATGCCCTAATCATTATGAAAAGAAAAGAATAGGAATAGGGCTCAAGTTATCGTTCTAATTGTTTGATTTCTTGAATTCTTTGATTGGTTGATTAACTGCATACATAATTCATTTTCTGTTGTGCTATTGTTGTGTGTTTGATTTAGGAGATAGGAAATAGTTTAGGTGAAGATTGCATTGGATAATTGATGAAATCCGAAAGTTCTACAATTTTCTAGATGCCGATCGGTCGACCGGTCCGCAGGCATTGCCAGCAACCGGTCGACCGATAACATGCGTACCGCCGAATTCTGCATACGTTGATCGATCAGTCGATCGTTCAACTGAACGGATCGACCGCTCCGAATTACCCATCGGTCAACCGATCAACAGACCACCGGTCGACCGTTCCCCTGAACCGGTAGACTGATTTTTAGAAACATTTTTATTAGATTTTTTCTTTTTAATCCTAATATCGCCTAAGTACCATTAATCATATTGCCTGACCCCACAGAGATCCCTCATTGATTTTCATGATATATTCTCTCATTGATTTGTTTCTCATTGATCTTATCGTATACATTGAACAACGATCAAACAGTCACAAGTTATTAAAAGTGATTAACAAGTTCAGATGAAAGATTAACAATGGGTTGCCAGTCCAAGCCAAGTGCATCAAGGTAAGGGTAGCACCTTTGGTCATGGTTTGATCACCCACTGACCCGCACAAGACTGTATCGTTTGCTCGGCATATCCCAAGAACTAAAGGCACCTAAAGTCACCCTGATTTCTAATAATAAACCAAGATCAAGAAGCATGATTAAGTCAAGTCAAATTATCGTCATGATTTTCAAGTATGCATGATTTCAAGTTTACTAAGCATCATTTGATTCTCATGAATTATGATATTCTCTTAATTATTCCTTATTATCTATGATGCTCCCATGTTATCCTTTAAAGTTCAAGTCAAGTATGATTATTTATCTCTGATTATCCATGTGGTTCTTCACTAGGCTGTAAAGCTTACGGGAGGACCTCCTCCCCTGTGTCTGATTTTCACAGGGCCCGATCAGTGACGAGGTAGAGTAGGTGTGTGGTGACGAAGCTCTGACAGCAGGAAAGCACATGAACCACAGTGCTTATTAGTTTTCTTTATTAGATTTCTTTTTCTTCCGCTTTTATAGATTTAAGATGTAAAACCTTATTTTATTTTCTTAGAGATGATGTAGCCACTTTTTAGACTTCCGCAATTAAAGTTATCCTTTTTCTTTATTTTTTTTATTTTATTATTCTTTCGCTGATGTGTCTCGGTTCTTGACTGAGATATGGTCAATATTAGCTCAAAGTCATAGCATGTCGTAGCATCTTCATGTTGATCTTCGCCACGTGGTGGGGGTCGATTTGGTGGCGTTACAACATGTGACCCAGTTCCTGTGAGATCTAAGGGGAGACCAAAGAAAGTAGCAAGAATAAAATCTGGCGTGGCGGTTTGTCCCAATGCGAGAAAAAAAGGAGAACATGCAAAACATGCGACAATCAAGGCCGTTTTGCCAAAAATTGTCCATTTCCTCAGGTAGTATATCAATTCAATTTCAATCTAAACTGAATTTGCCATTGCTTGTGATGCTTATTTCATTTTTTGTAGGACAGGTTAATTAATATGACACAATAGCTACATCACGCACATATAGTCAAGTTTAAGGAGGTAATCTCTATCAATGATGAAATGATCTTTCAAGCATCATTGTACCATATGTATTTTGCATATGAAGTATGTTAGTGATAAGATCCCTGTTTCATGGATATCTTTTACATTTGGCAGTAACATGGGTATACCTTCTTAACTTTGAGTCATTAAATGTGTGTCTATGTTAGAGTTTAACATTCATAGTACCATATGTATTTTGAAGGAAATAGTACATTAAATGTGTGTCTATGTTAGAGTGGACAACTTAAAATCTAGAACTTGTACCATTCTTTCTTATTGTCTCCAGAATATCTTTATTTTCTAGTGTGTATGCAGAGCTCATGGTTGATGATGCTTCTGGTAGTGAGCTTTTTGAGAGGGTATGCAATGCAGGAAAGTTCAGTGAGGATGAGCCATGTAGCATTCAGAAACCTTATTTCCTGCTCACCATTCAAAGACTAGACAGTTTCTTAAACAGTCTATTTTCTGATTTTGTAAAAATCACGCCATGTTGTGTTTTTTTATTTGTGATTTTTTCAAAGGTACTTGTGACCTTGTCAGTCCAGTGTGTTTTGGATTAGAGTTAGACTCCCATTTACCTTGTAGTTTGTAGTTAGAAATGTGTTTTCAGTGATGAATCAAATTTTATTCACCTTTTACATGCTTCTACATTTTCATATCTTGTAATATTTTATGTTGTTTATGTAATTTTGATGTGTTTTTAGGATCGTAGAGAGTGTTGGGGAGGGTGTGACAAATCTTGCTCCGGGAGACCACGTCCTCCCTGTATTCATAGGAGAATGCAGGGAGTGCGCGCATTGCAAGTATGAAGAGAGCAACATGTGCGATCTCCTTAGGTTTAACACTGACAGAGGAGTGAATACAAGGAGGATTAACATGTGCGATCTACCATTTTGTGAGGCAGTGAGGGTATGCATGCAGATCTCTAATGCCTTTGAAGCATTAATAGAAATTCCAGCTCCCAAAGCATCATTTGCTAGTAAAGGATTAAGCCTTGCAGATCTAGTTGTGTTATCTAGTAATTGAACTTCTAAAATTGTCGAAACATATCTGATTACACATCTCAAACAAGAACAATTTAAGTAGCATCTCATAGAAGTCGATAAAAATACAACACATATTTGTCTTCATACTAAAGAGTCTTTACCCTATTTGAAAATAAGACAAAAAATCAGAAAATACATAAGACACATTGTGTTGAACATTCTTTTGTTTCGTTGCTTTTCCGCTTCAAGTTCCTTGACCAACTTATTAAATGCTGCCATGTATTGCGCCTCAAGTGGTGAATCCAACCAACGAAAATAATCACATGAATTTGTTTTCTTACAAATATTAAAACAGATAGTTAGTTATTGAATCATGTTAAATCTTATTACATACAAGAAGAATGAAACTAACCCCATAGTTATTACATCCATAAAATCTTCATCCGGAATTTTTATTGGTCGATGAAGTCTTAATACACGTCACATTTCCACGTTCACATATGTGTGGATCAAATTTTATACCTAAAACAAAAAGTAATTAATAATTAATTAATTAATTAAAAAAAGGCAAGTTGTGCCATGGTCAGACAACAAATATTTGCAGTGTGAGTACTCCATCGGTTGGAGAATAAGTACAATTCATGACACTTTTCTTATCAGTTCTCATAAGTAAAATGTCATTATGTTTTCCTATGTATGAAAACCCTCTAAAATAATTATGTTTCAACATTGCAAGTTTATATGATGCATGAACTGATTAGGACGCACCTTTGTATGAAACACTTCAAACTTACTAGATTGTTCCACATAAAGAAAAAAAAAGTTCCTAATTTATCATATGGACCAACATTTTGAAACATATGAACTATGAAAAAAAAAGGACCACTATTTTTGTTCGGCCACAATCATATATAAGGATCTAATGAATAGATAAATGAATTTGATCCAGTTGCGCGTGATGAATTATTCAGGTACTCATATTCTTTAAAAAACCAATCCTTCAAAAGGAGGCTGCATCTCATCGCCAACAACGTTCAATGGTCGATGCCTCGAACTCCAATAGTTTGCAGCCTTCGACATTGAACCTCCATCGCTCGATCGATGCTTGACCACCGCTATCAGTCAGTCGCCGCTCTCAATCGTCGCTCACGTTGGTCGCCGCTCGGTGGGATGTCGCAGCTCGCATCGGTCGCTGCTCTCAGCCGCTCGCCGCTCTCAGTCGCCCGCCCACGCTCGGTCGCCGCTCGGTGACACCGCCGGTGTGGGAGACGCCACTCGCGATGTCGAAGTCGCCCTTCGTGGTGGGAGACACTCGATCCCTGACCTTAGGGTTATTAGATCAAGTTCGTGCATGCACCACAAATTTCTATCGGACGACTGCATTGGATTAAAAAAAAGGAATTGCGCACGTTAGATAGAGATCGTGTGGTCCAAATGATTGCTAATCAGACTGCTTAGCATTTGTGCCAAGCAGGGCCTCTTTACCCATATATATGTATATATCTTTTTTCATTAATTTTTTGAGATTTTTTAATTTTTAATCATTATGATCCATTATTTAATATATCATAATCTCTTGGCATTCCAATTCCAATGTTACATAAATTTTAACTTCAATAATTTATTAGCAATTATATCTTATCTTTGATATTCTAGATCTAGAATTTGAAGGTGAAAAGTCAAAGTTTTTTGCTCACAATGAAAACATATTTTTATATTTGATGAAAAGAACATATATAAACTAATTTATTATTAAAAATACACAATTATTAAGTTATTTTTCATCGAAAAAAATGAAGGCATCAATTATTTAAAAAAGAAATTTCATATTTTTCGTATTCATTAAATTATAAATGTATAATGATATTTAATTTATTTTCATTTAAGGACTTCTAATCTAATTCATATATATTTTATCTCATGAATAAGAAGATAGAAAAAATAACTCTCCTTTTAAAGAAGAGACACATGTCTAATTACAACAAATAAGTTTATTTGCCAGATGGCATGGCAATAATTGTATATCGTAATAACAAATTTACATTTTGTAGCTGTTGGAAAAGTTTTACTGTTTGAGCTATGAATTGATAATTATGTGGCAACAATTGTGTAACTAAGCCCACACATATTGTTTTTTCCGTGGAAATAAACGCGTGTAATTGCTATTATTTTAGAATTTGTGCTAATTTATATACTTTCTTACCATAAATACTCATTTGTTGCCATTAAATCATATAGATTGTACATGATCATCTAAGAATCAAGTTTACTTTACTCTCATAATATCTTCCATTAATTAATATCTCATTTTGTTTTTTTTTTCAACAAGGAAATGTGCTCTCTTTTCATTATTTGTCAAAATACTTTGTCTTCCTGTTCAACCTCATTGTAGATCAAGTGCACAAAAACAAATTGCCTACAAATTATGGGTGCAATTTGGAATTAATTTCTCTCTTGCAGTTGTATTGAAGTTTCTTCGATCCAAGTACTCTTTAATTTGTGCCCGAGAGTTCTCTTTTGATTCCCAAGTCAAACAAAATCTTGCTTGAGGTGATTGATCGATCTTCTTTATATTTCTTTAACTTGTATCGTCTGCAGCAATCGCTCCCTCCTTTGGGTACTCATGTTTTTGTTTCCGAGTTGTTTGTCTGTTTGGTCTCTGATCAGCCAACTACTTTTCTTTATTAACGGCCAAACAATCTTTTGAAATTAGAAAATTTTCCTTCTTTTTTTAAGTTCTTATCCAATCACTCTTTGATGGTTTTCATGCTTTTCACTTGTTAATTTTGTTATATATCTTCATCTAACATTTTTTGCCGCGATTTGATCGATTTTATTCTCTTAATCTTAGACATGATCATTGAAACATTATTATATTCAAAAAAGAAGATAATCATAAAGTTTTGATTCGAATTTCTAAAGTTTGTTTATTCAAAATGTGAACTGAAAATCTGATTTTGTTGACATTGAGACTTTCAGAATAATTATTAAAATTTCGTCCTAATATAATTGTTTTTTAAACTATTCATATTCTTTTTTACATAATATGATATTATGAAAAATTTTCAGAATTCCAATTCATATTCAGAACCAAAATACATTCTAACTATGTTTTAAGATTATGCAATTATCGAATTCAATTTTTTTTTCAAATTTGATGTTGCATAATATGATTTCTTTTAGTTTTGACAATTTTCAAGTTTTGATTCCAACTCAATTTTTTAAGGTAGTTTTAACATTCTTAAAATTCTTTACATTTTGATTCTTTTTAATTTAGTTTTCTTCACGTGCATAAAAAAATTAAAATATGAGTTTTTTCATAATATAATTTAAGATTTTGAAAATACTTTATATTATGATGTTTGGATTTATAATATATATAACATCATGTAAATCGGAAGACTAATCATCATTAAATAATACCAAAAAGTATATATATAGCATCATAATGTGCGAAAAACTAATAAAGAACTTCGTATGACTCCAAAGAAAATTAATACATCAATCTAATAAGCAGAAAAAGAAATTTATCCCATAATCTAAAGAATTCAAGACACACCTATATAGTCACCTACGAGATCGATCGGTCACCGTTGACCACTTTCATCATTCTGTCATAGTCCTACATTTAAGAACATATAGGGTAGAAACCTCTCTATGAGTTTTATAACTCAATATGAAAGTAAGATAAAAAAAACAATACTACACAAAAATCATAAGGACATCATCATCATATAAGAGGAAGTAATCATGATCATCATAAGAGTAAGGGAATCATGTAATGTGGCATATAAATAAGAGATCATAAGTAAATCATCATAAATGTCATCATAAGGAAGATTGTTTATTCATATGTGTTCATCTTCTTCTTCATCTTATTATTCACTTTTTACTTATTTAGGAGATATTTCAACACACGGTGAGGTCTACCTCAATCCGTTCATCGTCATCATCATCATCATTGGCAAAGTTAGCTCATAACTGACCGTAGTCAATCCGTAATTGACCAAAGTCAGCTCATACTTATCATGGATTTAAGACTTAATTACTCTTTAAAAGTGCTCTCCATTTGATGTTTTTCGTTTTTTATCTTGTAGCTTTTAATTATTCTTTATGAAGACTTAAATTAAGACTACAAGATAGGATCATGAAGAGTAAATTATGAGCATTAACGACATAATTATCATCATCATCCAAATTAAGTACGCGAATTATGGATTTAAGCATCATAAAATCAACATAATCATGTCGGAACCTGGGCTGAGTTGGGTGAAACCCGGGCCGAGTTCGTAAGGAATCAACTTGAAGACCTAAGGCATAACCCGGGCTAGGTCTTGGTCACACTCGGGTTGGGTTCATACTTTGTCGGATCGGTTGACGGATTCGACAGATCGGTCGACGGATTCGATAGATCGGACCACTCGGGAAAGGTCACGACCGAACACGACTTCGTCATGGAATATCATCAACCCGGGCCGAGTTCTCCTTCATCGTGGAGCTCCGCGCTCTCGATAAACTCAGGCCGGGTTCCATTACGTAGAAATCACGTAGAAATTCGTGTCAAAACGTAAGAAACTTTTGGTCATCCTTTTCGACGATGGCCGGCGATAAATGTCATCATTCAACATCATACTATAACTAGGGGGCATGCGTCAAGTCTAAAATCGCGATTCTATAATGAATTTGGAAATCGGATTCAGCAAGCATTGCATCTTCGTAAAGCAAAAACGACAATAATTTAGCAAAGTCGTGCACAAGACGAAAGCAACACTTGATTACATCCACGTTGACTATTGGGTCCCTCTCGTGTTCCATCTCTACGATGTTCTACATACTTTCTATCTGTGATAGATGATTACTCAAGGATGACATGGGTATTCATGATGAAGCACAAGAGCGAGGCATTTGAAGCTTTCTGATGCGTAAAATGATGTAGCAAAATAAATCCGCTAGCAAGTGTACTAGTCGCTCAAGTAATATAGTAATAGGAGTAAAGAGTGTTGAACCCACGAGGAATATTATTAATTCAATATCTGAATTTATAAATTAATAAGAGAAGAAAAAACATAGGTTTTGAAAATAAGTTTTGTAATTATAAAATAAAATAGAGAAAATAAGATAATAATAAGATAGGATAATGGTGTTGAAGTTGGTCTTAGGATGATAACAAATTAAGGATAAATATGTGAACCAAAAAAGATAAATTAAAATACTTAAAATGGATTAGGAATTTCCCAATTTATTAATTACAAGATTAACATCACAGAGTCCACAAATTAATAATTTTGCTATTTAATCTGGCAAATCAAACTATATTAAATTTAATCAAAACTGAAGTCTCACAAGCTCGCATTCATGCAGATGAGATTAAATTTAAGATGCGTTAATATGAAAATGCGAGACTATTAATCACTCCACAAACTGGTATAGATTAATAGACCACACAGATCTAATTCTCCACACACTAGTTATTAAACCTATGTCAATTTTTAATTTCACAACAAATAATTTAATTTAATTTAATAAAATCTGAATTCAAGTACTCCATAGACTGGTAATTACTTAACTCAAAAATTTAAATAATTAAATCAAAAGCAACAAACATAATTAAAAATTGATGAAAAGAAACTCAATAATAATAAAATAAGGGTTCACAGAATTTCCCTTCAATAATAATCACCTAAAATAAAATAAATAAAAGCATGGAGTTCATCCTAGAACTGCAGAGAGATAATAATAATATACAAATGATAATCGAAAGAATTACACCAAGAATAAAACAGGATCCTCGGATGTTGTCGGAGCGCCTAAAGCAGTTGTCCGATCAACTCTCTCTCTTGGTCAAAGTCTGCAGAGCTCACGACTCACGTAGAAGAAAATCACACTTCAAAGCACGAATTGGGACGATGGCTTCCTCCTCTATTTATAGTTGCCGACGGACTTCAAGTTGATTATAGTTGATAACATCGTATGACTGAATTTAATTTTGTGAGATAAAACTTGAGTTGCTTACGACTCTATCCACTTTGACGATATAGTTTCACGGCCGATAAACTTGATCGTTGGTTAATGATAAAAGCTTCTTCGTTTGGCACCGGTTGATAAACTACTCTTTGATTCTCGGTCGGTAAACAACTTAATCATGGTAAAATATTGGCCAATGATTGTTGAATCCTACGTTTTGATGATAACAAATTAAAATGGA